>BSBM01000347.1:1050000-1472500 GCA_027924585.1 Larix kaempferi | reverse complement strand
TGAGTGCATCCATCAATTTCTTCGGGGTTTTGCGCCACACTGCGCCATTTTTATTGTTTCCAAGTTGCTTCGGGGTTGTGCGCCATTTTCACGAAACCTATTGTCCCTGGCTTCGTCTCACTGAGTGAATCCATCAATTGCTTCGGCGTTGTGCGCCACATTGCACCATTTTATTGTTTCCCAATTGCTTCGGATTTGTGTGCCATTTTCATGAAATTTGTTATCCCTGGATTCATTTCACTGAGTGTGTCCATCAATTGCTTCGGGGTTGTGCGCCAAACTGCACCATTTTATTGCTTCGGGGTTTCGATTAGAAGGATCAATGTCTTTGATATGTGGCGAAATCCTCTGCTCATAGGTTTTTGAATCCTCATTTTTTTTTTCTAATAAGTTAAGAGCAGGGGCATCAAGGTTAAAATATAATCCTCTGCTCATAGGTACGCTGGAGTGTAAAAGCTTTTAAAATAGGGGCCATCAAGGTTAAAAGGTAAACCTGGTTGTCAGTTTGTTCTTTTTCTTTTTCCTGTTGTATTTTATGGTAGATTATTTCTATTGATATACCAACACAGGGTTTGGAACAATCTTGAAGGCTTCTAAGGAGAAAAATAGGTTATATTTATCCTTTGTATAGTTGAAAGATGAAACATTGTTGGTTATGTATTTTAATGAAATTGAGATTTTTTTTGCAATAAGGGGTTAACTTGAGGGGAACTTGTGGTAGTTGAGAGTTTCCTCTGACCATGAAAAAATGAAATTATGGGTGTGAGACAATGTCAATTCAATTTTCACTTGAAATTGACAAGACTTGGTGGGAAGGGGTTTTCCTAAGATGTAATTCAACTAATTGATAGTTTCAATTAGGGATTGGGAGGTCTAATGTTGTAGAAGAGAGGTATTGTGTCCATGAAAACATGAATATGTGGATGTGAAATAGTATGATGGTACAATTTTTTAGTGAAGTTGAGTGCCTTTGGTAAGAAGGGGTTTGAATGAGATAACATTGAGGTAATTTAGAGTTTCAATTGGGGATTGAAGGTCTAATTTGGAAAAATATAGGGATTTTGGTGAAATTTTGAGGGATTTTAGTGGGTAGTTGCTTCTTTCCATCGTATTCACGGACATAAAACATAGACTTCTAAAAAGGCAAACTAAACATTTAACCTTGGAGGCATCAAAGAAAAATTCCCTGCAATAACTGCCTGATATTTGAAGGTATGTTCAATTGATTTCCATATTTGTTTTCTTAGTTGAATATATGTGTTTTGTTAGCATATAAAATTTGTGATAATCCCTTTTATGTGTAGACTAAAAATATAGGCATCCAAAATTATAATTCTTGTAATATTACTCAAGATATTTTACCATTTTTACCAAGGCTAAGCACCTTATGTCTCCAAGCTCTTGTCTACCATTAAGGAACATTTTGATGACTAGCCAACAATGAATAGTTTTTGTTCACCTTCATATTTCATATAGAAGGTTCTTGTTGTCTACATATGTTGGGCCTTGGTGGCCAATTGGCCTATCCTTGAATCCATGGGGTTGAATATATGTACGGTCCTCAAAGAACCATCCATGATTCCTTTCAATGAATACATATCATCATTTGAAATTCTTGGAGCCCTAAAATTTATATCATCTCATAGATTTTGAAGACGAATTTTTCATTAACTAAGTGAATTCACATTCTCTAATACTCCACCCAACATTTTGGGTAATAGTACTGCACATGTAGCTTTTGTATGTCTAGAATCCTATTGAAACCAAATTGGGAAAACTATGAGCAGACAAAAAGGCATAAAAACACCATTCCTATGGATTGCATGTCATTTTTCCTTTTACCTTTCTATTCATGTCTAGGTAGTGGTATCCTGGTAATAGTATCAAGCAAAGTGCTAATTTGGGCACCTCAAATTTCAAATCATCATGCTCATGTTATGTCATGGATGAGCCTTCAAGGGGTTTAGTGTAAAATTTTACTTGTGCATGTTTTGGTGCAGAGAATGAATTTTTTTATTGTGATAGAGAACCAACAGCTGAAACCAATGGTGCTCATAACATTGCTCTTCCTCATTTTGGGCTTGCAACTTGAAAAATGTAGGTAGATTTGTGGATATGTGCAGATAGTTTTGATCAACAATGGCTAGTGTCTTTACTTTGTGTTGTTGATGCCTAGTTGAAGCAACTTTGATTTTGGCACCCAAATTAGATTTCCATACTTAGAATTTTAGTTCAGTTCAGTTCCCAACGATAGGCTATTCCGCTGTAGAATACCAAACCCATGCTGGGCCATGAGACCACTAGGGAAAAGAATATTGTTAGGGTTTCCAAAACCCCTTTTATTTTCACTAAATGCTTCCAATATACCAACCAAGCAAGTCACTACTGGTTCTTTGTTCAACCTCCCAACTATCATAGCTCTTGGAACTCATCCCTTGCACCATACAACAGAAGAATTCATCCTTTCTTTTCTCAATAGTCCTTTAGGAATGCCTTTCCTCTTAGTTCTCTTCAATATGGCCAATGTGAGCCCAAGACATTGCAAACTTCAAGTTCTCATTTCCAGCATTGTGAAGCTTCTTGGGCATGTATTTTATGGTTATTTTGACAAACTAATAGTACAACAATATTTAGATATTTACACTGGTATCTAGCTTCTCTCCAATGGTGTCTTATCTCACTAAACAACCTTTATTTGATCTTTGTATGGTTAATATGGGAGTTAGGTTTATTTTTCTCTCTTCAAACTTTTCTTCTTTCCAAGAACCCTCTTTTTTCAAAGATCCTCTCTTCCAATTCGAATTTTTCAATCCATCAATTCTTGGTTCCTCAAATGTAGGAGGTAGTTACAAAGAAAAATGAGCTAGTCACTTTTGGCATAGGATTACTAAGTTCTCATATTTATATTTCCCCTTTCATTTAGCTAGTGTCTCAATTCAAGTTTAGCATAAACTTAAGGATAAATGGAAAATAAGGCAATCACATGTATGAGGTTTAGGATAGGGTAAGGTTTTTTCATAAGGAATAGGTCGTTCCCCAATTGATCCCCCTTACGTTTCACTCTAGTGGACTCATAGACCCATCAGTGTCATCCCCATCAGTCAACCTTGGAACCTTTCATCAATATTACAATGATCATGTTTTTCAGTGTTCATAATCACCATGGAATCTACCTCATGGTGCCAAGCAAAACGTAATTTCAAACTAAACAATATCAAGTTCAAAAGATGGCATTGAGATGGTACAATTTTGGGTACTTTGTCAAAAGATAAAAATCCCCATCAACCTTTGGCACATAACATGATGATTTGAACTAGCTGGAAGTGTGTGTCAAATATCCATGATTTGAACAAGTTGGAAATGTCTCTATCAAATATCCATGATTTGAACAAGCTGGAAATGTCTCTAGTCATCCCTGCATGTTAGGTGGTAACAAGGCTAGATGCCTCCACCTGATGTATACATGCAACGTGCTTTAGCATAAGAGGGCCCCAGTTTAACAAATTGTGTTATCACGAATAGAGGCATTTTTGTCTAAGTTTGGATTCATACCTATGTTATGTTAATCACCTTGTATATACATATAAAGTGATAGCTCTCATAGTAAGATGTAGGCTTCTTTTCATACTCATAATTTTTTATGTCATCTCCTATTTTTTTCATGTGAATACATATTGTGTTTACTTATTTCATGTGAATACACATTGTGTTTACTGTTTCTCTTATCATTAAACTCATACCACAACGAAAATCCATGCTCAACAAATTATCATATTCTTCAAGCAATTTGCATGCAAGAAATCTTGATGAAAAACATGGCTCATATGATTATAAAAAATAGATATGGAATAAACAAGGAGAATTTTCCTTATGTTGTAGGATATAATCACTGGGTCTGTCATTTGGATTTTGAATCAATGGCTTGAATGATGTGTATTTTTTTTAAGTTGAAAAACCAAGTATTATCTTTGATTACTAGCAACAATACTCCAACATCCTTTACTTCATGTGAAGAATCCCAAATAGAAACTCTTGGAGTGATTTGAAAAACATTCCATTTTTGTGTCAATTTGCAAAACTTACTGCAAATACGCCAAAATGAGTGGTGAGAGCTCTAGATCATTGATTTTTCTTCGCAGAGGCTTAAACAACTGACTTTTACCTGAAGCATCCCATGCACAAAAATTTATCCTATACATATTGTTTGAACTGAAGAAGGTTTTGGAAAACTTTTTGTATTGTCTGACTTGATGGTTCTATGTATTAGCTTTGTTTGTGATGGATATTTTCTCATAAATAATGATATTTGAGGTGGTTCACATCAATATCATGCAACATAGCACAATGCACCACCTCCTTTCTCTTCTACAACTCTTTGTATATACATTGAAGGAACTTGGTCTATGGCCCCATATTTTCATAATCCTTAGACCTCACAAAAGACATCCTCAACTTCGTAACATTCCCAAAACCTTTATCGATCACAATCACATCCCCACTCTATACCTTCTCCTTTCTCAACCCCTTGAATCATCTTGCTTCCCAAATCAAACACAGTCTCAATCTCTGTCATCTTCAATGTCAATTTCCATGGTTCCCAATGTATAATAAAAAAATTTCATTGCATGCCATCATTGCAAAGGGGGTTTCTTCACCTAGGGATTTAGTCATTCCCATGGCTATAGCAGTCTTAGCTATCCTTGGATGCTTGACCAACAAAAGTGCACTCCTTGCTATTTTTCCTTCCTTAATAATTTCCAAAATAAACCTCAATGCTTTTCTACTATGCTACCCCCATTCATATGGGTGTGTCCTATGCATAAATTGGGCATGGTAAAAGGCATTTCTAGGCACTTTTGGGCGTAGAAAGGAACCCTAGGCATGAACAATTGGCTAATATCTCAGATCTGGGTGGATTTCCAAGCAACCTGGGCACACATCCACATTATTGGGCACTAAAATATCACCTACATACCTAGTAAAGCACTTCTCAGCATAATGTAGTCATCCTGGGCAGTGAAGTTGCAATCATGGACAGTTTTGGGCATGAATATGATTGTATAATGTAATGAGAAATGGTCAAATTGACAATGAAGTTTTCCTATTTAGATCAACAAACTCATGTCACCAAAACAGTAGCAAAAGCCCTATTTCCTAAGGTTTTGGAGTAAGGCAGATCTGTTACATCCATTTGGAATCCTTGAAAGAAGTATTGGAAATTTTTATTACCTAGAAAAAATTCTTTGCATTTCAATTCATACAATTGGCTTAGAATTTTTTTTCAAACCCTATCCTCTCCTTCGTTTAAAAATCACAAGTTTCATTGCAAATAGAAGCCATATTTCTATTTACTTGTCATGCATTTTACTCATTAGAAGTAGAAGAAAGTTATTGTTGGATTCATTTACTTTGAAAGAGTAGTTCTAGTTTGGCATAAAAGGAAAAAATACAGAAATGTGTAGTTTTCCTCTTTGAAAAGTTTGTGCTTGTGTTTATTTTGCTTTCTGGATCAAAGAGCTCTCTCCTTCTTGCAGCTAGTTTTTCATCGAAAATAAAAGTGCATTGATTCATTCACTTATGCATGGTTTGAGTTGATTCATAACACCATTGAGTTGCACTTCCGCTACCTGATTGAGTAAGACAACAAACCATTAAAATTTATCTCCCTAACTCAACACATTTTAACCTCACTTGAGGATACAAAATAATCTGTTAGTTAGGTAGGACACTGGGGATATGAATCCAAATTATTCCCCCTTGTCGCTTTACATCTGAAACATAGTTGTTTTCCTTTAGGGTACTACAATCCTCTTGTATTTTTTGACACGGTCATCGACCATTTTGTTGAGAGGCCCCCCTGTTCCACGAGAGTAAGCAGCAAGGACTGGTTCCTGACGTTCTTTGTGGAATGTTGCACTTTGCTTGGAACCTAAGGACACCTATCCATTGTCTTCCTTGTATTTTCCATATTGGTTGTACAAGGGCTCAAAGGCAGAAGCTTCGGTTAACCTTCTCAGATGTGTCATGAACAAGGTAGCCTAATGGCTTTTCTACTAGGGCTCGTTTACCCAGGATCCATTTTGGTATAGGGATATCCTTCCACTTTGGTATCTCCCTTAGTATTGTTCGACTTTGATTTCATCACCTTGTGGAGGATACGATCTGTTGAGGTTTCCAAACCTTAGTTAGGAAGATTGCTTGCTATCATACCTTTTAGATGGTATTTTATTTTATATTGCTACTTGTTGGCATTCTGTCCTTTTTGTTGTATCTCGCTTGTTGTGACATCGGTCTCAGTATAGTTTTAGAGCTTGCTTTTGGCCTGCGCGCCTCTTCTTTTTCTGGCTCCCCTTCTGCACGCTCGGTTGCTTTAGGGTTTTTGAGTTCTTACATGGTCAGTTACCAATATGATGATGTGTGATGTCCTCTTCTGCTAGGTCTTCGAGATGGTTGAGTTAGATGGCCTTCTCAAGAGACTGGACACCGCTTGATGGAGCCACTAATGCTTGACCTTAGGAGCAGTCTAGAGGACCACATGATCACATCATCCATGTGGACTTTTCCTTTTACAGTGATGATGAACTTTCAATTTATATGGAACAATGGTACATTTGAGAGAGAGATGATTGGTTGTACCCCACCTTGGCTAATTGACTTTTGGTCCTTTCATTTTGTTGATAATTTTTTTGCGGTACCTTTCCTTTTACCTTTTAGGTCTTTTATTCATCTTGAGTTATCTTTTGATTTGTACCACCTTTTATGTTTTTGGTCTTATGGGTATGTTGATGCCCGGGAAATCGTAGCACCAACAGTTAGGGTTTCTCCCTGGTAAGCAAGCCCAATTAGATTGCTCACCGTTTGGTGTAGGGAATCCATCCGGTTAACGATCCGGCTACTGTGGGTGTGGTTGTTTAAGTTCTTTTACCAGTTACATCCTGGTTCACCGTTTATATATTTTACTTTAGGTATGAGATGCAAGTTCCCTAATTAAATGCATATAATTGATAGGAAGAAACCACACTAGCGATGCGCAGGTTCTAACCTCTCGTATTACCACTCCTGCCTTATCAATTATCTACTTCTATTCTAAATTAATCTAACCTAGCTATCCTATCCCTATAGAGAGAAAGTTTGAATCAGGAGTAATATACTGAAAATGTTCATACAAGTCTAACAGATAGTTGTTCAAATACAATATTCACATTTACAACAGAAAGAATACCAAAGTTAGCTCTTATATGATGAAGCAATTTATTACTCATTTAGCACATAAAAATTTGCACAAAAAGAAAAATCATTCATCACCATGAAGTAATTCAAGAAAGTTAGAATGATCTCACAGTATGAGTTATGAATGCAAGAAGAAGTAGTTCCACATTAGCATTCCACACATTCCATGCAAAATCTCTGTGCATGCTTTTCCTAGGCAACAGATCCTTCTTATCCAGTAGAAAAATAGTTCTCTTACAAAATTGGTCCAGCTCTATTGTGCTAGAAAAAGTCCTTTCTCTTTATTCTCTTCCCCTATTTATCTTTACAAAAATTTGTCTTCTAGTGTCTCTTCATCTACCCTAACCCTAAGATTCCCCAGAATTTGTCTTCTAGTGCTTACATAGGAAAATACAATATATTTACAAATTAAGATTATGTGGGCCCTGCCAAGCTGGAAATATATGCTTCCCATGCATCAGCTTAATATTCAGCTATGGCCTTATATTTAATAGGCTGCAATCCTTGTAGAGTTACTTCATGAATTGACAATTGTGACTCAATGTGCGCCACCCCTTCTGTTGCAGCCTTGCAACTGTCTTCCAGGAAATACACATTTATAGAAGCTTGTCCCATGAGGTGGTGAATATATTCTTATGTGAGAGAATCTACTTTCCTGATATATTCAATGTCTCCCCGCAACCCATCTTGTAGTTGTGTTATGCGCTAGTCCTTTGTTGGAAGCTCATTTATCTTCAGGCCTAAAGGAATGTGACACTTCTCATGGACCTGTTGGATTCTTTTGTAAAATTCATGGAATTTTTCAATGGTCTTAAGGAATTTCATTATTCAGTCTCCTTGAGGCTTTCCTACGTAATTCCATAAGGGCCATCTGTAACTTCAAGTCTTCTATTGTCTTTTGGGGAAGATGATTAGGGAACTCTGAGTTGGTCTCCCTCTAGGCCATCGGTTTCTCATCCTTACCTATAATTTCCAACAGTCTGGTCCTGAACGCCTGTGACTCATCAGATATCTCATTCATTATATCCATCATTAACTTCATCTTATATATTTCTTCTGTGAGAATTACCTGAGAATTATATATTTATTCCTGGATTTTGCAGGCTTGATCACAAAATAGAGTTATATCTAGCTTTCTCTTATCTGCTAACTCTAGTTGCCCTCCTAACGATTCTTTCTCCTTAACCAACTTCTCCACCTGAGCTTTTAATCCTTCAACTTGTTGGTTGGCGGCTGACTCACTTGATTCTAACTGAGTGATTTGAGATTCAAGGTCACTCTTCTCACCTTCCATAATCATTAACTGTACAGTTAATGCCTCCTTTTCTATATCCAAGCTCTGGTATTCACTCATTATCCTTTCCTTCTCGGATAGAAGGGCATCATGTTTCCTTTTCAATTCTATCCCTTTTCCTCGCACTTTCACCAGATTATCTTTCAATTTGAACATCTTTCCTTTGTTTCTCTCAATGTCGTTCATCAATTTTCCGAAATTATCTGCATTCGCTTGTGCAACAGCTATGTTGACAGATGCCGTGAACTGTGGGTCTTTATGTGTACCCTCCATGATGGATCTTTCTTGAATAGTGACGACATTGGGTTGGGAGCCCATTTTCAGTCTCTTTTTTGTTCTCTTTGTGATGGTCTTCCTTTTCTGGTCAACTATGATTGTGTCCTATTGGGCCATGGTGTGATGATTCGACAGGGTGAATGGCATGAGTCCGAGCTCAACCAATGGGAGGTGGCATCCGGTGAGTATTACATTAGATACCTTAGGTGGGTCTATGTCCATAATCTGCATACTCGAGCTTCCCATTCCACAGCCTTCTTGGACTTTTCTTCATCCTCTTTTTTCTTTTGTTGTTCAGGCGCTTCTCTTTCTGCTCTTTTTCTTATTCGTTGCAACCTCTCAGCTTCTTCTTTCGATCCTCTCAGTGTTTTCCTTCCAGATTCTTTAAGTTTCTTCCCTTTTAATTCTTTCAATATCTTATTTTACCCTTTGTTCTGACTTCTCTAGTTATAGCACTATGGCTTCCTCTCTTTTCCTTTGCAATTCTGCTTTCTTAGCAGCTTTGGCAGTAGTACTGGAACCAGCTCCACTCTTGTGAACAAATTGTTTGTTGAGCTCAGTTATGTTTCTAGCTCTCCTGAATACTTATTCATCTTTGTCGAAGTAATTGGCATATTCATAATGTATTTTTATTGCTCCACAAAGCTCGGCAACATTTTTTTTGCTGTCATTTCTCGCAAAACTCTTCTCACCAAAATGGAAATCTTCCAAATCTTGAACGAAAGCTTCAACAGTTTTAAATTTGGAGAATTTGTACGCCCCAATATAGAAAGGAAAAGGTGGGAATGAGGATTTTTTCTGATCATGCAAGAACTTATAAATCCCATTTATGAAAACTTTCCTTACTAATTCCTTGTGAAACACATAATCAGTCACATATTTGTGAAAAAGGGAAGGAGCTCAGGAACCTCCATACATCCTAATATATGTACCTTCATGTGAAAATTACTAATCCCCATACTCCCCTATGACTTCCACGGCATTTTCAGACAAGCAGTTTAGTTCTTTGTTGAAAATCAACCAATAGAGAGGCATGATGAATTCTTCACATATGAGCTTATAATGACGTGCATATTTGTGGGCCCACAAGATCTGATAAGAAACATAGATTGGAGATTCAACTCTATTCCAGATGCACCCCAACTTAGGAAATGGGTGCCATGATAATATGCAATCTATGAGGTATGAAGACATGTAGAATTCTGCCTTCTTCTTGGTCAAACCTCCTTGTGCAACTGCTATTGATGATGACAGACTGTCTGAGATAATGTCTTCCCAGTTAAAGACTGTGCCATGGAAGGATACATAGTAAATTAGAGGTATCTAATTTAATTTGTAGATAGTCCCATCTGCTTTGCCAAAAATCCTGCGTAGCATCAAGGCTATGATCCTGAAAGGGGTCCTCAAGATTTGACACTCATATTCTCTGCTTGCTTTCTTCCTCAGCTACTTTCTAGATACTATCATTTTCTTAGCATATTCGAGAGTGTCTATGTTAATGAATTTGAGCCAATCTTCAGTCAACATGACCTGGGCTTGCGGTATCTTGTATGTCGCTGCTATATGGGCCAGATGGAATGAGGCGAAAGCTTCTCCTTTACTATCAGAAATAATCCTTGATGTGAAATCAACTTGTGGGAGGATCCACCCAATGACCTCCAAGCACAGAAAAAGTTTAGGGAATGTAGCTTCTTTGGTGATTCCTGATCTCCTGATGTTTTTATATAAGACCATTTCTTCTAGGGTTGCATCAGGAATATTCTAATCCCGGATCATTTGATACAACTCCCCCCATTTGAATTCAGGGACAATTTATGTTGTTTCCTTAATATACTCGAACATGGTATCTATATTGGTTTCCAATATAATCTTGACGTCTGACCCCAACTCAACTACCTTAGATTTCTTCTTGGCACCCTTCTTAGTCATTTTTCAAATCCCGATGAAAAAGTGAAAGCCATGTGTAAGCAAACTTCAAACAGAAATTAATTAAGCATTTTTTTATCATATTACTGGTAATAGGTAGAGTTGAGAAAACCATCACTATCGTGCTGTCAGGTTTTGTTTCTTTGTTTCATCAATATGGAGGTGGGAAAACAAAACATACGTAAAATAATTCAAACCATTCCTGCCAACCATTTTAATAATAAACACAAACTAGCTGCTAGTAGTAAATATAAATTCTGAATGCAACTCAGGATGATGGTTAAACCAATACTCAAATGATTTAGCTTAAGCGACTGTACGAAACACATTTATTAGGTTCATTTTATGAAACAAGAGAAAAAGTGCAAGTTTTTTATGAATGCGAGCCGGTCAATATTCGGTGGGAATTGAAACCAGAGTTTGAGTTTGCGAAATCAACATCGACAGAGTAGATACCACGGTTCTATGTTGGCCTCATGGCCGTAAAGGGGCTGCGGTGCTCAACCAGTAGTGTGCCTAAAAACTTCTAACCATGGAAAAAAACACCCCATTATGCGTTTACGTAAACTAAAAGACATGAGGACTAGTGAAAGGCTCACTGGAAGCACAAGAGAAGGTAGGGAAATTGGAAAGGTAAGCAAACTGTAACTATGTGAAGTCTAACAACTCTAACTCCAAACAACGGCTTTCCTTAATAGGTCAAAATGACGCGGACGAAACAGCGGCGGTGAGAAAGGGTCAACGCCCCATGAACACCCCCTAGATACCAGACAGAAAAATGAGAGTAACTTAAAAAGTTGAAACGGCATGAGATGACCTACCTGTCAGTTGTTGATTGGTTGTAGAGCTCGACAACATTGGGATGCTTGCAATTCAGCGAGTGGCGTAGGAAAACAAACTTGAAACAAATTTTTTGTAAAGTCAAACCGAAAAAATGACCCAATTCCCTACAAATAACCTTTTGCAAAAAGAGCATTGAAAGCAAAACGGGGTGTGTTGGTGGGGTAGGTGGGGTCATTCATGACCAAACTCCCGCTTTAGTGAGTTTCAAAAGTTTGTGCGTCATTGCTAATAAAAAATCACCGCCGACTGTGTCGGCTTGACTCGTTCAACCTCTGTGAAACGCATTGACAAAGAATTCCATAGTGCACTGACGACGGTTATCAGCGCCTCTTTGCGATCTTTATTTTTCGCTTGCGGCCGTTTCGGTGGCATTCTTTGTTAATGCGTCGCTACCAATAAATCTCCGCCGCCAACCGTGTTGGCATGAATTTTTCAAATACTACAAAACGCGTCAGCAGTGTCTTCCTAACTGCGTTTATGATGGCGATCGGCAAGTTTCAACTTGTGTTTTTGGTTTGTTTGCGACAGTTTCGACGGTCCTTTCTGAGGTCAGCCGAAACGTGTTGCGTTAATAAATTTTATTTGTTGATCTCTTCTGTTGAGTCCCTTTTCGACATAAATATCTGAGTCACTCCGAAACATGGCATGTTGTTAAAAATGTTGAACAAGAAAAAAAATTACAAAATCTCATATCTTTTCAACTAAATCAATTGGAAAACTAGGTGGGGGGAATGCATTATTTGCACAGAAATTCGCAAGCAAAAAATCGAGAAATGAGCAAAGAAATTGCTTCTAAAATGACGTCAATGCCAACCTATCGATTTTTTCCTCTTCTTTTGAATGTTTTTCTATATATTTAATCCAAAATATGGCAAAAAATAGGATCCAAAAAAATGGCAAAATCTCGGCAATTTTTCAGCAGACAAATTTTTCGGTGATTTCTGAATCAAGGATTGGTTAGTCAATTAATTCACTATTTTTCCACACTAGGTTAAACGTTATCCTTTTTCCAAGCATCATTTAACTTTTTGGGATACTTAGGTTGTTTATTCTTGAGAACTATGGTCAATTTGAAAAATGGTCAAAATATTTTGGTGGCAGTAATCTCAAGCTTTTCAACTTCATCAAGTTAATTGGAATTCATATTTGGAAAAATACATTTCAGTCAACCTGTGTATTGAAATTTGACAGTTGAAAGTCTAGGGAAAATGATAGTTGCTTAATGGTCTTAATAAAATGCATGGTTTTGAATTCAAAACAATGAACACCTCTCTATTGTATAGAAAATCAGTAAAAAGTTCCTTTGGTCCAAAACTATAGTGATGAATACATATCAGGGCAATTTCCCTTGCTTAGTATTGAAATTAAAACAAATAAAGAAGTTCTCTTTTTAAAATAGTCATTCAGACTCAAAATAAAATGACAAATACTGCAATTTTTTTTATTGAAGCATACTTATTACTGGTACATATATGTCTGGAAATTGATCTAGACCCAATTATTAAAAGAATAGAGATACCAAAAACACATTAAAAATAAATGTTGAATAAATCAAGTTAAAATTAAAACAATATTCTCTTGAAGTCTAGTTATAATTTGACATGTTATGTACTTGATTATTCATAAATGAGTTCACTGCTTTGAAGTAATTCATATATCCTTGCCTAAGTTTTTATTTTATATCTGGATATATATTTTCATATCACATTTATTTCCAAGAACCTTGTGGGATCTTCTACTTCCCTCGAGGGAATGTCCAGATGGTGGGAAAATTAATTGTTAGCATTGATTACATCACCTGACACTATAGGGATCATTAAGTTGGTTCACGCCAACAGAGGTAAATGGCCGAGGAAATCGACCCTGAGAACTCCTACATTAATCCTACAACACTCAAGCTAATCCAACAGACTATATATTTTTTTATCACATACAATCACAGAAGGAAACATGTTGAATAATTATGTTCATACATTTTGATGACAATGTTAGTTGTGTAGTTATGTAAGAGTGCTATAATTAGAGAGACTGGGGTCACATAATAGCAGGTTGTGCTCTTTTAATAATTATTATTTTTCATGAATAACAACTTTTATTATCCATATGATAAGTAAAAAAGGAAAAATGATTTGCTACAAATGCTCTACTAGTGTTTATGCTCTTTGCATCAATCTAACTTCTTCATGCCTTCCAAAGGGGGTGCTTGAGCTCTCCTCCCCACCCTTTTTCACAAGCTTCTAGGTTGATTCTGCAACAAAGAATGGAAGACAAGTTAAGCATGAATTCAAAACTGCTTTGTCAAGAGGATTGATGAAACTTAGTGAATCCAAGTAAAAGGGTGATCTCCAATTAGTAAGTCTCTTCAATATGCAATGGACGAATTCACAAACATTACTCCTATCATGCAAGGATCCCAAAAATACTTCTATATTGTTAATGGTTTATTCTCATTTCATTTCATCTCTGGGCATTTCTTCAATCTCAAAGGCTCTTGTTATGAATTGTTTTCCATGGGATATAATGAGGCTTTTTGGGTCTAACAAATGAAATTGGACAAAGACAAGTTATGGCCGGGACTCGAAACACTGACTGTTTATGGCCAAAAAGTTGCCAAAAATTTGTGCTTTCTGTGTCCGGGAATAGGCATGGCGAGAAGTGACGGTAGTCGTGTCCTCTTATGGAATTCTAAAAGAATGGTTAATTGATGGGAAAATTAGTGAATTCCGAAATTTGGTAAAATTAATTCCCAATCCACAAATCCTGCAAAGGACCATCGATTCATTAATGTTCTGAACAAGAGGCTAGTTCACAACTTAACTTTTGTGTGTCTTCCCACCAAAATCACACACGCCTATGGTAATCTTCTTTATAAAGAGATTGGGTATCCTCTTTACTATACAAATTCAGTTTAGGACTTGCTCTATCTGAGATACATGGAAGTAGCTAGCATGGAAGCTAAATAATCTTTTTAATTTCCGAGACATGGATATCAAGAAGGAAATCACGCATGCATGCTTTTGGTTTTAGTGTCGGATTGTTGAATATGGTAAAATTATGTGTTAATTCTCTTGTATTTCTTATCAACGGTCCTAATGCGAATATACGATGTCTATATTATTCTCTTATTCATTGTGCCTTTTCAATCTATAGTCTCTATACTTCATGTCATGCTAAATTTTTGGATTATCCTAGAAACATTTTTTGGTTTGCAAGACTTCTTCTTTATACTGTATCAATGCTCCAAGTTGTGGTAGATTATTCTCATGTTCACGGCTGTAATGTCCCCATCTTTTGACCCTATTTCATTAAGATTGTAAATGATGTAAATATCGTTATTAAATCATGGTGAGGAGCTCAAGGCCAAGGCCCCACCATTGGTTTATCGTTTTATGTATCGGCAATTAAAAATAGATGCCTATGGTTCTTGTGCTAGATAGGCACAATGTAAATGAAGACACCATGTAAATACGAATTTTAATGAAATACCCACAACTAGCTATGCAATGCAACAAGAGAAGGGGGGCATGATTCTACAAGGAATAGGGGGGGATTATTCAAACCCTTGAGCCAATGGTGATAAGCCAAACGTCAATGAATGAACCCCAACTACCCATTTTGACTTATGCACCCAATCATTTAATTCTTCTAAGAGTTGGTTGAGGCAGTTAATGCGTTGGGAATAAAGAGGTGTGGCAACCAATTTCGTGCATGGGCAAGCTATCAACCTGGAAAAACGTACTTTTGCTTCTGGGCAAGAAAACACCTACGAAATTGTGCCCAAATCATTCTGCAAGCAAGGTCTTGGCTCTCTCACGTAGTCTGAGCTAGCTGGGTCTTTCTCCTTCACGTTTTCTACCATTTTCCTGCATTTTCCATAGCTGGGAGCTCGCTTTTGTATTGCACAGTGGCTGGGAGAAAGGGGGTCACGTTTTGGGGGTTTCTGGAGGTCGTTTATGCCCCTGGAATTCCCATGAATGTTTTCTGAAAATGAATTTGCTTCCCCAGGGTTGAATCCCCATCTACCAGCTCATTTTTAGTGGCCCACGTTTTTCTTCATACCCAACACTTGTGATTTTGCTGTGGGGTGCATCCTTGTTTTGTTTTGAACTTGTGAGAAGGGAATTTAGGAGTGGAAGAGGAAATAATTGGTTGGATGAACATAGTGAGGAGGTAACCTCTCAAGAAGATCAAAAGGGCTAGTTTCTCTTCTATGCACACCTTGAACAACACTAGAATGGAAGGTATGGCCTGAGGGACTATGTAGTAGTGAAGGGAATACTTCCTTGGGTTGGGTGTGTAGGCATTGTGGGTACCAAGCTAGATAGATCTTGTAGAGGTATCCATAGCTCTATGGTTGAGCTCACTAGCTTAGCAATTCTTCCTTTCCATTGCCTTAGCAGCCTGACAAAACCAACTGTGGATTGGCTTGGCTGATTTTGGTGTATATTTGGCTATGTGTGAGCCTGTTGTTCCCTTGTTCCTTGTAGAAATCATGCCCATCTCGGGGGGTGGCAGTTGTGTTGAGATATTGATGATCACAACTGGCCTATGGTTGGGTGTAACGTTGCAATTTCATAGCCAGTTGCTCAGGATTACTTTTTTATAAGATAAGTACCCTCTTGTGCTAACTCCACAATGTATTTATTTGATGGTTACCATGAATATCCTGAATGTATGATAAATGTATGTTTGAATTTACTTCCATTGTGTTTCTTATAATTATACATCTACACATGCCTTTTTATATTATGTGAATATTTATTTAGTAATCATGGGGCCAGATGCCCAATTTTAGCATCACGTTCTCACCATCACACTGGTATGATGGAGGGGACATTACAATAGCTTAATACGCTATACCGGGCTAAATGTTTCTTCTCATGTTCACAGCTCAGTGCTCTATCCCAAGCTAAATGTGCTAAATTATTCTCTTATTTAATGTACAATTTCAATATGTAGTCTTAATGCTCCGCGCTAGGCTAAATTTATGGATTTTTTTAGAGATGCTCTTGTTCACAGTGCATTTTCATTTTGCAGGCCCAATACTCTAGCTCATGCTTAATTAGTATATTTTTATTTAGAGGTTCTCTTGTTCACATTGCATTTTCTTTTTACAGTGTTAATGCACTAAGTTGTGCTTGTTTATTCTCTTTGTTCACATCTTAATGCCCGAACCTGTTCTGGTTTATTGTCTTTATTCACAGCTTAATGCTCTATGTCAGGCTAAGTTTTTGGATTTTCATTTAAAATTTTCTCTTGTTCACATTACATTTTTCTTTCTACGGATTTAAGGCTCTAAACCGTTCTAGATATTCTCTTGCTCACAGATTTAATGCTCTATATCGTGTTATGTTTGTGTATTTTCATTCACCTTGTTCAGAGTATATGTTCTTAACTTGTTTCTACCGCTTTAATACAATATGGTGTGCTATATTTATGGGTTAATTATACCGAGCTATGTTGTGCTAGTTCCTTTCTAGACTCTCTTTGCTTTGGTCCTTTTATGGCTTGGAATTTATGTGCCACTGGTCTTTGTGGGTAGTTACTTTGGCTACACGAAACCTGCAATTGAGGATCCAATGAAAACCAATAAAATCCTAAAGGAGATTCTAGAACAAGTTCGGTATATGCGGCCTATCTCCATACTAGTTGGAGGCATTTTGCCATGTAGAATTGTATTCATTGAACTATTATTCAACTTAAATTCAATATAGTTGCATCAATTCTACTGTATCTTTGGGTTGTTCATTGTCTTTAGGATCCTCATTGTTACATGTGTAGAGATCACTATTGTTCTGTGCTACTTCCAATTGTGCAATGAAGATTACAACTAGTGGTGGAGAGCTTATTTAATTGCAAGATTTTACTTGTTTCTCTATGCTACATTCTATTTATTCACCAAGTTGGAGATGACAAAGCTTGTTTCTAGAATTTTGTATTTTGGTTACATAACCATCATTCCATACTCATTTTTTGTTTTGCCGGACACAATAGGTTTCTATTCCTACCTTTGGTTTGTGCAGACAATATACTCATCAATGAAGATTGAATGAGGTTCTGCACAAGGTGGCCATTAAGTTTTGGTTTAGGGGAATAGTGCTTGTTCATTGTATGTAGTTTAGAGTTTTTTTGGGTAACATGAGACTTTACCACTATCAATGTGTCGAATGTATCGATGTGGGAATTAATAGTGAAAATGCATACTGTTGTATGTTTCTTCTTAGATTTAATCTCCTACTACATTTTCTTGTTGAGATATATGGAAACTCAATTCCCATTATAATCAGTTCATAAATATTGATGTATTTCAATTAACTCAATACCATTGTTTTTTTAGTTTTTTTGAAGTAAATAAAAATTCATTAATATTTATTATTTGTTGTCGTGGTAATCCACTAGGACAAAGACTAAGCTACACACAGCTCTTGTTTAATATAATAAAAACTAATAATAATAATATAATGTTTTTAAATTTATATCTATCACATATATTAATTAAACAACGATTTAATAATAATTAAATACAAGTTTATCATAATTAAATTAACTTAAATTAAATTATTTCAAAATATTTTTAACATTAAATAACTTACCTATCCTAAAACTTTCAATCCTACTCTAAATGAATAAGATGAGTACATGATAAGATGATGGTTTTGAATTTGCACTTATGGTAATATGATACATATCCTAAAAGTTCAAATCCTACTTTAAATGAATAAGATTAATACATGAAAGTTTCTTATAAAATCCATTTTGGAAGTTTCATTCATTGTATAGTTAAAATATCATTGTATTAAAATATCATTGTACTCATTAGACCCATTATAGAAGTCTCATTATTTGTATAGTTAAATAAGATTTATACATATGTACTTTTTTTTTTTTCCTTGGAAAAAATCATAATTTTATTTCAAATAAATTGAACAAAATTACATTCTGCACATGTAATAGAATCATAGAGATCCCTACATTATCACATATTTGTTGTTCATGTATCTTACTGGTCTAGAGACCCATACAATCCCAAAAACAAATGCTGTCCATACAGCACACAGTTTCATATCCCAATAGTATTCTCAAAATGTAGTAGTTCCTATCAAAAGATACTCTGTCTAATCTGCCCTAAAGCACCAAACAGAACAGATGTAAACAATTAGCCAAATGCTCCATCACAGTTCCACCAAAGCCTCATATAGGCCTATGTAAATACCACTATACTATAAAAAAGAACCATAATAACCAAAACAGAACTGTTGAGAATGCTGATCAACAGGAACCAATCAATCTCCCACCCTGTCCTCCAATGCCTCGTTGAAGGGCATATGGTAATAACTGTAGGATGTAGCAGTAGTATATAATGTAATTCGCCAAGTGCCGAGATTTAGACGTTGCTGCGACGCTTCTTTGGAAAGAAAGTCTGCCATGCCATTTCTCTCCCTGTAAACATGTGTAAATGTTATAAGATTAAAATTCTGCTTTAACCGTAAAACATCTTCCAGTATAGGTGAGAGAACCATCACATTACATCGAGTATGCTCATTGGCCCAATCAATAACAATCAGTGAATCACCAAAAATCTGTAATGAACGACAACCCTGTTCTAGTGCAAATATCAGCAACAGTCTAAGTGACATGATTTCTGCATAGTTGTTTGTACCGCTCCCCAATCCAGCCACTATGTGGAAATAATGAGATTCAGATAAGTGTAGTACGATCCCCCCACCGCACACCAATTGATCCATTGATGCGCCATCGAAGAAAGCCCACGGTAATGTTTTATCAATCATTTCAGCGATCACTGGACGAGTTCTAATCGTTTTAGGAGCAGACTTGTAATGAACAATGATGGCCACAGCTTGAGCCACTATTTTCTCCATCGGGACTCTACAGTCCTGGAAAATAATCCTGTTACGTGTGATCCATATTCCCCAGGCAAAAATGCATGGGACCGCACAGATAGTAGATGTCTGTTGTTCAGTCCACCAATATTGGAATGCCTCAATTACATTCTCTCCCCACCAACGCGTATTGATATCCAGATATTGGCAAATTTGTGTCCAAACTGTTTGTGAGAAACGGCAGTGGATAAATAAGTGTGAAATAGTCTCGTCCGCCTCTCTACAGAGTGGGAAAAATCCCGGGCCCTGTAGGAATCGTCTTTTCAGAGTGTCCCATGTAGGTGCCTTTTGTTCCAATATCGCCCAAAAGAGTAGTTTGGCTTTTCCAGGGCATTTTAGCTTCCACAGAGATTTCCACCACCACACCAATGCCCGATTTTGCACCTCCATATTTAGCTGTATGTATCCAAGTTTTGGTGTGTATTTCCCTGAGGGATGGTGATCCCAGATAAGTTCATCAGGCCTATCTGTCAGCCGAATATTGGTGAATCTTAAGGTCCGAATATAGTCCTCCCAAACCCCGATCAGATCCTCAGGAACCTCAAGACGCTGGGCAGAGGTCCACCCCTGGTGCATAAGAGTGGATAATCCCGGTTGTGCTATATCAGCTAAGAAAAGACATCCCCTAGCTGCCAGAAAGGTCCTTAAGTCCACAGGCAGTACATGTCCCCCCTGCATCCTACCCAAGGATCCAGTCCAATATGAAGTAATTGCCCATTCCCAATTCGCCACACTAATCCCGATCCCACCAGCTGAAAATGCTGAACCACCGCTTTCCAAACCACAGAGCAATTTGCCCTCGACTTGTTGCCCTGCCTAATCCATCCAAGTAGGGTTAAGGGAGCAATGTATTTGTGGTATACCACCCTAGTCCAGAGGCTCCGTGTATGGATAATTTTCCATGCCACCTTTGCCCCCAACGCTTTGGCAAATAGAAAGATATTCTTTAAGCCCCAACCTCCCAGTGCTTTGGGGATCGCAATCAAATCCCATCTAACCCACACCAAGGCTCAATTCACTCCCTTACCCTTCCAAAGGAAGGCAAAAACCAACCGACAGATCTGCTCCAAGACGCCTCTGGGAATCCAAGCAAGTGACATCCAGTAAACCGGTATTGCTTCCAAAACTGATTTAACCAGAACCAGTCTCCCAGCCCGCGAGAGCCATTTTTGACTCCATCCATGAAGTCTCTGCTCCAATTTGGCAATTAACCAGTGCCAATCAGCCTTAAGATATGCAGTAGGATTTAAGTGAAATCCAAGGTACTTTAAGCCATCATCAATATCCATAGTCCTATAGGGAAGTCCGATGGCCAATCTGTGGATCTCCTGTTCATTTAATTGCGAGCATGAGATTGTTGATTTATCAGTATTCACTAGCATGCCCGCGGCTACTTGCAGTAGATTGAGTCCTTCGACCACCTTATCAATATCCTGTCTCGAGCCATCACAAAATATGAGAATATCGTCAACAAATAGGAGATGTGTGATATACAATACCTGGGTAATGGAGATGCCACGAAAGGAGCCATCAGCTTTTGCTTTCAGGATAAAACGACTGAGGCCTTCAGCAACAAGGAGAAATAACAGCGGTGAAAGTGGACAACCTTGTCGTAGCCCCCTGCCTGCATGGAAGAATGGGCTAGCCGAACCATTTATCAATACAGCAAAGCTCACCGTGGTGATGCAGGCCATAATCCATCAAACAAATTCATAGCAGAAGCCCAGATGTGTGAGAAGCATCCGGATATAGAGCCAACTCACCCTGTCGAATGCTTTAGAGAGGTCAATCTTAATCACTGCGCCCTTCTGCTTCTGAACCTTCAGAGTATGTAAACCTTCTTGTGCTACACCAATGGCCTCGTGAATTTGTTGACCTTCCAAGAATCCAAATTGTTCACATGAAATATGATGAGACAGGATATTTTTAAGTCTCCTCGCCATAACCTTTGATATGATCTTATATATGCAATTGTAGAGTGAAATAGGTCTGAATTCATCAAATCGACCAGGCTTGTCTGTTTTGGGAATGAGAGCAATAAAAGTCGAGTTAAAGGGACCATGTACAAATCCAGCCTTTCTTGATTCTTCCACCACATCCAATAATTCCTCCCCAAAACAGTCAAAGAATCCCAAGTAAAATTCAATTGGCCAGCCATCAGGCCCTGGGCTTTTATCTTTCTGGAAGGATTGCATAACCTGCAAGAGCTCAATCGGTTGCACCTCCTCCATCAAAAGTTTGTTCTCTTCCTCCCCCACAAATCGTGGGAAGAGCTGAGCCATCCTGATAACCTCAGCTATGGAGGCCCCAGGTTGAGCGGTGAATAATTCTTCGAAGTGTCGAACACCCATCTCAGCCAAACCATCAAAGCTGGAGACCCGTTCCCCTTCAGTTGAAGATAATTCCCAGATTGAGTTAGTGAATTTTCTTCCCTTTGCATATGCTTGAAAGAATTTTGTGTTCTCATCCCCACACTGTAGCCAAATCTCCCTACTTTTCATTCTCCACATCTCTTCTCGCTCACACAGTAACACATTTCTTCTACTTTCCCAGTCCAACAACTCACCTTTCTGCTGTTCATCCAGATATCCCATACCCCGACAATGTAGTAGTCTATCAATATTCAGCTCAGCATCCCTCAGAATCTGGTCATCTTTTACCCTTTTATCAGTGGCCCAGAGTATAGTGGCCTCTTTAATACGCTTGAGATTGAGTTGAAAGTGTGCGCCCGCATGTTCCTGTGACTCCATAGGTCGATGAACCCACTATTGCTGAACTAATTTAAGATAATCCTCCTCCTTCAACCAGCTAGGATTGAACTTGAATGGACTAGGGGGTTTGTTTCGACTGCCTCTTAATTCCAGTAGGATGGGATAGTGGTCAGAGACCCCCCCTGACCCAACCCATTGCTTTACAACATCAACCCCCAGTGCCAACACATCAGCCACCAGAAACCTATCCAGTCTTTTGGCCACCCTTTGTTCCCCTGCTCTCTTATTCCTCCACGTCGGGGTTAATCTGGTAGGTTGTATGTCAAGTAGATCCTTCCCGGCGAAAGCTTGTATGAAAAAGTTAGCTAATGGATCCAGAGCAGCTCGAGGCCCCCAAACTTCAGATGACCCCAGAGACAGGTTGAGATCTCCACCCAAGATCACATCCCTCCCGTCAAAGAGATCCATGCTTAGCAAGGAGTCCCAGAATCCAGCCCTATTTAAATAGGGTCCATAGATATTGAGAATCGTTATCATCCTACCAATCTCAGCATCCCATACTTCCAACCCAATACCAGAAGAGATACCCCAAGAGCTATCATATCTGCAATTCTTCACCTTCCACCCCGTTGCCAGCCCTCCAGAGCGACCACGAGCATCCACACCCACAAACTTCCAGCCAGGTAGCAAAGTTTCCAATACCCGAACCACCTCCACACTGCCGCCCAGTGTTTCTTGTAGTAGTAATATATCAGGTTGATTTAAATCCACCAACCTCCGGAGTGACGATTTTTTAATGGGACTCACCAACCCACGACAGTTGAATGACAATAGTTTCATATGAATCCCCCTTCCAGGGCTTTCGCAGCTCTAAGTGCCCATTCAATAGAGGATTGTGTGCCCATTACCAAATCAACTTTTGCTCGATCTTGTGCTTTTGACAAATGATATTTCCGTCCCCGACCTCTCCCCATAGTACTTGCAGCCAATTCAGGAAGTCCCCTACCCCCCGATCCATCAGCAGAGATCACCCTATTTCTAAGAGCATAGCGGATACTACGACCCACAGAATTGGGAGAGGGTAGAGTGGATACTAGAGGTGGCGTGTAAACACAATCCGTGACAGGTATAACACATGGAGCTACAGTGCATAGTGATACAGGGCTGTCAGGAGGATGAGACTTTAAACATACCCCCCCCAAATCAGTGGAGACAGAATATAAAGGATCATTAGAAGAGAAATGATGAGACATACCCGGGGGATTAGTAGTTGAGCCTCGACGAGAGATCTGCTCATGAAGCTTCCTGGAGGCTGCCCGAGTCAAAGGTGTCGTGGAGCCCAATGCAGTCCCCACTACATCCTTCTTGCTCCGAATGTTATCCAAGCCCGCATTCTCCAAAGTTGTCAAGGGTGTCCCGGATCCCGGTATGCCACACGGTGCCACTGGTAGCATTGATACCTGGACAGCTCCAGTGGCAATAGCAGTCACGAATTCATTGTCCCCTGCCATCAGTGGGCTCACCTTCTGCGCAGTATCAGTGCTAACATCTGCTACAGGAACAACCGGCAGTCTGCTACCCCGAAATGGTAGCGTGCACCCTGCTACCAGGTGTCCATGAGCGTGGCATCGGTGACAACGAAACGGCACCCCCACGTAGTCCAAGATCTGTGTGAATTCCCCATCCTTCGTCTGAATCGAGATCTCAGCCGAAAGCCCCATCCTAAGATCGATTTTGACCAAGATCTTAGCCACCGAATAAATACCTGTTTCAGTATGGGAATAATCAGCACAAATGTAGTCGCCAAGGAAATTCCCAATGGCTGCAAATCGTGATTCATTCCAGAGATGCATGGGGAGCCCCGGTAGCTTCACCCAAATTGGTTCACGGTCGATTCTTTCAGTTTTGGAGTCAAAGAAGGGCGACCATCTTTTCAGCACAATGGGGACGCCCAACATCGTCCAATGTCGGCCTAATACAGCTTCTACCTCTCCAAAATTTGCCAAGATAAAGGAGAACCAACCCTTCGTCAATACCCTAATCTCAGGTGCAGCAGCTACCAGGTCCTTCCAATTCTCGGCCGCCCATCGTTGTAGGAAACCCCACCCGAGCCTCTTTCCACGGACATGTCCAACCAAAGCTATGTGGGAGAAGTCCTCCGCTTCCTCCATCGAGACATCCACACCCAACACCAGTTTGTCCTTCCTTCTCCGTTCCTTGACCTTTTTTGCAGAATGTTTTTGTGAAGCCACCTGTGCAGAAACCCTTGCACGAGGAATCAGAGGTTCATCATCAGGTAGGAGTTCTCCCACTCCAGGTGCCACCGCAGCAGTTGCACTAGTAGAGTATCCCTGACCACCACTGGCCTGTCCCCGTACCTCCACTTCACGGGGTTCCACCGACTGAAGCAGTTTTCCGACAGAGAGAGAAGCCGGTCCGCCACCCGACCGCTTGTAGTCACACCCAGCCAGGGTTTCGAGCCAATCCTCTCGCCGAGCTTCCGAAGGAATTGGAAAATTTGTATATGACCCCAGTTGGGGTTGCAGCGTCCCCCCCAGAAGACCCGCCAAATCAGGCCTGTCCCTAATGCCATCAGAAGACCGAAAGGTTTCTAAATCTGCCTCTAAACCCTCCAGCCCAAGAGAGATGACCGGAGAAGTATCTCTGGCAGATGTCGGTGGGATGATGTGGTAGCCGTCCAAATCCATCACTCCCTCGGACCCAGGTAGATCCCCGGTCCCCCCGCCAGACAAGAAAGGGATAGACAAAGCTCCCGACCCATAATCCGCAGAACTGATCGCTCCGAGATCAAATATCCCTATGTCACAGTCCCCATCCGAGGTGTAGTCCACCTCCTGCTCAGATCCGCTCCCCATACCACCCCAGCGGTTCCCTCACGACAGGCAAAACCGGACCCCGACCGAGCAGTCATCCAAATAAAAGATGGAAACCCAGATAGGGCCCAATCCCCTATCCACCGTTCACACCGAATCCCACGGATCCCAACACTCAGCCGCAGGGTTTAAGCACAACCTGCCCACCCCTCCATAATCCACTCCATTTCAGAACAAGCTTCAATCAAGAACCCGAAGAACGCCCGAATGGTGCACTCTCATCCACCATGCAAAGGTTTCATGGAGCAATTCGAATTCAGGGCCACACTGCATCAATCGGCAAGAATCTGGTCCAGTCACGTTGCTGGAAGACGATCCTCCGCAAGCCCTGTTCTTAGTCCGCCAAATCCCAAAACCTGCCCATACCACCGCCATAGCCAGGTTTTCGTGGAGCCATCGTCATTTCTTGAAGCAATCTATACATATGTACTTATTACATATTATTACATATACTATAGTTGAATTATATATAATATAGTTGAATTGGGTTTGATAAAGAATTTATCATAATTATGTTATATTTATTTTTCAATTTATAAAAAATAATTTGTGTCAAAACCAAATTAATAAAAGGTGGATTAACTTTTTATTTAATAACTATTTTTTGAATAAAAATTTAGAATTTTAATAATAAAATTTTACAAATTATAATATTATATATGAATTTATATTTTTATATTATTATATTTTTATTTTAATAATAAGAAGAATATACAAAGATTTTATGTGGTTGGTCTGTTACTAAGAAAGCCAGATCAATCACATATATACAACTTGGTCTCAAAAGTCCAAAAATAAGATTTGTAAAACCAATTCAAATCAAGATTTAGTCTCCTAGTGTCATTAAAAAAGCTTTTATGACAAGAAAAAACTAGCTAGACTAACAAAACAACAACTAGACATAAGAAAACTAAACATAAAGTGAAAGGGCCTGATCTTCATCATGAGTAGGCACTATGGGAAACACGGTTGGTGGAGGAGCTTGGTTGGTTTGTCTCGTTAATCCTCTAACCTTAAAAACCATGGCGGTAGTTGCTTTCATTAGCAAGTTGATCATGGCCCCCAACCCATTCATTTCTTTGGCTACCAGACAAAGGTTGTTATTGAGCTCACAAATCTACTCATGGGTTTCATTTAGCTACAACATAATTGATTTTCCTTCCTCACAATTTCACATGAGTGCCTTCCCCAACATCGTCTTCATTTACCAGTATAGAATGGCAGTGTTGGCATATTTAGTCTCTTGCAACATATTAAATCTTGCATCATGCACCCAATGTTCCATGTCCTCATGAACTCGTCAATCCTTAGGACCTCTTGCTCTTCTTTAACCCACTCCTCTACTTCAACAATGGTCTTCTTGGCTTCTATTGAGATGACCCAGTGGTAGCATTCCCACACAGAGGCCGATTCACTTTGAATTCTCAACATGTAGGAGCGCCCACTACCCAGTGTGCCTCTCTTCATTTGTTGTGTTTTGACCATGGAGCTGAGCATGAAATCAAGAGTGCCCCTCTTTCTTCTACAAGTCCATTTAGGATGGCAAGAAAAGACCGCAAGATTCTTGCTCCAACCCGTTAGCAGACCTTGAAGGCAATCAAGAATTCCTTGCCATGCACTTGAACATGGGTATTATCCCACAAATGTTTCTAGAAAGCTAGGGCGAGTGTGATGTCATCAAGGGCAAGGGCATCTACCATAAACCTACCATTGGCCTACCTTATGATGTAGGAGCATCCATGGTTGTTGGCAATCTTGCATCAACCAAAAATATTATATTTTGATGTTGGTTTGGTTTGAATAATGTTTTGAGAAATAAATTGAAAATATTAGGCCAAAAATCAGGTTCTAAATATTTGGTCTCATTTTTGTTGCATTTAGTGTAGGAGTGCATTTTTAAAGTTTGAAAAACAAAAGGCCAAAATGGCATGGATTTTTGGAGTTTTTGAAATGCATCATGGAGCATTTAATGTTTTTTCTAATTGTGGAGCAACCTCTTCTGTTACATGGGATAGCCTTTTCAAAGGAGGCAAAAATCAGATTTTTGGAAGGATTAATGTTTTTTTCTAATTGTTTGAACAGTCTTTTCAGTTACATGGCATAGCCTTTTCAAAGGAGTCAAAAATCAGATTTTTGGAATGATTTAATTATTTTTCTAATTGTTGGAGCAACCTTTTCAATTTTATGGCCATGACTTTTCAAAGAAGGAAAAAATCATTGTTTTTGAAAGACTGCAAAAAGAAAAAAAATGGTATTGACAAATTTTTGGAGGTGGTGAAAAAAATGGAGAATTTTTTTTTGGGACTTGCTGGTGCAAAGGACGTGGCATCTCTTCATGGAAAAGATGGAAACCATTGTTGTTGCAGGTCTGAAGGTGTTTCCACAACAAATGAAGATAAAAAAAAATCATTGTTGAAGACTAGAATTGATTTGCAGATTGAAGATTACAAGTTGCAAATTGCAGAGTGAAGTGTGCACTTCAAAGAGAAGGAGTTTTTTCTGTTATTGCTTATCATTGTAACCTATTTGTATAGTTGTCCATGAGTCCTAGAGACTGTATAATGAGATTTGTTAAAGTTTGTAAGCATTTATGCAAGTTTGGAATACAAAATATTGCATCATAGTTGTAGATTTTTGCATGTTTTTGAGAGAAGGTTTTGTGTAGACCCCTTGTGCATCACCTTATCTCATCCCCTTATCGTACCATGATCACATGCCATAAACCAGACTGGCTAGTCCCAACACTTATTCACCTTATCTCAATGCATCTCATTTCGCCACTGTCGAACAATCGTCACTACTGTCCACATACTAACCCCATTCAAGTCTTAACTACCCTCCATGCCATTTGTCCCATTTTCCCAACCAGGTGTCTCATCTATAGAGTGGAGGGGACAAGTGGCTTCTATGCTCTCTCTCACTCTAATCCAAGGATTATACTTTTAACAATTAAAATTTGTAATTCTAATAATTAAAACTTATGATTTTGAAGTACCCAAAAAAAACTAATTTCAACAATTAAAACTTATAATTGTTAGAATCTATTAGAATTATTATGTATTGATGTTCGTTAGTCCTAGAGATTGTAGAATTAGAAATAATTAGAATTATTAAAGTTTGTAAGCATTTGTGCAAGTTTGGAATACAAGATATTGCATCAAAGTTGCAAACTTTTGCATGAGTTTTTGAGAGAGGGTTTTGTGCAGACCCCTCTTGCATCACCCTATCTTATCCCCTTGTTACATGCCATGATCACATGTCATAAACCAGAGTGGCCAGTCCCAACACTTATTCACCTTATCCCGGTGCATCTCATTTTGCCACCATCGAACAGTCGGCACCTCCCCTCTTGCATCACCCTATCTTATGTAACGTCCCCATTATTGACCCCATTACATTCAACTGTAATTGATGTAATATTATTATGAAATCATGGTGAGGAGCTCAAGGCCAAGGCCCCGCCATCGATTTATTGATGCATATGCTTTGCGTGCTAGCCAGGCACATTGGAATTTCAACATCATGTAATATGCATTTTAATAAAAATACCCACAACTAGCTATGCAATGCAACAAAGAGATGGGGGCATGATTTCACAAGGAATTGGGAGGGAAAACATTCAAACCCTGGAACCAATAGAGTCAAGTCAAGTGTCAATGAGAGAACCCATCAAACCCTCAACTACCCATGTTGACTTTTGTACCCAATCATTGATTTCTCCCAAGAGTTGGTTGAGGTAGTTAATACCTTGGGAATGGAGAGGTATCGCTGTCCAAATTCGGGTATGGGCAAGCCACCCTTTATGGAAAAACGTGTTTGTCTCCTTGGGCAAGAATGGAGCCACGAAATTGCTCTCGAAGCCATGAGGCAACCATCAGTCTTGCTCTCTCACGCAGCTCTAGCTGCCTGGGTGTTTTCCAGGCATGTCTGTTGTGTTTTTCCTCATTCTCCCAGTAGAGAAGAGCGTTTTCGTGTTGTATACCTGGGGAAGAAAGGGAAATCGAATGGGGGGATTCAATAGAGACCGTTTTGGGCCGTTGAAGGCTGAGGTATTGGGGAAGAAATCGTTTTTCCTCCCTGTGGTTGGTTGCCCCATCCCACAATCCGTTTTTGGTTGGAAACATTTTTGAGAAAACCCACAGCCATCGTATTTGTAAATCCTACTGTTTAAAATGTGTATCCCTACCCCTGTTTGTGCATGCTGTGTGAGAGAAGAGTATGTTGGGTATGGGTTATGGGTATCCATAGCTTTGGCTGGAGCATGAGTGTAAGCCTCCAGGGTTCAAGTGTATCCTGATAAACCCAGTTGAACTGGCTTGGCTGAAATGAAATAGTTAATGGGTTGTGAGAGAGTGAATGTCCCCTTTTTCTTGAAGGAATCATGCCCAGCTCAGGGGTGGCCTTCGGACGGACTCAGTATAAGCTGTCGAAGAGCCTATGGCTGGGTGGAACGTTGCAGCGACATAGCTAGTTGCTTTGGCAGTTGAAAAATGAAGATAAGTGTTTTTATGCCTCTATATTTACTTTTGCACTATGTTAATTCAATAACTGTTGATATGCTGTATGCATGAGTAATGTGTGTGGATGTTTTAATTCCGTTGTGCATCATAATTGATTTCTTTTACATCTGCACATTCATAATTTATTTATATGAATCTAACTAATGGGCTGAGATCATGGGAAAGCCCTGAATTTAGCATCATGTACCTTGCCTTGCATTGGTTAAATGGGTGGGTACGTGACATCTTATCCCCTTGTTACATGCCATGATCACATGTCATAAACCGGAGTGGCCAATCCCAACACTTATTCACCTTATCCTAGTGCATCTCATTTCGCCACCATCCAACAGTCATCACCTCTCCCCACATACCAACCCCATTCAAGTGTTAAATACCGTCCATGCCATCTCTCCTATTTGCCCTACGAATGTCTCATGTGTAGGGTGGAGGGGACAGGTGGCTTCTATGCTCTCTCTCACTCAAATCCAAGGATTATAATTTTAACCATTAAAATTTATAATTCTAATAATTAAAACTTATGATTTTGAAGTACCAAAATAAAACTAAGATTATTGTAATTTCAAGAATTAAAACTTCAAATTGTAAGAATTTATTAAAAATTATACTTAATATAAAAAAACTCAATTGATACGGTTTGAGTAACTTTTTTGTAGAACCGTAATTTGGAGTGCTCAGATTATCATTTAGACAATTTGGATAGTTTTAAAATTGATTAGTCTGAAATTGCTAAATTTTAAAATTACGAAATTGCAAAAATAACATTTTCCAGCAATAATTTTAATTGGAGATTTTGGAATATTTAAAGGGAATTGTTATTTATTTTTTACTTACACAAGGAAACGGAATAGTGTGTAAACGGAATAAGAGGCAGAAAATTTGGCGATATGGTTGGGAATGACAGTTATAACTTGGAGGTTGGAATTTCCATGCAGTCATGGCTTAAAGGAAATCACCACAATGAACTGAATGCTGTTCGCTCAGTATCAGTTGTTCTAAATATCCAGACAGAAGAAGAGACACCAATTTTTAAAGGGAATTGTTATTTTTTTTACTTACACAAGGAAACGGAATAAGAGGCAGAAAATTCGGCGATATGGTTGGGAATGACAGTTATACTTGGAGTTTGGAATTTCCATGCAGTCACGGCTTAAAAGAAATCACCACATTGAACTGAATGCTGTTCGCTCAGTATCAGTTGTTCAAAATATTCAGACAGAAGAAGAGAGACCAATTTTTAAAGGGAATTGTTATTTACTTTTTTACTTACACAAGGAAACGGAATAAGAGGCAGAAAACTCAGCGATATGGTTGGGAATGACAGTTATACTTGGAGTTTGGAATTTCCATCAATCACCACATTAAATTAAATGCTGTTCGCTCAATATCAGTTGTTCTAAATATATATACACATGTCCAATCCGCAAATATTCAGACAGAAGGAGAGAGACCAATTTTGCTGCGTGCAGCTCGTTGAGCACCGCAAGACACCCTCAGCACAGTCCTTCCGCTTGAAACATCGGTGGATACAACAATGGATATGACAGGAGGATATATACACCTCTCCAAGATTCCTTGTTTTATACACATTGAGGATCTATCGTGCTGTCCGAAGTGTTACCATATCTGGTCTCGCTGCCATTCTAGTGGGTCTACTCGTCATTCTCATGTATTTGGGCATCGTAGCAGTTCCTGTCGGGTTTCTCCTGTATACAGGCCCTCTCAAACTCATCCCTATAGCAGATAGTAGTAATGGGAACACTACAACTCCCTCTTTTGACTTTTCTTCACGACCCATTTCATATTATCTGGAGAAGGAGCCGGGAAATGAAACATCTAAACGTGACTTTGAAGGAAGAATTGCGAATTCTACAGTTGAAGGTTTGGTAATTGTGAATAATGGCAATGGCTTTGAAGGAAGAATTGAGAATTCTACAGTTGGAGGTTTGGAAATTGTGAATAATGGCACTGGCTTTGAAGGAAGAATTGAGATTTCTACAGTTGAAGGTTTGGAAATTGTGAATAATGGCAATGGCTTTGAAGGAAGAATTGAGAATTCTACAGTTGGAGGTTTGGAAATTGTGAATAATGGCAATGACTTTGAAGGAAGAATTGAGAATTCTACAGTTGAAGGTTTGGAAATTGTGAATAATGGCAATGAGTTTGTGCAATCTGGGGATTGTGATTTTTCTGTGGGTTCGTGGGTGTGGGACGATTCCTATCATCTCTATGAGTCTCGCAATTGCCCTTTTGTCGATGGAGGATTTCGGTGCCAGGAGAATGGCAGGCCTGATAGTGATTACATGAAATGGCGATGGCAGCCCTCTCACTGTGATCTCCCAAGGTAATAATGCATTCTCTCATTCATGTTAATTTCATTTCATTCTGTCTCTAAAATTCAGCCTTGCTCAGTGCAGAGCCTTTGGCAGTTACCCTCGATGCAAAATGTAATGCAAAATCCAATTAGCTAAGTATGTCTGAGCTTTTTTTTCTTCTTATAGGATTATATTTGAGTCAATTTTGGATTTGGATGCAATTGTTGTTTTTAATGTAAAGTGAATACTTTAATTCAACATAATTAATTTTGATAAAATTGTTATTTTTAGTGTAGAAATAGATACTTTAATGAAAACTGTTATTTCGAGGAAAACTGTTTTACATTGTGAGATAGGTTTCCATTCCATCTATCTATAGATGGCATTTTTGTGGACGTTGATTTATATACTTAATCCAGACAACGATACATCTCATCCAGAGATTAACAATATTGGTTATTGATTGAGCTAACTCTTTAGACCATATTTTTGATGAACTCTTTAGACTATATTTTTGATGAATTGAATTGTAAGATGACATTTTCTCTAGGAATTGAATACTGAACTTATAACAGTGGGCTGCTTCAACCGATCTAATTGACCTATTAGGCCAGCAATGATTATCACGATCTTGCTCCGTGGTCTTGGATTCCTATAAAAAATTCCCCATTCAATGAAGTCCTAGATTGACATCATCTCAGTGTGGCTTTCAATGGCTTGTTTTTTATTGGTAAGTCAATGGTGTGGACGTGCTGAGCCATCGAAATATCGTGGTGTTACCGTGTTATTTTGAGCCGCAAGCTTTGCCTGACACTGTGATAATGGCTGTTCGCCTATTCAAAATGAAAAATGTGACATTCCAGGGATTTTAGGACTGACTTAGCGAAGTGAATAATGTGATATTCCAGGGATTTTAGGACTGACATAGCTTCGCTTGGGATTTCAGGATGTGTAGTAGGCCAGGCTTTGTCTCTGTTTTTTATCGTCTAAATTAGAAATTTGCCATTTTTCTGTTAGACCTAGTCTGTTATAAGGGTGTTTTAGTTTACTGGCTATCCGAGCTCATGGATAACCAAATCTGAATAAAAGCCTGAGAACGGAATATGTGAGAAGCTTTCCAAAGAAGAATGACTTGTCTCAAAGTCCTTTTGTTTTGGAAGTGTGGCCAGCAAACGAACACAAGGATTTTCTGTTTAGCTAAGTTTTCAAGAGAGGGTGCACTTTTCCATTGAAGACAGGGTGCACTCTTCCATCCCAGATTTGCACCAGATCTTAATGGCGGCTCATTCCTTTTTCTTTATCTAGGCCACTGGAATTTGGTGGGTGGCATCACATCACACCATCTTGATTGCCAAACTCTAATCCCATTGAGAACAATAATATGATGTATTTAGAGAATCGCTTATCAGATGTTCATGCGTGTCCTTTAATTTCGTGCCCAGTTTGGCAGCGACTATTGAGCTATAATTGCTTATAAAATGCTTTGTGTTTATAAGTTTGAAATCTCTGTTTTGTCTGTGCGTGTATTTCTGAACTCGTCTTCTCAACATTCATCACATAAATTTAATATCCCGTTTGAATTGAATTTCAGGTTCAATGCAGACGACTTCTTGGAGAGGATTCGGAACAGTCGTGTGGTGTTTGTCGGTGATTCCATTGGGAGGAACCAGTGGGAGTCTCTGATTTGCATGCTAGCAGAAGCAATTCCGAGCAAGAGTCGAATTTATGAAGTCAATGGAAATCCCATCACAAAGCACAAGGGATTTCTGTCCTTCAGATTTGTAGAGTATTACAGAGCACCATTTCTGGTTTTCCAGGGCCGCCCGCCGAGGGGAGCTCCTCCTGAGGTTCGAACCACGCTGAAAGTCGATACCCTGGATTATACTTCGCATCTTTGGTCTAATGGAGATGTGCTCATCTTCAACACAGGACACTGGTGGAACTATGGAAAGACAATAAGAGGGTATGCATGGTTTTTGGTCTTTTGGTTTTTAAGAGAAGAAACAATGTCCAGGGGTTGTTATTTTTGACAGAAGTATTTTTGCAGGGGTTGTTATTTCCAGGAGGGTGAGACAGTGGACATGAAGATGGATGTCGAAACTGCACTCCGGAGAGCAATGAAGACATGGGGTCAATGGGTTCTCCAGCATGTCAACTCTGAGAAAACCCATGTGTTCTTGTGCAGCTATGCTCCTGCTCATTTCAGGTAGTTTTTGCCTCTCTGATCTATGACAAATGCTTTCAGTTCATAGGATGGAAAATTTATGTGCTAGATATAAGCGAAAATACAACCATTCTTCCACGTGATTTTGATTTTGAACTGGTGAAGCTCAGGGCTCAAACATTACTCCATGCTTTCCTCTTAAATGGTAGGATTTTATGATTTTCAAGGGTACTTGTAATGGAAAGTTGAATCTTACATATCAAGTGTCTTGTTCAACATCTTTAAATACAGAGGAGGGTCCTGGAAAACTGGAGGGCAGTGTCATAAAGAAACTTTGCCAGAGAATTCTACTTGGTTTCAAAGGGAGCCAACAAGTAACCAAATCATGTCTGAAGTAATCAGGCAACTCAATGGCAAGAAGAATGTGCAGTTATTGAACATAACATATTTGACCGAATTCAGGAAGGATGGTCATTCCTCATTGTATTATTTAGAGAATGGGCATGGACCAGCTCCGATCCAAGATTGCAGCCACTGGTGTCTACCTGGGGTGCCAGACACATGGAATCATCTTCTCTATGGCTATCTGGTTGCAAGTGAGTATGCCACAGATAGGAGGACATGGGTGAGCAAGGGGTAACATTCACAAGTAATGTACATTTCTGGATGGTGAAAATTTGTTTTCTCAGGACCATTCTCCACAAAATGGGAGGTGGATTGTTAAATTGATTGATTCACAAACAGCTAGAGCATCTGCTGATAAGAAGAGTTCATTGTTCTTAGAACATATCCCATGAGCCAGGGTTGAGATGGCATTCTTTTGGAGCATGAAATAATGAAATAATAATTAAGAAGAGTTCATTGTTCTTAGAACATATCCCATGAGCCAAGGTTGAGATGGCATTCTTTTGGAGCATGAAATAATGAAATAATAATTTGCCGTAGTGGTAGAATGGATAAACATGGATCTTCCTGTAACTGGAAAATCATGACCCTTAATGCAATCTATGCTTAAAGTTGGGCAATATCCTCATAGATGGGGTTTGCTTGTTACAACCTGTGTCGCATAAAGAAGAACTTACGGCCGTGTAATCACTTGATTTGTACAAATTACACGAGCTTGTAAGGTTCCTTCCATATATATTTTTCAATCAATTCTCAATGACAATTGAATTTGCATCACTGATCCGCCCTGTTACATTTTAGGGTGCAAGGAATGTCCACTTTTTGTTAAATGTAAAAAAAATGGATAAGATGAACTGATTTTGGGTTATTACAAAGTTACTCTAGTTGAAGGTAGCTTGGCTGGCTAGTCAGAACGTGGCATTTCAATCATAAAGTGAGTTGGGCCATTATGGCCTCCTCATCCTTGAGCAAGCCCCTCGAGCTGAGACCGGTCTTGTCAAATACCGGAAATTTCGAAAAATTTAAAAAATTTAAGTTGACAATAAATGTTATTAATTTGCAGTCCTTGATCTGTTTGTTTTAATTAAATGATCAAGATTTTTTCTAAAATATTCTGTCATTATACTTAAATCCTAATGTGAGTTTTAAATGCAGTTATTGATTGTCTTTGTTCTTAAACCTCAAAGGGAGAAATTGCCATAGCTGACTGGCTTACTTAGCTTTCGAGCTAATGCATAATCTGTCCTTTTTCCACAGGTTTACAGGTAAAGTATGGATCATTGTCAATGATTTTTATAAGCATAAAAGTTCCTTTTACTGTACTATGAAGCTCAGAGAAGATTTAAATATTCTTACCGGTTGTCACGTGTAAGACGGTAGAGTTCCTTTTCTATAATCTTCATGAAATTTATGCTTGATAGATAGTTGATAGTCTACATGAAAATGATCACTATTGTTCTGGATAGTATAAGATAGGCATTTCGATGAAATAAAGTCTCTTTGACATTATCATTGCGTTGTGACAATGTCTCTTAGTTAATGCTGTATAAAGTCACTGGATCATGTTATTCGTAGCATCTTCATCGTATACATGACGTAACGCTAAAATTGTGTGATGTTCTGTCAACTATTAGTGTTGACTATGGCTGTGACCCTTATCATTTGCATGAAACTGGAGTTGTGATAGCTATAGCGATATACTGTTCTATCCATTTATAGTTTATGATACATCATCAACTTAATAGTTTATAATTACAATAAGCTTATTTCATGCCTAGAATCTTTGTTCCCTTGTTTTTGAACCACGTCCAATGTATGGAAATATAAGTGAGTTTATATCATTATATCACAAGACTATAGGTTATTGTTCTTATCTTTGATTGTTAAAAAGGTGATAGAAGAATTATAATAGTAATACCTTGTGGATAAACTATGCATCCATCTATATTAGCCAAGGTAATATTTTAATGTCACAACAATGATGAACCCTCGTTGTAATTGACTATACCACCTTCTAATTGATTGTAGGGGGAAATATTATGTTCACTAGGAAGCTTTCGATGGCCCAGTTTCAAATCATGCACTATACAATGGTTAAATGATAGTGTCTCAATCATAGTAGAATATCCTTACTATGAATAAAATTTCCATCCATGCAATGATTTAAATTTGATGAGCAAATAATTCGAAATGCAGCTTGGACTTTGGAAAGTTGACCCATGGCAAGTTAAAAGTCTTAAAGGCTACGTGGATAGCTCTCGTCCTTGTATTGATGATATATAAGATTTGTCCGAAACCCTACCTAGTCATTCCCTCTGCCTTCGGGCTCGAGTTACATGAGAGAACCCTTCTGGTCTGAGTTTGCTCGCTGTGGTACTTGTAAGTTACAGTTTCTCCTGTGGTTACGGTCATTGAGTATATCCCTTCTGTTGTTTGTAAGTCTATAAACTCTGCTAAGTATTCCCTAAGATCATTAGGCATCTTGGGTTATCGTTCTGTTGTTATTGAGGATTATCAGTCATATGTTGCTCTCAACCCTCATACTTATTACCTGTATTGTTTTACAGTCAGGGTTCCCAAATGTCGTTTTCTGTGAAGTGGTTATGTCCTGGGGTTTATATTTGTATTTCCCATACTGGTTCATCCATGGCGTGAGGGTATTGTTCTGTATGTTTCCCGGTCACGGCTTTCATGGTGAAAGGAAGACCTGGAGTTTTCCTAGCCCATTCTTCTGGTGATCATGGTTAGGTTTTTCTACTATGCTCAACTCATGGCTGCAGGGTCATCCACTGGGTTTTTCGTTTTGCAATAATCGCTGGTAAGGATTATCATTTGTTTCGTTAATTTTCAGTTTATCAGAGATTATTTAATTTAATAAAAGTTGGCCACTTAAACTCGTCAATTTGTACTATGCAGGCGTTGATCTCTCCTGAAGGTGTACGAGGCTCAACCTTTGGCGCTGGGATCCTACCGGGTAAGCCTGGTTATACCATGGTTGTTCCTCCCTTTTGTGGTTAGGGTGTTAAGGGTTTGATGTGATAAGACCACCTTTGTGGCTAACTCCGTGCGGTTGGTCTTATGGCTTGAATGTTATCACGTTCATGGTCATTGTTGACCCTGTGATGTGTGTAGTATAGGATGGTTACTATTGTATGAAATGTATTCGTTCTTCTTGCAAAGATTAGGGTTTGTATAAGAACTTAATGTGTAAAAGAAACAAGCCGTGGCTCATTCTGACGTTACAGTCTTGGGGTTTTATTATCTACTGTATTTCTTGAAGGGTTAGGCTATCCACCCAGTTTTGGGGAGGTTAAAAAGTATAAAGAAAAGTTACTTGTAAATTAACTTGTATATCGTCTGCGTTTCCTTCAAATTGATGCAATGTACAGTGATAGAATGTTTTAAGTTTCCAAAACCCTTTCTGAGAAGAGGATAAATCAACTGTAGGTGATGGTATGGTTTTATTGCTCGGCGCTTTGTTTTTGTATGTTAAATGTTAATAGTAGGGTTCAATAACTTTCACAGTTGTAGACTATTAATGTAATGATAACTCAGTCAAGTTGGGGACTCTCATCGGTTGGTTTAAAATACATATGAAATTGCATTCTTGCTCCGTTGATTGATGTAGAGTATACTTGAACAAATTCGATGTTACACATTCTAATAAGGGTTATAAAAGAAATAAGATATAGTTGTGGGTGATTAGTTTGTATAAACTCTTCAATAATTTACATGCCTGCGACGTCTAGTATGCCAGGGTAAAAATCCGAAAACACAGCAATCAAATAGTTAAGAGAAAGTTCTGTAGTTTATAATGTTTTATGGTTACTAGTTTTCAGGAAAACAAAAGAAACTCGATAGTGAAATAAACTTCGGTTCTGCTGTGACTTTGGTTGTAAAAACCATAATGGAAACCTGGTCCTAAACCCTAGTATTTATATTAATATTAAAGACAAAAAAAAATGGAAAAGAAAAAAATAGTTTACAGGTTACGGTTTGGATTCTAAATTTCGATTTATAGCTCTGTTGATATCATTAAGCTCGATGCTGAGCTATTCCTGGTTCTGTTATCTCACCTATGTTCGATCCTGTGAATTTGTTAAATATAGTAAGATACTTGTATTTGTTATTCTATCAAGTTTTCTGTATCCTCATTGAGTTTGGCAGTTAAACATGGTAGAATTGTTTCTAGCATTAGTTGAAATAAAAACTGAAAGGCATGGATAACTAGTATAAAAACTGTGAATTGAGTGACTGTTTTTGTTACAGTTCCTATGGTTGTTTTAATGAGTTATAATATCAAGGAAACAAAATAACTTTTACCCTTAAAATACTACGTACTTATTTCGATGTCATTATAAATAAACTATATTTAAAAATTACTACCATTACTACTACTTACAATACTACTGCTGTTTTCTTATGCATTATCGTTATTTTATCCATAAGATAATAATAATATAAAGGAATTCTTAACACAGTAACTACTATTAAATCCACTACTGATATTCAGGGATTGCAATTTTCCTTCAGAATTTATTAATACTCAGACATAATGAAATAAATATAACATGCATTCATTCATACCTAATAAAACAATCAGGAGTAAGTAGCAGAACCTGTTCAACCAGTGGACAACAACAGTAATGGGAGGTTGTTCCTCCCTACCAATTCCTGGAGAGTGCCCAGACAGCACTTCTCAGGACCCCCGAGCTTGCTCTGGTCTCCCTGGCTGGAACTAGGTGCAGCAAAACAATTCACACAACCAAACAGCTAAACTGGAACCAAGTTACTGCAGCTTCCTATCTCAAACACTTCCTTACTGTTTTCCCTCTTCCTCAATGGGACTCCTGAATAGCATTCACCTGAATGTATTCTCCCTCCAGAACTCTGTTTCCCCCAGCTCAGTTCATTGAGTACTATTTAAAAGATTTCCTAGGTCTTAGTTGGGTTAACTATCATTAATGAGCCACCTGCTCAGATTCCACTTTCTTGGGGAATCATGACCCCAAAATATAGGGAAGTTGCCACCTGCAACTTAGGAAGTGTTTGAGGATGCGGCCACTTGTCTTTTGCCTTTCCACCTAGTTCCACCCACCAGTTAGACCAGTAACCTCTTTTAACAGCTCTCCCATGCTGTTGTCTCCATAATTTATTTATTAATAATAAAATATTCAGAATTTACATTCCATTTCTGGTGACTCTGCTGAGTCATCAATTCCTACTTAGCATTAAATTTAACATAATGTCTCAGGAATATTAATAAAATAATTACATTATTTTTTTGCAAAATTGGGGTATGTGACATACACACCCCCTTAAAATGTAACATCGTCCTCGATGTTACTTATTCTTCATCTTCAGCCACCTGCTGGAATAGATGTGGGTATGCTTCCCGCATCTTACTTTCCAGTTCCCAGGTAGCTTCTTCAGGACTAAGGTGCTTCCATTGCACCTTCAGCTGTCCAATTATGCAGTTCCGCAGAGTAAGTTCCCTCCTCCCGAGGATACAATCTGGTTCCACCAGAACTTCCCCTTCTGGTTCTACCTGTACAATGTTCCAGTCAATAACATGAGTAGCATCATGAACATACTTTTTCAGAACAGAGATATGAAAAACATTGTGTACTTTTAAATTAGGTGGTAATGCTAGCTGATAAGCAACTTGACTGATTCTAGATAAAATTTCAAACGGACCACAGTAACGTGGTGCTAATTTTGCACAACTTCCCAGTCTTAGAGAGCTCTTCTTTGGCCTTACCTTGATGAACACATGTTCACCTACCTGGAACTCTTTAGGAGTTCTTTTCAAATCTGCTTGACTCTTTTGCCGATCCTGGGCAATCTTCAAATTCACCTGCACTTGTTTCACAATCTGTTCCATCTCTTTTAATAAATCAGGTCCTAACACTAACCTGTCTACTGGATTACTCCAAGAGATAGGAGTGTTACATTTACGTCCATACAAAATTTCAAAAGGACTAAACTTAGCTGATGATTGATAACTGTTATTGTATGCAAATTCTGCTAAATGTAAATAATCCTCCCATTTACCTGGTTGATCTTTAACATACATTCTTAGCAGATCTTCTAATACCTGATTAACCCTTTCAGTTTGTCCATCCGTCTGAGGATGGAAGGAGGTGCTGAAATTTAGTGTGGTGTTTAATCCTTTAAACAAGGATTTCCAGAAATTCCCCGTGAATTTAGGATCCCTGTCTGATATAATAACTTTTGGAACACCGTGTAACTGAAAAATCTGTTTTAGAAAGATATCTGCTATGTTTGTAGCCTTGTAAGTGGTTTTAACAGGAATAAAGTGTGCTGATTTACTTAATTTATCTACTACCACCATGATTGAATCATTCAGATGCTGATTTTTGGGTAATCCCGTAATGAAATCTAAACTAATTATCTCCCACTTCCAGTTAGGAATAGGTAAAGGTTGCAGCCACCCAGCTGGATGTTGGTGTTCTGTTTTCACTTGTTGGCAGTCCAAACATCTAGCTATATATTCAGTTGTTTCAGACTTCATATTAGGCCAAAAATATTCTTTTCTCAACATGGTTTTATTCTTCTGGTAGCCTGGATGCCCTGAGTAAGGGGTTTTATGAATTTCATCTAGAATCAACAGTTTAACTTTAGGTGCATTCGGAACATACAGCCTGTCTTTAAACAATAAAAATCCGTCTTTATTTAAACTATATCCTTTTATCACACTTTCTGTAGGTTGTTCTTTGGCTGCAGTTTGTAAATGCTGATAATTTTCATCTGATTTTATCCCTTCAGCCATCTGTTCATTTAAATCAGAGGTATAAGTGCTACTAGCTGATACAAAATTCAGCTTTGCATTTCTGCTCAAAGCATCAGCCACTTTATTTTCCTTTCCTTTTATGTGCTGGATCTCAAAATCATATTCACTTAAGAAGGCCAACCACCTGGCTTGTCTTGCATTTAAGTTAGGCTGGTCTAAAAGGTATTTCAGACCCTTATTATCAGTCATTAAAATAAACTTTCTTCCTATTAAATGGTGTCGCCACATCTTTAATGCATGAATAATAGCAGCTAATTCTAGGTCATAAGTGGCATAATTCTTTTCATGAATTTTCAGCTTCCTAGATTCGTAGGCAATGACATGTCCATCCTGAGTCAACACTCCGCCTAGACCGTCATTACAAGCATCGGTGCAAACCACGAAATCTTTATTGGGGTCTGTTATTCTGAGAATAGGCGCAGTTGTCAATAAAATCTTAAGTTTCTTAAAGCTTTCTTCACACTTCATGTTCCAATCAAACTTCTTGCCTTTCTTTTGCAAGGAAGTGATTGGGTTGGCTATTTTTGAAAAGCCTTCAATGAATCTCCGGTAGTAACCGGTAATTCCCATGAAGGATCTAAGATCTGTTACGTCTTTTGGTACTGGCCACTCTTCAATTGCCCGGATATTTTCAGGATCTACTGAAATCTCTTCCTTGGTGACTACATGTCCTAAGTACTGGATTTCGTTTTTAAAGAAGTCACACTTACTGAACTTCGCAAAGAGCTGCTTCTCTCTTAGTTCTTGTAAGACTATTCGTAAGTGTTCTTTATGCTCCTCTTCATTCTTAGAATAAACTAAAATGTCATCGATGAAGACGACAACGAATTTATCTAAGTACTTATGCATTATGTTATTAATTAAGCACATAAAGACAGCTGGGGCATTAGTAAGCCCAAATGGCATTACGACAAATTCGTAATGTCCATACCTTGTCCTGAAAGCTGTTTTGAAAATATCTTCCTCTTTAATTCTAACCTGATGATATCCCGATCTTAGGTCTATTTTAGAGAACACCGTAGCTCCACGTAGCTGATCAAACAGATCATTTATACGAGGTAACGGATATCTGTTTTTAATCGTCATTTTGTTCAGTTGACGGTAATCTATGCAAAGTCGCATAGTTTTGTCCTTCTTTTTAACAAAAATTACTGGTGCTCCCCAAGGGGATACACTGGGTCGAATGTAATTCTTGTCTATCAATTCCTTTAACTGAGTTTTTAATTCATTAAGCTCCAAAATATTCATACGATACGGAGCTTTTGAACTGAATACAGCACCTGGTACAAGTTCAATTGTAAAGTCTAGTTCTCTTTTGGGAGGTAATTCTGGAATTTCTTCCGGAAAAACATCAACGAATTAATTTACTACAGGGATGTTCTCTACAGTTGTCTTGCTGCCTTCAGACTTATCTGTCTCATCTGTAATAGTTACCGCATCGGCTTTGCACCCTTTTCTGACTGCCCTTTTAAGTTGTAACGCAGAAATCTGCCTGACTACTGTTTTCCTAGGAATACCCCTAATGGTTACGGGCTGTCCATTACTGTTCACACATCTAAAAGTTTTGTCAAAACAGTTTAAAAATACCCTGTGCTATTCCAACCAGTCCATTCTGATAAGTACGTCATAAGAGCCAAGTGGCAAGACATTTAATTTAACTGTAGTCTTAAAATCATTCATATCTAAGATACTTCCTTAACATAACAGTTTACTTTCCTTTTTGCCCCAGTAGCTAGTTGTACAGACCAAGAATTATCAAATCTTTCAACAGTCAAATTACATTTTTCTACTAGCTGGGGTGAAATATAACTAAGACTAGCACCCGGATCTATTAAAATAGTTACAGGGGTTTTGTTAATCATACCTCCGACTTCCACCATGGAAGTTTGATAGTCAGCTTGGCGGTTTTCCAACGCTGCATTGATTCGGGGCATAGTCCCTGCAAAGTCTCCAACAGTCATTTCATCTTAAACAGTATGAATATTGTTGATTTGTTTCTTTCTATTTGGGCAGACTGAAGCATAATGTGGGCCATTACACTCCCAACACTTAACAGGTTCCTTTCGCTCAAAATTCTTGGTGTAGTTTCCATGATTGTTAGGAGCCTCCTTGTTGCTTTTGAAATTGTTGGAATGACTGGCAGTTCCATTTTTGTTTCCCTGGAAGCTTTTACCATTAAAGTGGTTTCCGTTCTTGCTATTCTTGAAACTTTTATGAGGGACAAACTCCTTTTTCCTGTACTCAAGCTGATTACTGTTCTTTTTGGCTTTCCAGCTGGCTATCCCTTCTTTCTTTTTATTCTGTTCATAACAGAAATTAGCCTTTCGCATAGCTTCTTCCAGTGTTTTGGGGTTGTCATATTCAATTCTGTCCTTGATATGATATGGCAGACAGCTAAGAAACCGTTGTATTTTTGGTTTCTCTTCGACAAAATACGGCACATACCGTAACAGACTTAAGAACTTACTGTTTAAGTCCTTCATCGTCATAGATCCTAGCTTCAGTTCATAAAATTCCTTGGCCCTCTCTTCATAATACTGTTCGGACAGAAATTTCTTTTTGAAGTACCTTTTAAAAGTACTCCAATTGACTTCTTTTTCTTTAATCCCCTTGACCCTTTTCAGGTCTTGCCACCATATGTCCGCCTTTCCAGAAAGGTTGTAGATGGCCATTCGTGCTTTCAGCTGATTCGAATAGTTATAAATCTGGAAATATTTTCTCATCCCAGATAACCAGGATTCTGCCTCCTCTCCTGTTTCAGATTCTCCGTTGAAAGTTGGGGGTTTTATTTTCTTAAATTCCCCGGAGATCTCTTCATAAGGCCTGTACTTTTTCCTTTTGTTGTGCAGCTCAGCTTCACTGCCGTCACTAGTTGTGTGATAACTGTGTTGTTCCCTTCTTTCTTAAGATGATGAACTGCTGTCAGATTTAGCTGGTTTCATCCTTTTAGACCCTCTTTGATGACTAACTTCTTCTGATTCAGCTCGTTTGCTCCTTCCTTCTGTCTGAAATTTTTCCATCAATAGCTTATTTAGCTGCTCTTGAGTTTTCAGAATCCTTTCATTATCCTTCTTGACTGTTTCTATCTCTGTCCTTAATCCTTTTATGGTCTGCATCAGTTTAGTGGAATGAGCAATTACCTCCTCTGTCTCAAGTTTTCTCGACATCTGTCTTGTCGCAGTGTTTGGAGATTCCTGTTCAGCATATTCTCCTAGCTTTTCCATACCTGCCTGTTGGATTCAGAAAAGAAATTTTCTGCTCTGTCTTTATGAAACAGAAAATATTAGTACATAACATATTATAAAATTTTATTGTCATTTGCACTGTTCTGCGGAAACTAGTGGAGCCATAGGAAGGCCTAGTGTCTGAACCATGCTCTGATACCACATGTCAAATACCGGAAATTTCAAAAAAATTAAAAAATTTAAGTTGACAATAAATGTTATTAATTTGCAGTCCTTGATCTGTTTGTTTTAATTAAATGATCAAGATTTTTTCTAAAATATTCTGTCATTATACTTAAATCCTAATGTGAGTTTTAAATGCAGTTATTGATTGTCTTTGTTCTTAAACCTCATAGGGAGAAATTGCCATAGCTGACTGGCTTACTTAGCTTTCGAGCTAATGCATAATCCATCCTTTTTCCACAGGTTTACAGGTAAAGTATCGATAATTGTCAATGATTTTTATAAGCATAAAAGTTCCTTTTACTGTACTATAAAGCTCAGAGAAGATTTAAATATTCTTACCGGTTGTCACGTGTAAGACGGTAGAGTTCCTTTTCTATAATCTTCATGAAATTTATGCTTGATAGATAGTTGATAGTCTACATGAAAATGATCACTATTGTTCTGGATAGTATAAGATAGGCATTTCGATGAAATAAAGTCTCTTTGACATTATCATTGCGTTGTGACAATGTCTCTTAGTTAATGCTGTATAAAGTCACTGGATCATGTTATTCGTAGCATCTTCATCGTATACATGACGTAACGCTAACATTGTGTGATGTTCTGTCAACTATTAGTTTTGACTATGGCTGTGACCCTTATCATTTGCATGAAACTGGAGTTGTGATAGCTATAGCGATATACTGTTCTATCCATTTATAGTTTATGATACATCATCAACTTAATAATTTATAATTACAATAAGCTTATTTCATGCCTAGAATCTTTGTTCCTTTGTTTTTGAACCACATCCAATGTATGGAAATATAAGTGAGTTTATATCATTATATCACAACACTATAGGTTATTGTTCTTATCTTTGATTGTTAAAAAGGTGATAGAAGAATTATAATAGTAATACCTTGTGGATAAACTAAGCATCCATCTATATTAGCCAAGGTAATATTTTAATGTCACAACAATGATGAACCCTCGTTGTAATTGACTATACCACCTTCTAATTGATTGTAGGGGGAAATATTATGTTCACTAGGAAGCTTTCGATGGCCCAGTTTCAAATCATGCACTATACGATGGTTAAATGATAGTGTCTCAATCATAGTAGAATATCCTTACTATGAATAAAATTTTCATCCATGCAATGATTTAAATTTGATGAGCAAATAATTCAAAATGCAGCTTGGACTTTGGAAAGTTGACCCATGGCAAGTTAAAAATCTTAAAGGCTACGTGGATAGCTCTCGTCCTTGTATTGATGATATATAAGATTTGTCCGAAACCCTACCTGGTCATTCCCTCTGCCTTCGGGCTTGAGTTACATGAGAGAACCCTTCTGGTCTGAGTTTGCTCGCTGTGGTACTTGTAAGTTACAGTTTCTCCTGTGGTTACGGTCATTGAGTATATCCCTTCTGTTGTTTGTAAGTCTATAAACTCTGCTAAGTATTCCCTAAGCTCATTGGGAATCTTGGGTTATCGTTCTGTTGTTACTGAGGATTATCAGTCATATGTTTCTCTCAGCCCTCATACTTATTGCCTGTATTGTTTTACAGTCAGGGTTCCCAAATGTCGTTTTCTGTGAAGTGGTTATGTCCTGGGGTTTATATTCGTATTTCCCATACTGGTTCATCTATGGCGTGAGGGTATTGTTCTGTATGTTTCCCGGTCACGGCTTTCATGGTGAAAGGAAGACCTGGAGTTTTCCTAGCCCATTCTTCTGGTGATCATGGTTAGGTTTTTCTACTATGCTCAACTCGTGGTTGCAGGGTCACCCACTGGGTTTTGCGTTTTGCAATAATCACTAGTAAGGATTATCATTTTTTTTGTTAATTTTTCAGTTTATCAGAGATTATTTAATTTAATAAAAGTTGGCCACTTAAACTCGTCAATTTGTACTATGCAGGCGTTGATCTCTCCTGAAGGTGTACGAGGCTCAACCTTTGGCGCTGGGCTCCTACCGGGTAATCCTGGTTATACCATGGTTGTTCCTCCCTTTTGTGGTTAGGTTGTTTAGGGTTTGATGTGATAAGACCACCTTTGTGGCTAACTCCGTGCGGTTGGTCTTATGGCTTGAATGTTATCACGTTCATGGTCATTGTTGACCCTGTGATGTGTGTAGTATAGGATGGTTACTATTGTATGAAATGTATTCGTTCTTCTTGCAAAGATTAGGGTTTGTATAAGAACTTAATGTGTAAAAGAAACAAGCCGTGGCTCGTTCTGACGTTACAGTCTTGGGGTTTTATTATCTACTGTATTTCTTGAAGGGTTAGGGTATCCACCCAGTTTTGGGGAGGTTAAAAAGTATAAAGAAAAGTTACTTGTAAATTAACTTGTATATCGTCTGCGTTTCCTTCAAATTGATGCAATGTACAGTGATAGAATGTTTTAAGTTTCCAAAACCCTTTCTGAGAAGAGGATAAATCGACTGTAGGTGATGGTATGGTTTTATTGCTCGGCGCTTTGTTTTTGTATGTTAAATGTTAATAGTAGGGTTCAATAACTTTCACAGTTGTAGACTATTAATGTAATGATAAATCGGTCAAGTTGGGGACTCTCATCGGTTGGTTTAAAATACATATGAAATTGCATTCTTGCTCCATTGATTGATGTAGAGTATACTTGAACAAATTCGATGTTACACATTCTAATAAGGGTTATAAAAGAAATAAGATATAGTTGTGGGTGAGTCGTTTGTATAAACTCTTCAATAATTTACATGCCTGCGACGTCTAGTATGCCAGGGTAAAAATCCGAAAACACAGCAATCAAATAGTTAAGAGAAAGTTCTGTAGTTTATAATGTTTTATGGTTACTAGTTTTCAGGAAAACAAAAGAAACTCGATAGTGAAATAAACTTTGGTTCTGCTGTGACTTTGGTTGTAAAAACCATAATGGAAACCTGGTCCTAAACCCTAGTATTTATATTAATATTAAAGACAAAAAAAAATGGAAAAGAAAAAAATAGTTTACAGGTTACGGTTTGGATTCTAAATTTCGATTTATAGCTCCGTTGATATCATTAAGCTCGATGCTGAGCTATTCCTGGTTCTGTTATCTCACCTATGTTCGATCCTGTGAATTTGTTAAATATAGTAAGATACTTGTATTTGTTATTCTATCAGGTTTTCTGTATCCTCATTTAGTTTGGCAGTTAAACATGTTAGAATTGTTTCTAGCATTAGTTGAAATAAAAACTGAAAGGCATTGATAACTAGTATAAAAACTGTGAATTGAGTGACTGTTTTTGTTACAGTTCCTATGGTTGTTTTAATGAGTTATAATATCAAGGAAACAAAATAACTTTTACCCTTAAAATCCTACGTACTTATTTCAATGTCATTATAAATAAACTATGTTTAAAAATTACTATCATTACTACTACTTACAATACTACTACTGTTTTCTTATGCATTATCGTTATTTTATCCATAAGATAATAATAATATAAAGGAATTCTTAACATAGTAACTACTATTAAATCCACTACTGATATTCAGGGATTGCAATTTTCCTTCAGAATTTATTAATACTCAGACATAATGAAATAAATATAACATGCATTCATTTATACCTAATAAAACAATCAGGAGTAAGTAGCAGAACCTGTTCAACCAGTGGACAACAACAGCAATGGGAGGATGTTCCTCCCTACCAATTCCTGGAGAGTGCCCAGACAGCACTTCTTAGGACCCCGGAGCTTGCTCTGGTCTCCCTGGCTGGAACTAGGTGCAGCAAAACAATTCACACAACCAAACAGCTAAACTGGAACCAAGTTACTGCAGCTTCCTATCTCAAACACTTCCTTACTGTTTTCCCTCTTCCTCAATGGGACTCCTGAATAGCATTCACCTGAATTTATTCTCCCTCCAGAACTCTGTTGCCCCCAGCTCAGTTCATTGAGTACTATTTAAAAGATTGCCTAGGTCTTAGTTGGGTTAACTGTCATTAATGAGCCACCTGCTCAGATTCCACTTTCTTAGGGAATCATGACCCCAAAATATAGGGAAGTTGCCACCTGCAACTTAGGAAGTGTTTGAGGATGCTGCCACTTGTCTTTTGCCTTTCCACCTAGTTCCACCCACCAGTTAGACCAGTAACCTCTTTTAACAGCTCTCCCATGCTGTTGTCTCCATAATTTATTTATTAATAATAAAATATTCATAATTTACATTCCATTTCTGGTGACTCTGCTGAGTCATCAATTCCTAATTAGCATTAAATTTAACATAATGTCTCAGGAATATTAATAAAATAATTACATTATTTTTTTGCAAAATTGGGGTATGTGACAGGTCTAGAGATTAGGCACGGTGCCAAAGATCCTCCGTATGTTTTATATGGGGATGTACAATGAGGCAATGGTCCTTTTGATCTTGAAATTTCTAATTTTGAGTGTTTATAGTTTTTCTAATCATTTTTAGGCATTTTGGGTTACTTTGTTGGTAGGGTGACTTGTGAGGTAGTGATTTGAGGATGGATCCTATTTGACAAAGTATTCTTCCTATTTCAGTATGCTAACCCAACCCATGTGCAAGGGATCTTGCAAGGAGACTTAGTTGTCTACAAAATCACGCTTGTATTTTTCGCTTGGTCTTAGGATTTCTCATTGATAAAGTGGCTAAGTTGTTGTGTCCATCCTTGATGCAATTTCCCAGCCTCCCAATGTAGTGATGGATAGTGCTAGAATGTCTCTTCACCCCTCTAAGGGTGTTCATTTTCCATGAACCTAAAAGGTTCTTTAGCTTGTGGCCTTAGCATCGCCTCTATGTTAGGGTTCTCCTAGCAAAGAGAACAAGGAATTTGTGCTCATTTGTACAAGGAATTGGGCCTACACATAATCGATTCGCTACATTAGTTTGTCCAACATTTATTTTCGTTGTCAAAGCCCAAACCACTATATTTAAGACTATTTGCTTATGTCACACACGAAACCATAGTTGACACCACCGACCCAAGCCCCCATAGTGCTCAATGCTTACGAGAGAATGAATACGAGTCAAGGTATTTGGAAGTTTGGACTTATAGGTTGTAAGGAAGAATAAAGGTTCTAGAATCAAGGCTCAAGACATAAAGCCTTGACTCCTAAGTCCCCAGCCTCGGTCCCTAAGCCCTCAATCAAGATTGGCCCCAACTTCAAACTCTAAGTTCTCTATTAGGATTGGACCCTCTCAGATCCCAAATTCAATGCTCAACAAGCTTTCCTCTAGTTTATGCAACAATGGGGTGGAAATCATAGAGTTCACTCTCCTCACTAATATGCATTCTTGGGAGGAGGGCACACTATAATTGGAGTTGATGGCTTTTTCATTGATAAAGTGGCTAAGTTGTTGTATCCATCTTGAATGCAATTTCTTGGCCTCCCAATGTAGTGATGGCTGGTGCTAGAATGTCTCTTCATCCCTCTAGGAGTGTTCATTTTCCATGAACCTAACATCGCCTCCATGTTATGGTTGACTTACCAAAGAGAACAAGGAATTTGTGCTCACTTGGATAAGGAATTGGGCCCACACACAATCGATTCGCTACATTAATCTGCCCCACACTTATTTTCGTTGTTAAATCCTAGACCACTATATTAAGACTATTTTCTTATGTCACTCACAAAACCAGAGTTGACACCATCGACCCAAGCCCCCATAGTGCTTAATGCTTCCCAAGGAATGAATAAGGGTCAAGGTGTTTGGACATATAGGTTGTAAGGAAGAACAAAGGTTCTAGAATGATCAACGCTCAAGACATAATCTTTAACTCCTAAGTCCCCGGTCAAGATTGGCCCCAATGACTCAGTTATGTGCTAGTCCACCCCAGTTGACCAGTGATTCATCATCGGTGGCCACTAGACCTTATCGGGAGATGGTTTCAATGAAAACTAAGCTTTCCGCATGTGTGGATTCCAACTGCCTCTTTGGGATCACGAATTTCTCCTTTGGAGATGCATTACTTATGTATACATTTTACTAAATAATAGGGGTAATGGAAGTTTTCCCAATTGTTCTTCATTCTCTTGTGTTGTAACACATTTTTTCCTTCTCTATTTTTCCTGTTCAATTCTTTTGATCTCTATTAGACTTAGTGTGAATTTTATCTTTGTCTCTAGATCTCTATGAGAATTTCATTAAATCTCAAAAATGGCCCTACAGTTTGAACCCTAGAATATCTATCGGGATGTTCAAAATAGTGCTTTCAATGATAAGGCTTTTTATAAGTGGTTTAACCACATGATTGTGGTCACCATCCCAATTTTGAGAATTCCACATGCCCTTTTGGACATGCATGCCGACAAGATTAGTTTAGAATGACCAAGAACAACACCTTTGTGAAAATACGAGGGTCTGATCCTAAAATATTCAAATTTGTGGTGCTCCCCTACTATCTAATATAGCCTATTTTTATAGGGAGGTGTCACTTGGACCTAGAGTCAAGAATAGAAATACTACACAAGGAACCACCTACATTATGGTGGAAACTATTGCTCAAGCTTTGTGAATAAATAAGATAGTGGCAAAGGAAGCAATTTTATGAAAGAGAGAAAAATAAAGTGAAGCTAACCCTAAATCTAGTTGAGATATTCAGATTGATGAAGCCCCATCTACGCCATAGTTGTCTATTGTGATCACCATGTCCATTTCAAACTCAACACAACTCACAGGGAAGGATTTCAAGGACTACTTGGGGTTAGTGGTGTAATACCTTCAAGGAATTACTCCCAAAATCCCATAGTGCTTTGAACTTTGAGTATTAACTCAACTCAGATCATAGCTCAGATTGCAGGTTCCTCAACTATCACAACATCTTCTATAGCCACAAATCTGACAGCCATAGCTTCCATCCCTAGCACCATGACATTAAAGCTTCTAGTATATCCCTTCTTGTAAGAGCTTAATAACTTCCATCCTAACCATGAGTTGGGCTACGTCAACGAGACTCTCAAGTAATTTAAGGACTTCGAGAAATTTAAGGCAACGATACCCATCATTACCATCAATGATGAGTAGTCGGGTTCCTTATAGAACATTCCTGGCATCTCAATTCACAACGAAGCTACTGGAAGAGTGCTTGTCAACTCAAAAAATAAAGCATATGTCCCCTCGGAGACAAATACAGAGGCAGATCCAAGGGAAGTTATGGATATTGAGAAACCATTTTTGAAAGGGTTGCCAAGAAAACATGGTGATTTTTTTATAGGTGGTAGTAGTGTTAAGAATCTCCCATGTCAATCCCAACTCCAAAATTGCTTGTCCGCTCAAAAAATAAAGCATATGTCCCCTTAGAGACAAATAAAGAGGCAGGTCCAACTAAAGTCATGTACAATGTGCAATCATCTATGGAAGGGCCATTAGGACAACATGGTGACTGTACCATAGGTGGTAAAGGTGGTGAGGAGACCCCACGTTAGTTCCATATCCAAAGTCAATGTAAAGGGGGCGTGGGTGGCCTCCAATATGTTGATATGTAGGATGGGGGAGGGGAGGAGATCAACGAGAATATTCCTATCACTCCCCCTACCTCTTTATCACCTGCAGATAACCTTTTGATGATGGCACAATTACAAAAGCTAGTCCAAGATCCTAAGTGTTGGGATGCAATGTTAAAAATATTCTAAGAGAAAACATATGCAGTACCTTTCTTATATATGAAAAAGTAGGAAAGAGTATTGCAGCATCATCAAGTAGCACACCCTCATGTAGAATTTGAATCAAATACTTATAACAGGTTAGACCCATCCATTGCTAACAACCAACCACTAAATTGGATTTCAGTCGCTAGTCATGCATCCCAAACTGTAGATCTTCAAGCAAGGTCCACTACGTATTTGATCCATATGATGAGGGCCTCTGCTAGTGAGGTAGAGAATAGAATAGTCAAGGTCAATCTTTGCGAATAGTCAAGGTGGTACATCACATTCAGGTCATAGTTGAAAGGGACTCAGAACAGTAATCTTAGTAAGCAACCAAACAGAGGATTGAGGTAGTATGTGACAAGTTAGAGGGCATGTGGCCAAAGGTCCATGTAAGGGCACTTCGCTACTTGATTTGGTTTTGTCTACTTATCTAGAGGACAATGTGAAGGTTTTATGTTACTCCTGGTGATAGTTGTGGGCCATTGCTAAGGACTTACAGGTATAGTTAGATGTTGCTTAGTATCGGGACAATCAACAACAACAAGAGCTCATGGTTAGATTACCTCCTTTAGTCAACAAAGTCATTGCAAATCATGCTCACCTCCACATAGTGACTAAGTAGAGAAAGTTAATATTTTTAGCTGTGCGGGATTGGATGGACCTATTACAAAAGAACCAACAACCAGTTGAAGAGTTGTGGGAATGACATAAGATTATGAATGCGGAGGTACAGTCTAGGAGAAAACCCTTGAAGTAGAAAGATAAGTATGTATAGATTCAAGTTATTGAAGATAATATGGATGCACTTCACGATACATATGTTGATAATAAGAAGGACCTAAGGGAATTCAGGCATGTGATTTAGTCCACATATCTTACGTGCTACAATGAATTGATTTAGTTGCAGATTCATAGTGGGACAAGCGAGGGAAGGACAAGTCCAATGTGCCAGAAAATGGGCAGACACAAGCATTGATCATTGGTTCCACACTTTTATTGGGGAAGTTGAAGTCACAAATTGACAATTTCCATGGATTCCCCAACAAAGCTTTAGAATTCGTTCCTGAGTTGGCCCCTTCATTTGAGGGTTAAAAAATAATTAGAGTTGACTTGAGGGTGAGTCAACGGTCATGGTTAGGGCTTTTGGCCCCTTTTTTTTTAATATTAGATCATGGAATATGGATGGAGTAGTCAACGCATGGAAATTTGCATAAGAGGACGCAATAAAAAACCAAGGAGATATTGATGTGTCCAAGTGGAGAATTTGGGTTGTAAACATCTTGATGTAGTATGAAATGAACACTATGTTTATATAAAACACCATGAAGGGTTTAGGGATGGGGTCATTGGTATTTTTAGAAAACACTAGGAGGTTGAGGAAATAAGATGGGTATTGGTATAAGATTTTAGTTGTGGGATATCTATACCTTGCATTATAAAATATGTATATTTGTTTTGTTGAAGGAATGAGAATGAAATGAGAAGGTTTGGAAGCAGCCTTTTAAATTTTGTTGTGCAATATGTATGATGAATGCATCTGTTTCACTCTTTCTGTTTAATCATATGTTTATGTTGTGGAATGTTGCACAATAACCTTTATTTCTTAATAGTAACAGTTAATTGTTAAATGAACATTATATTTGGAGTTGTGTTCACCTACTCATGTTTTCCTCCATCTATCATCAATTTTGGTTTTGCTTTGCATGAGAATTTCTATCATATATAGGAAGAATGAAAATGCACATCCAACTAGACTATACTAGACCTTTGTTGGCTCCTACAAAAGGACCCTTGAGACTAGTCTCAAACTGGCACCAACAATGTTATAACACTAGTCTTCTTCCAAATTAGTATTATCATATACAAAATCAAAGTAAATCATTTATTTCAATTTAAGGATCATTACCTTTATTTAATTATAAATAATAATAAGAAACTATATATAATTTTTTATATTTTGATTAATTGTCAAATAAACCCGTCTTTGACCAAAAAGTATGAATACTAAAATTTTGTTCTACAAAGGAACCTGTAAAAACCTACTTATAAACCAGGAAGATAAGCCACAAAGTGGCTTGTCCTTGCCTAAGTATTAAAATTACATATAAATTCCTCCTTGAGTGGAAAATATGTGAAACTAGGTAAAGTGCTACAAATAGTTCTTTCATTGTTATGCTTTTACATGGCAAATATGCAAAACTAGGTAACTTGTGTTACAAATAGTTCTTTCATTGCTATGCTTTTACACAAGTCGTGATATAATCATGCACACTTAATTCATATCACACTAGAGCATGAAGATTAAATTTACAAATATCAGTTGTACGATTATTATTCTTCCCATGTTCCCTTTATAGCTTATGATGTTGCAAAAATTTCTGGAACGCGGTAACATGGGTACGAGTATCATATACTTCCAAAAGTTTTCTCCAAATTTGCAGGAAACGACAAGTTGGGAACAATAATAATATATATTAAAAAATATAAAAATAAATAATTAAGAAAACATGAGAAGAGAATAAACATTAACAAAAATTAGATGGCGTAGCTTATCCCTTATATTACGGTTGTAACTAGAACCTCTTAGCAGATTTAAATGGCAATAAAATCACGATTACCATCTATGTCATTGATTATATAAGGTAGACCCTTTCTAAAGTGGGGACTATTAGAAGTTATAGTCCTTATATATGTGGCTATAAGTATAGAGTAAGTTTCCAGTCTTGTGTCAACTATGATTAAACTGGATTATAATAATATATGTTTATAAGACATTTTATGCTAGGGTATTTGCAAAGGTGTATAAATAATCAAATTTAAATTATTATAAAATAAAAATCAAGATAGTTTTTATTTAAATGTAATATATGAATTTAGTTTTAAATTAATTAGATTTAAAACTATTTTCAATTGGTTAAACGTTTATATTTTTTATTGATAAAGTAAATAGTAAAATATATAAATTTACTTTCTTTATTTAATATATAAAATGTCAAAATAGATTTACATTTATTATTGATTAGAGGTAACTGCAATTCAACGTAGGGACAAGTGAATACTCTAGCATGTGTGGTAGATAGAGAATAGTATACCAGCACAACAAGTAAGCACTAGACTTTATTGCAACTTGGTTTTCTAGAGAAAAAATTCCAAGTCAATCATGTATGTATGTTCATGAGGAAATAGGAACACCATTAACAACCCTTCAAGGAGGGGATTCCATGTTTTCAAAGACATGCACAAATAAATCAAAAAGCGATAAAGATGAAATGATCTCATAGGTGATGACGGGTGGGTCAGGTATATATTTAATTCAAAAACTACTCATAATTTTTTTTTATGACATTGTGAATTTGATTTGTTTCGTCTTTAGTGTTCCATACACTCACTCTCGAGCAACATAATGCCTCAGGTGCATCTTTGCATCTCCTTCTCCTCTTCCATGGAAATTTCAATTTCAATTGGTGGTGATCATGAACGTGTGGAAAGCTCTCGGTGAAGGAAACGCACAAGAAAACATCCCCAAGTTCCCGATTTTAGAAAGTAAAAGTTCTCAGTAAGTTCCCAACCATTTGGAACGGTTCCTATTGAATTTGGAAAGTTCCCTACAAGTTCCCAAGTTCCCTGGAACATCAGAACTTTGGGAATGAGTTTCCTAAAGGTCAGGAGCGGTTCCCATGCTACATAGTGACGCAAGGTGGGGATGACAAAATCCAATCCAACCCTCTTTCCAGGAAATATTGTGGTTCCCCGAAAATTTGAACCACTCAACCTAGATAACAACCAGCTGGGTTCCCCTCAGTTGCGGTCCTCACCTTCAAAATGGGATTTCCGCAACGTTTTGACAGTCAAAATTAGCTTTCCGCAACAACCTTGCGGAAACGCCTTCTTCCCGCAACTTCGAAGTCCTTTCGCAATGTTCTTTCCTCAGTCGCCTTCCCGCAACGGTCCTTCCGCAACATTCCTTTACGCAACTTGCGGATTGCGGATTGCGGGTGCGCTTGTCGTGACTTCTCGAAAGGATTCCGCAAAAACTCTTCTGCAACGCAACTTCCGCAACTCTCGTCTTTAACTCCCGAGCTTCTTCCTGCTGCAGAACACCGTGCCAACCATCGATCTCCTGTGGATTTGATCTTTCCCGTTGCTCTATGACCAATGCGGAGCACACCACATCAGATTGCAGAAATGTTAACTCCCGCACGCATTCACTTTGCAGATCTTTTCCCCATCGTCCGTCTTCCTTTCGAATTTGATTGGAGCCATCCAACCTCTGTTAATTTGAATTGACTGCAACACTATGATTTTCTCGTTGATTGATCATAGAATCGATCAATCCAGCCCGATCTTCGTCCGGATCTAATGGGAAACTAAATACAAAAAGAAATTATCTCTACTACTTAGTGATGATCGGTTTGCAAATGACTTGGGTGTTCTTAACTGTTCATAAATGCAAAATATTCATTCACACAGATATCAGGTTAACACTTGCACACAGCTCTACCTGATAGAATCTCAATTTATCTCTTATTCAAATGCACAGTAACACCATTAACACACAGAACTGGTTAATTTCATTAAGTGATAGCAAAAACATCTATACAGTCGTATTTTCATTGGGTATGCAGGAAAATATCCCACCGACTCTTCCTTCGTGCAGAGCTCTCTCTTGCGTCGACCTATCGACCGACCCCCCTACTGAGTCCCAATCTCCCCCTATTTCACCCATTTGAAATTCCCCAAAACTGAATGGATAAACAACGAAACAAACTGACTAACAAACTCTCCCCCATCACCGAAGGAGTCACTATCATTCAACAACAAACTAGCTATTGGCTTGATCTCCACGTAGGGAGTATCAACTTGCCACTATGTCTTATTTTCTCAAAAACTGACAACGCACTTGTCGGTTACATACTTTGCAAATATTAAAATACTTAGTAAACAAATTATCCTCCCACTCCAGGACAAATTGTCCTCTTGCTAGCCACAACATATGAACACGCAATCACATTGATGGCTTAGCATTAATGCTTATACATCATATTCCCAAGGTTAAAATTTCTAAACCCCTGTTCAGTCAATCAGCTATTGAGAAACCTTTTGTCTCCAATTCTTTAGCATTCATCCATGTAGAATATTCTACAGCTTCTCTGCCTCTTCCTCTACCTCCACATCCTTGGTAAGGTCTTCTCCCTCTTGGGTCACCTCCTCTACCTTGCTGCTCCTGCTGGTTTGAGTTGTTGGACCCTCCTTTTTGGGTTACAAACCTTCCTCTTCCAGTGGTTTGTCCCCTTCCTTGGGTTGAACCTCTTCCCCTATTGAAACTCTACTTCCTCAATAAATTTTCTTCTACCCTCAAGGCACATTATATGCCTCTTCCATTGTTCTTGGTGATATCAGCTGATCTCATCCTAAATCTCCATCCTTAGACCATTGACATATCTAGCAATCTTTTATGTTGATTCCTCTACATAGCCTGCCCTTAGGTTTAGTTTGTAGAACTCTTCAGTATACTCTCTTACAATCAATAATATTTTCCTAAGGTTCTGCATTTTTCTATACAAAGTTAGTTGGTAATCCTTGGGAAAGAATTTGGCTCTCATCTTAGCCACCATCCTATCCTATCTCTTTATCAATGACTTGTTATTCCATCTCCTTTCAGCCTGCACACTATCCCACCATAGAGATGCATGCCTCTTCAGCCTTGTCACTACCAATCTGACCTTCTTGTTCACTCCAACTTCATCATACTCAAAGTACTTGTCTAACTTGTTGATCCAATCAATGAGATGTTTAGCAGTGAGGCTTCCTTAATAGGTAGGCAACTCAAGTTTTGGCCTCAAAGTTGCTCAAAGAATTGACCGAAAGTATATTAGCTCAGGCATCTCTTGCATGGGTGTTGCTTCTTCTCCTTGTTCCTCTTCTTCAAGTTCACTCACATCCCCTGCTTCCGAACCTCTCTGCCTACCCATCTCCATAGCTTCCATGCATACCCATAGTTCTCTCATTTCCTCCACGACCTCCGCATTCGTCATTGGTTTCCCTATGTCACGGCCTCTTTCTCTTCCTACACATATAGCCATGTCTTTCTTCTACTGTGCTAAGCAAAGCCCTGCTCTGATACCAAAAATGATGCAGGATAGGGATGACAAAATCCAATCCAACCCGCTTCCCAGGAAATATTGTAGTTCCCCGAAAATTTGAACCACTAAACCTAGCTAACAACCAGATGGGTTCCCCTCAGTTGTGGTCCCCACCTTCAAAATGGGCTTTACACAACGTTCTGATAGTCAAAATTAGCTTTCTGCAACAACCTTGCGGAAACGCCTTCTTCCCACAGCTTCGACGTCCTTTCGCAATGTTCTTTCTGCAGTCGCCTTCCCACAACACTCCTTTCCGCAACTTGTGGATTGCAGATTGTGGGTGCGCTTGTCATGACTTCTCAAAAGGATTCCATAAAAACTATTCCGCAACGCAACTTCCACAACTCTCGTCGTTAACTCCTGAGCTTCTTCCTGCTGTGGAACACCGTGCCAACCGTCGATCTCCTGCGGATTTTATCTTTCCCGTTCATCTATGACCAATGCGGAGCACACCACATAAGCTTGCGGAAATGTTAACTCCTACACGCATCCACTTTGAGGATCTTTTCCCCATCCTCGATCTTCCTACCGGCTTTGATTTGAGTCATCCAACCTCTGTTAATTTGAATCGACTGCAACCCTACGATTTTCTCTTTGATTGATCAGAGAATCGATCAATCCATCCTGATTTCCGTTCGGATCTAATGGGAAACTAAATACAACAAGAAATTATCTCTACTACTTAGTGATGATCGGTTTGCTAATGACTTGGGTGTTCTTAACTGTTCATACAAGCACAGAAACAAAGATTCATTCACACAGATATCAGGTTAACACTTGCACACAACTCTACCTGATAGAATATCAGTTTATCTCTTATTGAAATGCACAGTAACACCATTAACACACAGAACTGGCTAATTTCATTACGCGATAGCAAAAACATCTATACAGTCATATTTTCCTTGGGTATGTAGGAAAATATCCCACCGACTCTTCATTCCCGTAGAGATCTCTCTTGCACTGACCTATCGACCGACCCCCCTATTGAGTCCCAATATCCCCTATTTCACCCATTCGAAAGTCCACAAAACTGAATGAATAAACAACGAAACAACTTGACTAACAAACTCTCCCCCATCACTGAAGGAGTCACTATCATTCAACAACAAAATAGCTATAGGCTTGATCTCCATGTAGGGAGTATCAACTTGCCACTGTTGGGTCCAAGAAATGCCCCTTTTTGGCCACCCTTATTTCATCATTTTTCCCTAATTACATCCTATTTCCACAAGTTATATATATGCCTTCCCTCCAGATCAACCAATAATATTGACAGGTATAATTCATTATTGCTTTATTCATTTTTATGCCTAAGATTGTTATAGTTCTGGATCCTAGCCTTTGAATTATGCTAACTTGTGTGATTTCATTTAGTCAAATGTCAAAGCACAGGTGTATCAACTGCCAATGCCTTGGAGGTAATCATACGTGGTGCCAGTTATTGCTCTTCTAGCTTGATTCCTCATATTTTCAAGGAACAACGTATCTCTCTATGTGAGCTGTAACAGACCATTGTAACAGAGTATAGCTGCGACAGACAGGTCGCCTTTCAGATTGCTAATCCATTGATCTATTGCTTGCCAGCATACAGCATCTTTTATGATTGAACAGCCTCATTCAATGTGGTTGTAACAGTTAGTGGTGACTCTGCAGTATGTCGATCATAGATCTTCATTGTTGCACAAGATTAGTGGATCACGAACTGCATTTTGTATGTATAAATATGGGGAGGCTTTCCATGCCTGGGGTTGGTTAATCATCAATTATTGTACGGGCTGTAACAGATATTGAGACTGTGAATTTCCATCATTAATATAAGAGCAGAGTTCTTCATTTATGTGTCTTAATTTGTGGTGATTCTCGGCGTCTCTGTTATAAGGCCAAGGCCTGCCTTCTCACAGAGATAGCCGATTTAAGTAGGTATATTAATCTAGTTTCTTTTCTGTTGCGTGGTGTGGGATTATTGTAGATGTTACTGTTAGCTGCAATAGAGAATTCATATTAGCGTTTTCTTTGGTAGTTTATGATTGCATCTTGAATAGCTGTAACAGAGTGGTGTGACAATCGACTGTGTAGGTTAGTTTAATTTAATGCATGTGTATTTTAATCAACTGTAACAGCCAAGCTCAGCTCCAATATCTTTCAGTCATTTACGCTTTCTAGGATTTCCAGTAATTATCAGTTTAGAGTTCAAGCTTATGTTTAAGTTCTGGTTGCTGTTGTATCTTCAATTGAATTCATAGATTAGATAGATTATGGTTGAGTTGCAGTAGTCACTGGATGAATCATTTTGGTAAAGATTGAATACTGTAGTTTGATAATTTTAAGATTTAATTTCTTGCAATAGTAATCTAGTTTATTTTCATTCTTAGATCATTAAACTGCTGGGTTAATTTCTGTAGGAAGATAGTTGCACTTCAGATTCCTAGTTGTATGAATTAGATTAGTTTTCTTTCTGGAATTGGCTGGCTGAGCAGATTGGTATGATTATTATCTCCATTTAGTTAATCAACTACGTAACATGTTTATGCATAGATTGTGCTTATTGCCATTGGAATAAAAAGACCTCCCTGGGTTTGACAATTTATATTGAGCATCCTGTGTGTTAGTTTTAATTAATTAACATATAGGGTGACCAACATTTTGGCACCGTTGCCGGGGATGTGTGAAGAACCTGCAATAATTAATTAATGCAAATACATGAGATATCAGAAATAATAGAACTCAGAATCACTTTTATATTGATCATGGGCCACTTCGAGGGGGCAACCTCCTTTGAGCAAGCTCAATACAATTAACTTCACGGTGCCTTCAATGACCTCAACACACACTTATATACTAAGGCTATGCCCAATACTATGAGTCAAAACCATGGGACATATAATACTACGGGACGACTTACAAAGCATATGGGTCCAATACTATGGGTCAATACCATGGGATAATATAAACTATGGATCAACAAATACTACGGGACGACTTACAAAGCAGATGCATCCAACAACAATATACTAACAAAGTAAAGAGAAGGGTTGACACGGGTTCCTAACAGGATGGTAATAGATAGACAAACTTAGTAGTTGGTTTTATTTGATTTAATTTTAGTTTAATCATTCACAGCATGCATGAATACAAGAAAAACAAATCGGGAACCCCCTTTGAATACTAATATTGCAGGTGGAAGAGATCAAGGTCGTAATACAGGTCAGGGAAGATACACATACATTGATGAAATAATTTCCAAAGTTGATTCTTCCACTAGACCACTGCGGACATCTACAGGCGGGAGAGATTTTGTTCCTTCCAATCTTGAGAATTCAGCATCAATAGTGGAGAATACAACAGGACCTTCAACTCCTGTTGCAGAAAATAAACCTCCTGAAGATAAGGGAAGTGTTGTGGGTGTACCAGATAGAGAGGATATCTATCATATCAACGGAACCAGAGTTAATAAAGCAGTGTGGTTGGAGACTCGCCGAGTAGCAGAGGAAGAGAGGAGGCCAGAAGAAGAGAGGAGAAGAAAAGAAGAAGCAAAAGTAGAGGAAGAACGTATAAAGGAATCCATTGAATTTTGGACTAAAGCCATGGATGATAGGGAACAAGAAGGCGAGAATGAGCACAGGGAGAACTGGGAAGAAGAAGTGGAAGATAACCATCCTGGTCATACTGTGGCTACATTAGAATTCCCTATCCTCCAGACACCTGGAGCGGCTCCCATGAAAAACATCTCAACATCAATTCTCCTGAATTTTCATGGTAAATCTTCTGAGGATCCTGATGAGTTTCTTTTTGAGTTTGACATCCTCTGTCATAGTTATGATTACACCTCTAGTGCTCAGAAGTGGAAACTGTTTCCAGCCACCTTGAAAGGAAATGCTCTGCACTGGTTCATGAGCCTGGGTCGTGAGACCATTACTACTTGGGAACAAATGAAAAACACCTTCCTTTCTAAATATCAAGAATATTGCAGAACTAGGGATAGAAAGGAGGAGTTGTTTAAAATGGTTCAAAAGGAAGAGGCGAGCTTGGAAGACTTTGTGGAAATACTGTTGTACAATTTACAAAGGTCTAGACATGTTGAGATTGGAAAGGATGTACTTAAGATTATTTTTCTACGAGGAATGAGAGAATATTGCCTTGATATGTTGAATCTGTTGGGAAAAGGGGACATCTCAAAAGAATCTTTCGAAGAGATTGTTGAAATATGTCGAAGGTACTTGAGGGGGTCCTCCAGAACTAACAAATGAGACAAAGATCAAGACCAGGATGTCCTCACTAGGACACAAAAGTCAGCTAGTGGAGGTGCCACTCGAGCAGAAATAGGAAACTTACTGGAGAATTTTAAAACTGACATGATGAGCTCCATTTCCTCAGAGTTAGATGTCTTAAGAGAAAAATAAAGGCAAGTGGTAGAATATCTTACACTTGATGTATTCTATCCCAAATGTAGGAAAAAGCACCCACTGAAAGAATGCCCGCTAGACAAGGCAGAGATGTGCAGAATATGCGAACTGTAGTATGATACCAGGGAATGTCCTTCATTACCTAATGTCAAAGCAGTCTTGTAGGCATCCATTCCAGATGTGGAGCCAACCTTCTTCATTGCACAGAAGAAACCATGGCAGCCTCGCAATCAAGGTATGAATCAAGACCCATTTTTCTTTCTGAATAATATGAATGGAATGAACAATATGGATAATATGAATACACAATTCCCTTCACATTATTCTAACAATCAATGGAATCCATCTCAGAACACAATGCAAAATCCTAACTCATGGACACCATGGTCACAGCAGTCAAACAATCAAGCTCCTTAGAATTCCAACTGGAGAAATTCTTACCAAGGAAATAACTTTCCCCATCACCAGACTCAGTATCAACAGTATCCTCCTCAACAGTATCAGCAACCACAACTCCCATTTCAAAATAATGTCACATCTATGAATGCACCACTTTGACCACAACGACCTGCACAACCTAACCCGAACCCAAACAATAAAGCAGTCCATCAATTTGAGACTGCCAACATGCCTGCATATTTCATCACCTAGATTCCCTGTAATGATATACAATTACGATCAGGGAGGGTAGTGGAACCTATTATCACTAAAGATGTTTCATCCCCAGTGATTGAAACTGGAGTGAATCAGCACTATGAGAATATGGTCAATTCAGCAAACCCCATCATTGACGATGTCGATACTCCTACCGAAACAATAGCTTAAACTCAAAGAGTAACACAGGATGTATCACAGCCTACACAGTTGATGAGAGAATCGCCATACCCTAAACGATTGGCCCTACAGAAAATAGTGGAACAGCCTCGACTCATTCTCTTAGGGGAATTGAAAAATTTATATGTTAAAATTCCACTGTTACAGGCCCTCCATGATGTGCCCATTTATGCTAAGACTGTTAGAGATTTATGTGTCAAAAAACAAGGAAGAAGGCCTAGGGATCCCCCCATTGTCCACGTATTGGGAAAACTTTCTGAATTAATAATGGGGAAGACTCCTGTGGCAAAATACGATAACCCTGGAAACCCGACTGTTACAGTTCACATAGGGAACACACAAATACCCAATGTCTTGGTGGATTTAAGCGCGGCTATTAATGTTATGACCATATAAACCATGAAGAAACTTGGACTCACTAACCTTCGACCAACTCCTACTATTTTGGAACTTGCTGACAGATCAATGATCAAGCCTGAGGGGATCCTAGACGACCTTGTAATCTTTGTTGATTTGTGGGAATACCCAGCAGACTTCTGGTGTTACAGCCAAAGTCTCAATTGCGAGGACACCCACTGATCCTAGGAAGACCGTGGTTGGCCATAGCAGATGCCTGTATCAGCTGTCGGTCAGAATCTATGACTATCTCAAACAGGACTGAGATCAAAATCCTAACCTTATACCCTCTAGCTCGACCAAGCACAGAAGTTGAAACTCCACTTTGGGTAGATTTGGAGGAGGAGGAAGGTGTTCAGCCATTATTGACAATAGGGAGAGCCTTAAAATTCAAGGATGAAATAGAGGACGATGCTATCAACAGTTTCATCAGTGAGCCCACGTCAGTCAATAAAAATGTGTATCAAATCTTGGACATTACTTTAGCTGCAACAGAACAAGAAAATCTTACAGAAGAAACTCTAGTCAGTGATGCCAATATGATTCCAATACTTACAAATTCGAAAAGCGTTCTAGTAGAAATTGAACTAGGGAAAACATTAAACATCAATCCAAACCTTGCGCTCAATGAGCTGGAACAACTGATCACTCTGCTAAAACAGCGTAGGGGAGCTTTCGCTTGGGAGTACACATATATGAAAGGGATTCCTTCTAATCTGTGCACCCACCACATTTATATTAAGAGTGACTACAGGCCTGTGTGTCAACCACAACGAAGGATGAACCCGAACCTAAGAGACATAGTGAAAGAGGAGATCCAAAAACTTTTGGAAGCAGGATTTATATACCCAATTTCAGACAGTGAGTGGGTTTCTCCACTCGTGATTTTGCCAAAGAAAAATGGGAAATGGAGAGTCTACGTGGATTACAGAGAATTGAACAAAGAAACGCAGAAGGACCACTTCCCCTTACCTTTCATCGATCAGGTCCTTGATACCTTGTCTGGGAAAAAGTATTTTTCCTTTCTGGATGGCTTTAGTGGCTATAACCAAATCCAGATTGCTCTAGAAGACCAAGACAAAACCACTTTCACCTGTCCCTGGGGAACTTTTGCATACCAAGTACTTCCTTTCGATTTTTGCAATGCACCAGCAACTTTTCAAAGAGCAGTGATTGGAATCTTTTCAGAGATGGTAAACGATTGCATGGAGATTTTTATGGATGACTTTACTCCATATGGTGATAGTTATGAAGATGCACTGAAAAATTTAGAAAAGGTAGTAATCCTTTCTTTGATAGAGGCCACCCCCAAGCTAGGGAGATCATTCCATAAGGGTAATCCAAGGCATTCTACCCCAACCACAACTCAAGAACTCTATGGTGCCAAAATCCCCTCTACAACTATGACAACCAACCAACACTCTTACCCCTCAACCTGCACAACATAAGGAATGAGATCCCTTTCTCTGCATGCAATCCCTCGGGATATCCCAATTCCCTTCTAGTGCTCCAAAACATGTTGAAGAAGGAATATCACTACTGTGACTTTAGGTATTCTCAAGTTTCCTCCGCCAATGGCACAATAAAAAGTAGCATAAATTTTTCTAGGGTAATTATGCATTAGTATGCATGGAGTTCACTTCTCAATATGATTTTCTTTCCTTCCCATCTTTCCTCAATTCGTACTAGCCAATGTGAACATGAGAAAATGATGGATAGAATGATACTCTTAACTCAAATTTCAGCCTTATATTTGCACAATGAGAACTTGCCATGTGGTATTGAAGAGGAACCCATGTTTTTTGCCCCTTAATCCCAACTTAAGGCAATAATATAAACAAGGTTAACTAATCCCCTCTCATAACCATGGATTAAGGGACCTTGGTAAAATTCACTAATTAATACTTTTATGCATAAGGCTCTAAGGGTTTGGTTAATAGCTAACTAGGTTCATCTCCCCTTATCCCCCCTTTCACTTCCCCCACTCATGGAATCATAGACCCCATCTTTTCTCCATCCTTCTTCATTTGCATCCGTCAAGGATTTTTAGGTGTACATATTTACAACATCTTTGGTCATCCTAGACCATATAAGTTCGGCTTCTATCCATTGCATAAATACATCATGGGGTAAAAAATGAGGTGTTACACACAAGGAGGTTGTGCCATATAGCATCACGAGTGGGGAATCATGTGTTTTAATTATGTATTTGCTAAAGTTTCAACACCTAGAAAATTTTGTGCAATTCACCCTGGGCACCCAAACAAACATAAGGTCAAGAGGAATTTAGGAATTTTCTCTAACAAAATTTTCTCTTGTAAGTTCATTAGGGCCCTACTGACAGTAAACCTTCCGATATATCAATGTGGCACAAAGAGATCATACCATTTGTGGATCATGAGGTGCCACATGGCCTCATTATCACCTGGCTGGATGGAAATCAGTTGGCCGAGAAGGAAGAGTTTGAAGACAAGTTCAAAGAGTTGGATTCAAATCCTATCATTACGAAAATGTATCAAGGTGAAGGTGGGAGGGATTTCCTGGTGTTGATGCTTTTGGTGGAGCTTTTGGAACATCCGACGAGGGCACAAGTGGCCCTGGTCCCAAGATCTAGGAGGTCGACTAAAAATGCTTCATCACCATATATATGTTTTTTTGTTATTTAGTTTGAATTAAGTGGAGCTAGAATCGATAGTGGAATGGACTTAAAAAGAGCCATTTTTTTCATGTTCAGAATTGTTTCTCTATGTAGTACTATGAACTTTTCTTACAAAGAGCTGTGAACCCTATATTTTACTGAATTGTTTATTATTTCAAAGTATTTATAAATATGATATGCACATAATATAGAAATATGATGCCCACAAAATTTTTGACCAAGTTCATTTTTCACTGTTTTTTTTGTTACTAACTCATTTTGCAATGAAAAATAGTATTTTCAATAATTCTTTGAATTTTCGGAAGTATTTTCAATGGTTCTTGCAATATTTGGAAGTATTTTAAATAATTCTTGAAATTTACGAACTTATTGATGTTTTAAACTACTCTTCAGCACTTGTTGGAGAACACAATTGTAGAGTTTGCTATAACATAGCTATAGAGTTTACTTCAATGTGCAAACAAAAAATATATCTCAATCAATAGTATCTCAGGAAGCAATAGATCTATGTAGGCATAGAGATAATATCTCAGGCGGTAAGCAATTGAGATACGGAAAATTTTTTGATGAAGGCATTGAATCGGGCCCTATCTTGTTACAGTAAGGCGGTTGGTCGAAGGGTAGGGTGGTTCAAAACAGTAAAGGGAAGAGACATCACAAGGAAGGTGATCAATGTAAAATAAAGCAAGGGATAGTTGAAGAAGCCTAAGATAAGCCTTTGTTGGAGGGAAGGAGTATAATTCTCACTAGGGTCCCTAAATCAATTGTAAAAGTAGCCAACTTTATGAATTATGGCATATCGAGGTTATTCCATGCATCTCATCAGGCAGGTTGCCATAGAATGAGGGCTTAGTTGGAAGTATTTTAAATAATTCTTGAAATTTTCAAACTTATTGATGTTTTCAACTACTCTTCAACACTTGTTGGAGAACACAGTTATAGAGTTTGCTTCAATGTGCAACTGATTTTTCACTGACTTTTAAGCTTTAGATTTTTATTTAATGTGCAATTGATTTTTATTCCAAATTATATTTCAAGGGTAAGTGCTGGAGAACACAGTTATAACACAGTTGTAGAGTTTGCTTCAATGTACAACTGATTTTTCACTAACGTTTTTAGCTTTTAGATTTTTGTTTAATGTGCAATTGATTTTTATTCTAAATTATATTTTAAGGGTTTGTCGAGCTAGTTGTTCTGGTTGTATAGGCGGATTTGCAAGTCGCCATTGCGTTTTTTTATTTACTTGTGTTCTATTATTTACTTGTATGCTTCGAATATATTCAAGTTTATGTATAGAATATGTGGATCCTTGCCTGGATCAAACTGCATCATTTTTTTTATGAAAAGATAATTCTTATTTTTATGTACATGCATTACCTTTTGTGCAAATTTCTTTTAATAGAATGTTCAGCATGTGTGATCTAGACTATAGTGTTCAAATAAGTTTTATTTAAAATTTTGGCTTCAGCTATGTACGCAAACTCATTCAACTCATTCCCCTTTATTTATTGTGTGATATTGCATTTTAACTTAAAAATATGTTTTTAAGTTTGAAGAAGGAAAATTTAAGATATTTTTCAATTAGCTGGTAGTGTGCATGAGAACTCATCCTCTTACCATTTGCTATCTCATTCTCTTCTATTATTGTATTGTTAAAAATACATGTTGTAGTTATATTTATAAAAAAAAAAACATTTGTTTAAGATAAAAAAAAATAAAAATATGTTTCTATGTGAGAAAAACAAATAAAATATATTTTCATTAAAGTTAAAATAAATAAAATATATTTTCGAGAAAAACGAATAAAATATATTTTCATTAAAGTTATATATGAGATGATAGGTTCATTAAAAGGTAATTAAGCCCATGACATTAGATGGTTTTAGAAACCTAAGAATTTAAAAACTACTTATGTATCATTTATATTCCTATCACGCCTTCTTTCGATTTCTTGGAAAAGAAGATGTTTTTTAAAAACTACTTATGTACCATTTACATTTCCTATCATGCCTTCTTTCGACTCCTTGGAAAATATTTCTTTTTATATTTTTAACTATAAAATGGTTTTTCATGAGGTCCTACCTTTACTTTGCATTCTTTCGACTTCTTGAAAAAGAAGATGGTTTAATCAAGTTGAAAGATCTGAATCCTAAGAAAAAAATTATTCAAATGATTTTACAAATCTTGAGTTGGTTTTTGTACTTTTATTTTATACTCTTAATCCAAGTGATAAGATTATTCGAATGATTATACAAAATTATTGATAGCAAAATTCATTAATTTAATACCATTATGTTGAGATAATAGTAATATCTTATTTTTTTCACTGGTGGGATAGTGCATTATCCACACACCAACTAACCGAGCATTATCTAGAGACCAACTGACTTCTTGTTAAGTCTTTTCAGTTATGATGGCCACCATTAAATTTCAAATTTAGTGATAAAGCTTAAGGGATTTAGTCCACCCATTTCTATCATTTGTTTTGGTGAAATTATTGTCCCTAATTCATCAGTTTCCTTGGCATTATATAACTTTAGAATTTAAATGTTAAAATTTATGTGTTTCATCATTTATATCAATGGAATAACTATAGCCAACCTGCTCTTTTAACTATTTTAATGTTTACCAAAACTTTATATCCAATCGCTCATGAAATTGAATAAACATTTTAATGACCTACAATTGAAAAGTAGGAGGTGTTGCTAGCATATTGGATGTACTACCAACCTCCAAAACAATCATTTAAATGTTGATCACTTTGGCATGTATTAAATGTCATTCTTGGGAATTCTGAAACTTTGTAGCTAAAGTTTCCACGGCATACATGTTCATGCCTACTTACATATACCGAAAAGAAAGTAGTTATGAATAAACTATAGGCTCAAAGGGATTTTCTATGATGTAATCTGGTTTCTCAAAACAATATTATCATTTGACATCTATTTCGTACATTATATGAGAACATTCTCTTTTGCTTATTTGTATCCAATATTATAAATATCAAATTTTTTATAGAAGTAAATAAATAGAAAAAAATATTCTAAGTCTAAATTTATTAATGGACATAAATTTAAACAATTATTTACATTGGTTATTTTTCTTATGCCCTTGAACTCTTTTGCATGCTATTTTTTCTACATTCTTCTTTGTACAACTTCTCTCTTATAGCATTAAGAGCTAGTAGCAATGTCAAAGACATTGCCACTTCGTGGCTCTTGTCTGTAGAATAATTTTTTATCCTCATTTATTTGCCTCCTTAGTTCATGTTACTTCTTTATTTACAAATACCCTTACAAGGATATATGTCATCTCCTAATTTGTTTTCATTGGTTCATCAGATGTCCTTACCTAGCATTAAAAATGAAGCTCCTACGTAGCCACCTTAAGCCTTGTCTTTCTTCTCAACATTGCCTATGTTAAATCTCAAAACTTCATTTAACTACTTGGAAATGGTTCCTTTTTCTCTCCAAGCTTCTACCATTTGATTAAGCCCACCATTCACTTGTCCTGCAAATTCATCCCTTCTCTTGATTTCTTTGTTTGCAAAATTTCATAGACTCGACCCTCCTGATACCAAATTTTAGTTATAAATTCAATTCAGTCAAATGCTCATCTCAATTCAAATTAGCTTTAGTTAATTGATCATTGATTGAATTAGAGTATAAATGAGCAAACAATTTCTTTGAAATTTAGTTGGTATCGGTATTGGTGAAGTCCCCATTATGGTTTCCAATATGTACAAAGCCATGATGAGATGGCATCAAACCTAGTTGATCCATACAAGCATCAACTCACCTAGGTATGGATACCTATACATAGACCTTGAAATGAATATTGATTGGCAAAGTTATAATGGTTGAAATGAATAGTAATTACCAAAGCTATAAATATTTGCTCTTTCTTCTTATTAAGAAACAACAAGAAATCCAGGTATACATACCATTTGCAAGGGAGATTGACAATAGGGTGGAATGCACTCTTGGAATAACTCCTTGTTTCCTCTAGATTCAAGAGCCATTCATGAAGCAACCACGAGCACATGTTGTAAAGTGAGCAAGCCAGTGCTTGGAGCAAGAGAAGATACTGTTGGGTTTAGGTGGGGAAGAAGCAGAGCTAGGTGATAGAATGAGTATATGCTCAAATTTGATTTGCTCATGGGCTAAAACCCTTGTGGCTTTACTCGTCTCCACCTTGTTTTGCTCTTGCATAAAGTTTCGTGATGGTTTGCAAGATTCATCATATGGAAGTTTGCAAAGGGTTCATGAAGGTAATCAAGTGGAGGTGGTGGAGGGTGGTGGCAGTTGACGTGTTAGGCATCCAGTTGACTACATAAGTAATGTGGAAAGTCAAATGCTCCAAACTCGCAAGTGATAAATTTATTAAAAAACTTTTTTTAATTATTTTTTAAGTATGAGAAATAGAAAAAAAATCACCCTCTATGAAAGTTAATTAAGTCTCATCATTGTATTTTGATCAATTAAAAATTACATAAATATATAATTAAGTCTCATCATTGTATTTTGATCAATTAAAAATTACATAAATATAAATTTCAACTTGAAAAAAAAAAAAAAAAATTAATAAATATTTTTTAAAAACCTTTAAAAATACAAATTCAATAAAACTAATCAACTCTTAAAATTCAATCGATTACTATACTCGGTATACTCGGTACATGGGAGGCACTAATAAACCCCATCGTCCTTTAAAAATAAAATAAAGTCTCCCCTTATAAAGGTGTGGCAACAAAATATAAAATACATCTTAGTGGAGAAATTGCATGGTATGAGTAACACGTCCGCGTTGAAACTCTCATATCCTCTTTTTGATTCTACACCACGTATTATGAGATATGGAACTCTCATATCCTCTTTTTGATTCTACACCACGTATTACGAGATATGGGTGGGATAAGATCATTTTGTTCATAGTTTTTATTTTTAGTTCTTGGTGTAGGTAGAGACTATATGTTCCATGTTTATGTATTAGTTAATATAGATATTTTATTTTTCTAAAGATACATCAAAATTAGATCAAAAGAAATATTTATAAATTATTTTTTGAAAAATGATGTTCACTTTTAATTGGATGAAAAGGTTTGAAGTGACAATTTTTAAAGTATTAAAAAAATTAAGAAAAATACAAAAATTACTTACCTTTATCTTAACTTTATCTACTTTGTATTTAATATATTGGTTGACCATGCAACCTCAGCACGAGGCCACAAAAATATGCATTAATACCATGCAACATATGTCCATCCTCAACTGCCAAGAGTAATTTTTCAGCTGTAGTTTTGGTTGTAATGAACCACCAGAAGTATTATCAGACCTTTGCGAATAACCATTGCACCTTGCAGTTATGGCTATTATGAAAAGGGGAACCAATGTTACTCATTATGTTCAGTCCTGCAAACACTCAGAATCTCTTATTTTAAAGGCAACACGGTATTTGTTGAAGAACCCAATCTGATCATGGCTTTGGATATTCAGATATTCATACATATATGTGTGTGTTTTATATTATTTTGGGTTCTTTGCAATTCAAACACTAGGGTTTGCGTTTTTCCCACCAGCCTATCTGAGCCGACAAGCTTCTGGTGGAAATCTATTAACTAGGATGAACTTGCTTATGGGGCATCCGACATTTATGATAATACAACACAACGCTATGTAAGCTTTGATTTCATGGCTGCTTCAAATATCTAGTATTTGTTGGTTATGGTGTTTTTCTTTTAATGTCTTACATAAATATTAAGTGGTGTGATCAGTTTTTCAAGTGTTTTTTATGAGAGAAAATCAAATCAGTTTTTCAAGTGTTTTTTATTAGAGAAAATCTACTTCTTGAAAGTTATCCTCAAGGGATGTCTCAAGGAATATCATACATCATGATACGCATGCACACAGAAGGCAACAAAGCATACACAGCAGCATAGACTGAAGGTGAGACTAATGCTCAACACAGCTTAATTATTCATAGATAATAGTTACAGATATATAGTTTTAGAGAGCCTTCAACAGACTCCTACAATAGTGGATGTGGAACTACACGTACACAAATAGCATAACAATATACTAACATAAGTATTTCATAAGTATTTCTCCATTATTATTCTAACATTCCCCCTTAATGGAGAAATAGACTTTCAGTAAATATGTTTGCATGATTTGTAGCTCCTCCTCTAAATCGTGCAGCTCCTTCTCTGAATCGTGCAGATAACCATGACAGGAAATTATTCTCAATTGAGAGTAATGCGTTTTCATTAGAAGCAACGAGATTGATCAACAAACATCGCTCAGGAGGAATCTTCTTAATAATTTCAATTGAATTGTCCACACCAACAGTAGGCAAATAAATGTTGGCAAAGATTCTTCCATGAGGCATTCTATCACTTATGCTGGCTAATTTTCTGATAGGTGGATCATTCACACTAGAATCGGCAAGTATGCGTCCAAACTCATTATCCCAAACCTTTTCATCAAAGGTCGATTGACCATTAAGCTTGGAAATTCCAACAGTGATATTAGTAGGTGCACTACTCGCTACATTCTGGAAATCTGGCACTTCAGCTAATGTAATAGCAGAGACCAATGGAACTAAATCGATGAGCATCTCATCAAATGCATTTACGTTCTCCATATCTTCAATAACCTGCTCTTGCTCCAGCGGAATCTCCTCATCTCCTTCTTCATCTGCAAATGAATCTTCAATGGAACCAGAAACACGGTGTTCCACATAAACTTGTCCAAACACACCTTTATCCAGTTTCCTTTCTGCACTTTCGTCATCCATATCAATAGCTACAGGGTTATCATGCAAAGGTGGATCTGATTCCAGCGAGATCTCTTTGTCTCCTTCATCATTTACAGGAACTTGGCTGAAGTAATCATCTTCCTCTTCGTCTTCAAAGATGCTTTCAAAAGAAAGTCTCATTAAAAAATCCATTTTTCAAGAGAAAATATTTACCTCCTCTAGTCAACAGGAAACAAACTCTGCAAACAACAGTTCTCCTTCACACGGGTTCTTTGGCACATGAATAGGCTCACTCTTCTTCTCAGATCTGCAAAATCTATAGGTTATAACCCCCTTCAACCTCACGCATGGATGGCAGCGTGACTCCTCCTTTAGACGGTAGTAGTGGTTTCTTTTTCTATCATATGGGATGGTCTTCACAATGGTTGTAACAACGTGCAAGCTCTCATCAAACTTCGTATCCACGTTTTCAAGGCAGCGGCTTTCTTCCACAACGACAACAACAACGAGATATGACTGCATTCATGCTGTGATTGATGACAGCTTAGGCCGAACTCCTCCACGGGATGGATTATGGGAAGATGCAGATTGGCAGTGATCAATAATGAGAGTGGACTTAACTCCACATAGCAGGCGGCTCCTCTTTATGACAGGCCTGACGGCTTTCTCCAGTCAATTCCTCCAACAGCATAAAATGGATCTCACAGAGCAGCTAACACAATATTCTGGCAACAGCCCTCTTCAGCAGACGGCTAGCTCTTGGTTAGATCTGTTAGATCTGTTGATCGGCTATTGGTCAGCTTCATGCAATCATCCACGTAGGCGACACAGGAGCTCCTTCAATGCAGACAGCAATACAGAGGCCTCTCGATCTTCTCCACGGCCTCTCCTTCACGCACGCAGCTGGGCGAGTTCCTCCAACCTCAGCTCTGATACCAAATTAAGATACACAGAAGGCAACAAAGCATGCACAGCAGCATAGACTGAAGGTGAGACTAATGCTCAACACAGCTTAATTATTCATAGATAATAGTTACAGATATATAGGTTTAGAGAGCCTTCAATAGACTCCTACAATAGTGGATCTGGAACTACACGTTCACAAACAACATAACAATATACTAACATAAGTATTTCTCCATTATTATTCTAACAAGCTGAAATCAAACAAGGGTCTAACTATAACCATCCAAGATCCTAGTTTAGTGTTTTGAAATTATTTATTGATTTTTTAGTGTTTTGAAATTGTTTATTGATTTTTCTAAAAGTATAATGCCTTGTATAAATTTTCCTGTTTGCAGAATGCAATATAGTTGCTACAGTGCTGATGTCTCTTCCATTGTGTCTCAGTCCCTATACATCGTTAGTGCTGGTACCAGTGATTTCGTACAGAACTATTACATAAGTCTTGAGCTTCTGAAGCAGTACCCCGTTCCACAGTTCGTGGAGTTTCTTATGTAAAAGTTTTCACAGTTTACTGAGGAAGGAAAATGAACTTTCCTTTTAGTACTAGAATATTTGTGATTTACAGAAAAGTGTCTATGTACATGCATACCTTTTATATCATCACATTTACTGTGAAAAATTATTATATTTAAAAGAGTTTTATGGATATGCAGGGCGTGCCATTAAGAATTAAGGTTGGTCCTCGTGATGTCTTAAATAAGAGTGTTGTAGTTTCAAGGCGATATATTTCTGGAAAAGATGGAATATTGATGAATTCATCATTTTTATTCGCGGATAGGCGCTACAATGAGAATTGTAGTGGTAGTGGGAGGGGATCGCTACCTTTTAATCCTTTAATTAAGGATGAATGGCAGGGATTCAATGCTTTGGCATATACCTCAGCAAAAATTCGTCAAGCTCACACATCCAATGGTTTAGATTTGGTGTGAGCTCACAGGCTACCCAAACGTCCATTGCTAATCAAACTCCGAATTCCGTTTTTTTGCTAATCTAAATCTGTTTCAAATGTTTCAATATGGAAAGGGAAAGCGAAATCGCAATCGTTTCAATATGGAAACGATCCATCCACAAATCGCCTATATAAATCGCCATTCCTTCGAGTACCAACTTTTGTTTCGGTTAGAGTTCTGATTTGCGTTTCTGTTCAATCTGCAGTTCCACTCGAGCTCCAATTCCAGTTCCCGTTGGAGGTTCAGCAAGGGATTGCAAAGCTGCTACAGTTAGGAGACCATGCCACAGCCAACATTAAACTACAGCTAATCGATACTGATGGAACAAGGTATGAAAAAAATACTTTTTACCTGCATTCTGAATTAGTTCTAAGAAACAATCAATTACCTGCATTCTGAATTAGTTCTAAGAAACTAGGTTGAAATTGAAATTAGCATGACAAAACAGTAATAGTGCAGAGATATACAGTAAATGTCTGGGCTCTGCATGATGTATGTAGTCTGTGGCACCGGCGTTGCCAATGGAGCTGCACATGCTGCTTCTCCCCAACCAAAGTCCACACTGTGGAATGGGAACTTCCTCCAGTCTGAGACAATAGTATGCTCCCTCATGGATGGAAAGAACTTGTCTGAGGCTTCTAAGGCCTTCAGATACGACCCGATGTAGTCATCCCTAACAGCATTCTTTGCTATTTGAACACGTCCTACAGTGCAATGCAGGGGTTCCTCAATCACTTTAGAGACGTAACAGGAAGTGGAAGCGAGCACGAAGGCATTACCACTGAAATTTTTCCCTAGTGGGGGTTCCAGTCCGTTCCTGGCGTCCACTGGGAATTGGAGGCATATTTTGGTCGTGGAGTTCAGCCCTAGGGCTTTTACTCTGGCCTGCCATGTAGAATATAAAAACACGATGAATAATTAACCAATCATATATGTATGTATGTATGTGTAGCTTAGTAAATATATAATTAGGCATCTGACTCTCCACAAATGAGCTGCTAGCTCTTCAGACGTAGAGCAATTTCCAGAGAGTTGCTCGCTTGCCAAGGCCTGGTTCTTCATGGTTCCAAGAGTCTCTTACTTGACAAAAAATGTTTTGAGTTCGCATCCCTGTTTATTGAGGTTGCATATCTCGGAGAGGGTCGTTTCCCAGCTTTTGTCATCTGAAGTTGTGGCGTTCATGGGGATTCCATATAGGTCCTGTATAGGCATGGAATTAAACTGGTTGTAGATGGACTCGTTACGACTTGGACTTGTAGTCAACAGGAGTGCTCTAGAGTGATTCGGTTGCTGCAACCGCTCCTGTCCATCTGTGCTTTTCGAGAGGGCAGCCCAAGCTTCGAGGAAGTTGAATGCACCAATCCCATCAAACAAAGAGTGACTGTACCCGAATCCAATTGATAAACTTCCACAGCCAAACCTTGTCACCTGCAAAATAAAGAATAACCATGCACGATGATCAAATATTCACCAGCTCTCAGAACAGACATATACGCAGAAAAATGCACTAACTAAATTTATAAATCTATTCTTTCGTATACATTCAACATCTTCATATTAATCTTGTATAACATATTGTAAAAGAACAATAATTGAAACAAAGTATCAAGCCAAATTATTAACAAGGCTTCTCAAACTATGTGAAAGTATTGATCGATCCAATTTTAGTAGTGTCAACCCATAACAAGGCTTCACCAAACCCTATGCAAACATTTATCTATCCAATTCTATAGTATTTTACCGCAGAAGACCATGAATTACAATGAGATTCAAAGCCTTCCTCTAAGCAAACCTAATAAATGAACCATTTTAATACGTTTCTTACACTATATAGTGCAAAGAAGCTTGGCACCTAATAAATGAACCATTTTGATACATTATATGATGTATAGTGCTAGGTTGGCAGCTAATAAATGAACAATTTTAATACGTTTCTGACAATATATATATAGTGCAAGATTCTTTTAACAACCATTTTATTCTATTTCTTATATACTGACAGACGGTTGGCAGCCAATAAATGAACCATTTTAATACTGCGATAATATTGATTGTGGCAAGGTACTTTTCAGTTTTTTATTTATAAAAAAAGTTTTGTGAGAAAAGTCCATCTAGAGAAGGTATGAGCAGTTTAATTGTTATTTCAATTTCTGGATGTCACTATTAATGTGTTTTTATGTTAATGCATTCTTCTTTGATTTGTAATGCAGAGGCAAAGCTACAACTCCAGTTTTTTGTTAATGTGTTCTGCTTTGTTTTGGAATACACTGGGGAAGCTACAATTCCAATATCAAGTGCAAGAAATGAGAATGTGGCGCGTTTTGGGGCTTGCAGGTGAGTTCTTAAGTTTTGGTTTCTCCCTATCTAAGAAAGCAGATCAGTATAATGAGTTTTAATTTCTGGTTTGGTTTTAGATAAAGACATCTCACATTTCTGAATTCAGATATCCTCATAATTTATAGTTCAGTAAAATTATTTTTAATTTTTCGTCTGGTCTTGTGCTCTCTCTCTTGCTTCGAATGATCTCTTTTGTGTAATGATAACGATCAGCATTCCTCTTTCAGAGACTCTGTGACAGTGCTGAACTGCTTGTGGATGAGTAGCTCATATGTCATTATTTAATCACCATATCATGGTGACCAATTTTTTTGGAATACAGTTTCCCAATATTTTAATATATGAATGATGTATTTTTAAAGTTTTTTGTTTTATACATGTAGTTTAATGTGCAGCCAAATATTGTGTATGGCGATTAAATTTCCGATTTCCGAAATATTTGTGATTACATTGAAAACCTTACTTAAGTTAAAGTAGAGAAGAATTACAGGATGAGACAGTATGAAGGCCACTGTACCGGATGTACCGGATTAAGGCAATGATGTCAAGATCTCTGTTAAAAAGCCTTGGCTGCGCTATAGCACGACCAAAGTCTATAGAAAATAGGCACTATATCTAAGGTTTCTATTTTAGTTTTATGTTAAATATTTGGGAGAAATTTTCATGCCTCACATATTCTTATATATCAAGTTTCATTTTTTCATAATTCTCAAAGTTTCGGGAACATTATAATTTTCGAAGTTTCGGGAATAAAATAAAAATATTAGTTTAATTTTATAATAAAGATTTAGTAAAAAATCTGATGGGTTTCATATTTTTATATATCAAAGTTTTGAAATGTTATTATTTTTAACAATTAAAAGTTTGATTCTTTCTTAATTTTTCAAAGTTCCAAACATTTTTCATTATATAAAATAAAAAGGATTTAAACAATTTTATTTAAATAAAAGCTATAATACAACAATTTTTCTCAATCATTTAAAATAAAAGATAGAATGAGAGATGCAGAATCGTAAGTAAAACATGAATAAAACAACGCAAACACTAAATCATCATATTTTGTCCATTGCTTTGCTTACTTTACTTGCACAGACATGGCCTTAACCTGGACTAATTATCAATAAAAGTTCGTAGAAAGTTCATACACTATTTGCGCTGGTCTCTGGCAATTCAGTCCAAGGATTCTCACATAAAGTCGGTGAGAAAAAGAACTTTTTTATTACCAGTAGTCACTCCAACGAATCTCAGACAACAAGGTGTTTTGCTTTGTTTTTAAATCTTTCATCTCAACCAATGAAGAAAGAGACCACTGACTTTAAAAATAATAAATATCAGTTATTTATTTCTTTGTTTTCAAGAGAAAAAAAAACACTATTGATATTTATGATTTATGGTGAATCAAATAGTATAAGGAGAAATGGATCAGATCTAGATCCAAAATACCAAAATGCATATGCATACTGACATAACTTAGCCCTATAGTGGACTATATACATCATTAACTCAAAGAAACCAGAATCTTCTTCAATAAAAAAAAGAGCTGCCTAGAATCTGAAAAAGACATTCAGAACCTCCAAAAACAGCAAAGGCCTTTAAAGATCATCAACTGAAAAAATTCAAAAAAAAAAAGATGTCACCCTGGTCCTGGATGACACTGTCCAACCATTCTTCCCATATCAAAATGCCTTCATATCCTTCAAGAGCTTGTTTTGAGAGTTTGTAGGCCATTGAATTATGTTCTCTATATATGTGTTCAAAGGAAATATTGTGCTGAAGAGAAATTTCCTTTTGTGTGTGAACACACCAGTGAGGAAGATTGTTTACATTTAAATTGAAGTCACCAAACGCCCATTTGATTGTAACACGTGAGTCTCCAAAGACTTTGACATTAGCTAATCCAAAGATATTAACCATCTTTAATACTCACCATAATGCCAAAAGTTCTGCTTTCATATTGCTTCCCACTCCACAGTTGAGACCTACAAAGAAATAATAAGATTTATTGAGGAAGATGACTCCTCCCACTACACACAATCCATTTTGTACCGCACCATAGAAAAATATAACAAGTTGATTCACTTTAAAAGAAAAATTCCTCCCACTACACACAATCCATTTTGTGCCGCACCATAGAAAAATATAACAAGTTGATTCACTTTAAAAGAAAAATGACTAACCCTCGCAACCGAAAGACTGAGCTTATCATCTCAGTATAGGATCACTTATTTATTTCTTATTAAAGAGAAAAATTATCTACATAATAATTAAATAATTATATATTCTCATATACAATATTACATTTTAATATAATATTCTTATTATTATTAAAAAATATAAAAAATTAAATTTTAAAAATAATTATTGATCATTTATTATGTATTTTCTTATTAAAGTTAAAAATGATCAATATAATAATTAAATAATTATATTTAGTTTTATATATAATATGTACATTTTAATAAATAATATGTATTTACATTAATATTAAATTATACATTTTCTATAATATATACTTTTAAGTTAACATTACATGGTATGTACTTCATTTATGTTACATTATATTATGTAACATATCATATAAATAACATTATAAGATTATACTATGTATGTAGGATTAGTTGAGTTAAATAATGATAATTAAAAAAAATTAATGAAATTGTTAAAAAATATTCTTGAAGTATATTTCTTATATATATATATATATAAAAAAGTAGATTTAACCATTAAAAATATCAATTGTTTGTTAGAAAATCATATACATATATGTGTATCATTATAAAAATCAATCCTATTATAAATACAAAGTAAAGTTGATGGAAGATGACTTATTAGAAGTACGAGAGGACTATGTTATTAATATAAGAAATATTAATAAAAAGTTTATATACTATATGGTAAGTTAAAGATATTAAGTGTATGTAAGAATGAAGTATATATCTCCAAAATATTATTAATCAAGATGAATGTTGTTTAAACCAAATAGATATAGTCGACCATGGTAAATAAAGTCAACCATGGTTAACTAAAGTTAAACACGATTAACTAAAGTTTACCATGGTTAACTATGGTAAAATTAAAGTCAAGCATTTGTTAACCAAAGTCAAGCATGGTTAATGATATTCAAACATGGTCAACCAAGTCAAACATGGTTAATGATATTCAAACATGGTCATACATAGTCAACCATGCTAAATAAATTCAACCATGGTAAACTAAAGTCAAAGATGGTTCATTAAAGTCAACCTTGGTTAACTACGGTAAAACTAAGGTCAAGCATGGTTAACCAAAGTCAAGCATGGTCAACCTTATCTATCAAAAGTCAATCATAATCAAGCAACCACTTTTAAATGTGGTTGGTATTGGTCGACTAATACCAACCACTTTTAAATGTGTAGTCATGGTTGATATACATCGATCGACGAACATCAACTACATTTAAAAATGTGGTTGTTGCTAGTTAGTATATATAAAAGAAAAAGAATAAGTATAATTGATGGCTTTTTTTGCAAGGGCTACGACCTTCCGAGACAGGTACTCACTATGATATACAAAATTGGGCAAATTACTGATAATTCTATTGATTTATGTTGCATTGGCTTACCCCTTTTATTAAACAATTAATTAATTTTTTTAGAGATTCCGCTTGTTAATTGTGTGAGACTCCTTCCTTGAAGGGAATATGTTTCTTTAAATCACTTGAATACCATTCTTATTTTGTTTGATTAGATGCTCTGCTTTCCCTTACAAGCACTCGTGGCATAGGCATTGTCCTATATAAGAAACACAACCATTAATGATAACATATAAGCAAAAACAATAATAGGAGAGTACAGTATGATAAATAAAATATAATTAAAATAAACCATTAGCACAATAAAACGATTTGAAACAGGGGGCTCATTCCATTCATATTATACATAATAGAAATTAGAATAACAAGACTTACAGTACATCAAAATAGTCTGCAATGAAATCACATATATTCAATATAAACACTTGGGCTCATTCCATTCATATTATACATAATAGAAATTAGAATAACAAGACTTACAGTACATCAAAATAGTCTGCAATGAAATCACATATATTCAATATAAACACTTAGTCCTATTTCCTTACTATCCTTAACCTCTCAAACCTCTAACGGGTCGAAGCCATTATATTAATATAGTCATTGCCCTTGGGTGGTGAGGTTCATTCGGTTTGTGTTGATTGTTTTTACTGAGATTTGCTTAGACTAAACAGTGTTCACTCAAAAGACAAGTATCATTCACAAACGTCTTAAGCAAGTATTTAATCTGGATGGGAAATATAATATATCTTCACTGAAACTATTAAACTAGATAACCTCATTAAATATGATTAATAGCTTTAGTTTTGAATCTTTCATATCTGGAATTGTTTCCGAGAATGGGTTTTCACATTGCTCAGACATCGGGTTTAAATATACAATCATTTGGAGATACAATATGGTTGCGCCTGTCCTCGGTGAGTCGGTGCCATAATAGGTGCAATATCTTACAACATGATTCGCCTGACTGATAAACCTGTTCCAGAGCTTACCAAGAGTGCCCCCTTCCTTAAGAGGCGGCCCTCCAGCAGATCCGGATCAAATATAGAACCCGGCAAACTAAAGCCCAGATAGAGCCTTACATTTCAAGGCTAACATGCACCATTCAATTAATTTTCTACTTAATGCTCTTCTGCACTTTGTGACATAATTGATTATCCAACAAAGCTTCTAAGTGTTTCAAATGTACTTATTTTGTGGCTGCTTGGGCTGCTGGGCAGGCGAGCTTAAAGCAAAATAGTATATCTTTATCCCTGAGCAGAGACCACTAGGGTGCCTGCCGCTTCCATCACTCTATTTGGCAACGGTGAGAACTCCTGCGTTAGTTGGTTAAACAACGATTCTCAAACGTACAACAATCGACTGAAAGCTACGGTAAACGGCCATGGTAAAAGGCTCCCGGGGCTGAAAATCGTAGTATTTGACATATATACACATTATATAACTTCGTTCAGCATCCTTCAGACAATGGTAAGGGCACTTCTGTATCTTGGTAGCTCGGTATTATGTTTCATATGTTTCATGTATTAGTTTATTTGGTTTTTAATGTTTCTGAGAGTGGTTCCTTAGGATTGTGAACGAATGACTGCAGGGTTTGCAGAGGCCACGAAAACGTGTTGTGGGATGGGAGTCATTGAAACAGCTGTATTGTGCAACCATTGATAGGTCAATAGGGATGTGTGCCAATGCTTCTCAATACTTCAAAACTCAAGTGTTAAATTAGTAAGAGGTTTTATTAAGCCAATAAAGACATTCTATCAAATGTGAAAATTAAAAGAGTTAAGAGATGATACAATGTATTTGATCCAAGTATAAATCTAGAAACCAAAACAGGGAAAACTATGAAAATTGGACAACAACTCCTTTTTGCTTGTCCTATAAGCATCATTTCCGTGACATCTGAGATTCTGAACCATTTGTATTGTGTGTTTGCGTGGATTGTATTAAATTCACAGGGCTCATAATAACTTAAAACTTAGCCCTAGTGTTCTACTTCTTAGGAATAAAAAATGCAGAGTTGATAAGCTCCTGACATCAAAACTGCATGTTACAAATCAGAATTGGTATACAAAGGCGTTGAATTTCTCTGCCATTTAGTCCTCACATTAAATTTTTCAAAGGAAAAAATTGTAATTTTATATTATCAAGGTGAAAACAAAGTTAGCATTTTATTATGTATTTATTATTGTTTTTATTTATAAGTAAAAAAAAAATCATTATTTTTCTAAAATTGAAATTTTTTATATAATTAAATAATATTATAACATTTAAAGATAGTATAATTTTTTTTAAAGTAAGGAGTACAGTTTGGTCTAAGCTCACGCTGAATAAATTTTTACATGTACATAGATGGGTTTTCGACACATAGTTCGGAAATCATTAGTTATGTAAAAGAAAACTTTTTGGTTAGGTTTTTTTATCCATATGCATAAGAGGTTATTTTAAGTGTCCAATGTGTTTCTGGTTCTCTATCCACATGAACTAGAAATTTCTTCTTTAATTGATATTTCTTTTAATTTCAATATATTTATTAATTTTGAATTTTAAAATTTCATTCACATTAATATTAATACCATTAATAACATTATTTAGTATTTAAATTATTCAATTTATTATTAAAGATAGAGTCTAAGGTAAGAAAGTGGAGTCTATTTATTGCATCTCAATTTTCTTATTAAACATTTTTATTGGAGAAATCATAATTAGTTATGTAAATGATTATTATGTTGACCACTACTCAACTTTATGATTAATTTTTTTTATTAAATAAAAATGATTATGGGTGTAAATGATTATTCTTTGGCTAATATATAAAACTATTTTTATCCATGTGTAAAAAGGGTTTTCTCTTTAATTAAGTTTTTATTTAATTTAGGTGTAGTCTAAATATTCTACATTTTCAACCTTTTTTGAACATATTTTTCGTCTTATTTTGTTTGAAGTTCGATTGAAAATCTTTAAAAATTCTTAGAATCACATATATTAACTATGGAAATTGCATAATTATACTGCCATAAAGATATTGGTTGAAAACCTTTAAAAATTCTTAGAAGCACATATATTAGCTATGTAAATTACATAATTAGGGTTGAAGGTATTGGTTGAAAATCTTTAAAACTTCTTAGAACCACGTATATTAGCTATGTAAATTGCATAAGGGTGCTAATCTATTATGGATTCAAAAACACAATTTAAACACCTCTAAATTTAGATTTTACCAAAAACAAATTTACTGGATATTTAGTATATTTTTTTGTTTACTAGAATCTTCTTGACTTGAGGGAGTGGCCTTTGGTCTAAGAAACCATGACCCAGGGACATCTAAGGGTGTCAAAACCATCACCAGGGGTGTCTCCTCCTAACTAGCTCACTCCTAAGGGGAATTAAACCGAGACCCACACCTAACCGAATGAGTTAGCTAGATTTAACTTATTATTATTATTTAATTTTTAAAAAATGTGTTTATTTAAATTAAAGGAAGTGACTAATCTGCATGCATGAATTATAAACATGAACAAAATGAACAAAGAATCTTTGATTTTTTAATTCAATTTAATTAGATTAAAGATTAAAATAAAAGACTTTATATATCAAATTGTAGAAAAAAATCACACTTTAACACAAATATAAATTAAATTATAAACCAAATTTATAAACTAAGTAATTTTAAAATGAAATAAATCAAAATTAATTTCAATAATAAACATTAATAACTACCACCACTATAACCATCTTTCTTAATTTTTCATATCTCCTTATGATATATCTTTTAAAATATAAATACTAAAATATAATTCTCATAAAATACATTTTTATATATTTTTAAATGTTGCAAAATATATACAAAGCAACTAATGTACCTACTTGAATTCTCATACTCTCTTACTTACAATCTATAGTAGTTTTTTAGAAGATTAAAGATTACAATTCATAGTACTTAATCATTCAATCTATATTTAATAAATTTTATATATTAATATTTAAAATTTATTTATTATTATAATTGTATAGATAAAATAAAAATTTAAACGATTACCATTCTTAGTACTTAATCATTCAATTTATATTTAATAAATTTTATATATTAATATTTAAAATTTATTTATTATTATAATTGTATAGATAAAATTAAAATTTAAACAAAATATATATTCAAATTCAAAACATTATATTTTAATATAAAAATTAAACAAAATTTGACAAATATTTATCCATTAAAATTTTATTTAAAAATTCATATAAATTAAATTGTATAGATTTTACATATATAAAATTCATTGTTTATTTAAATAAAATTATTTTACAAAATAAAGATTAATAAAATATCATAATTTAATTTTTAATATTAATAATAAAATTCTTTCTAATCATATTTTAAAACCAACAAAATATATTAAATATTATAATTTTTTTTTCAATATATTTTATTTTATTAAATAAAAATCAATATAAAAACTATATTTCAATATTTAAACTTACTATCAAATCACATTATAATATTTAAAACTACTCTATATATATTAAAAACTACTCTATAAATTCCATATGATTTATATATAAAATTATTATATAGAATATAACCAAATTAGAAGTTCAATGAAAATATTAAATAGATGAAGTATCTAAAAGTTGATATCATTAAGTTATTGTTAAATAATTTTTAAGATTTATTTAATAGTTTATTTACTATTAAATAAATCAACATTTTAGTTTTAGTTTTTATGTAGCTTTTCTCTTTATATTAAATTTTCATTAAATTTTGAATTAAATGTAATACTAAAATTTTTTAAGTAGAAATTTAGTAATTAAGTAATAATAGGATACAATATAATATAAAAATTTTATTAAATTTTTAATTGAATGTAGTATTAAAATTCTTTAAGTAGAAATTTAGTAATTAATCAATAATAGGATACAATGTTACAATGTAAAAATATATATACTTTTAAATTTGTTAAAATAATTTGTTTTTTTATTTTTTATTTTATTTTTTAATCTAAATGGCAAAGACTAAGCTGCATTTGTTTAATTATAAAAGTTTTTTTTTTTGTATGAATTTCTCTAACTTGTAAGAGTGGTTTCTGGTCTAAGAAATTGTGATTCGGGGTTTTTAAGCCCTCAAAATCACCTAAGTATTGCATTCTAGGTCATACCAGCCCTTAGCATGGTTGGATTTTTTTGGTGTCTCCTCCAACCACCACCGAATTTTGAACCTTGGGTCGCCTAGCGAATGTAATCCCTCGAATACCAACTACACTAGTGGAACTTGATTGTTTTTACATTGAAGGACATGGGGGGGGGCTTTGATCCACATATCTGAGGGACGAGATCATTAATACAATCTCTCTGGGTGCAGGCATATGTTCAATTACTACCTCAAGATGCCTCGTGGCTTCAGGTTCAACCTTCATTAAAATTGAACGTTGCCCACTGATGAAAAACTCATCACTCTTGCCAATAGAACCAATCTTTTTGACCATAAAACATTATTATTATTGATACAATATTATCTTTGAAATAATTTATCTCTTTGTGAAGACACATAGTATTCAATAAGAAAGAGACTATAACATGTGCAACACAAATCGTGTATTCACATTCTTGTGAAAGTATTGATTTTCTGGTTTAAATATAAGCTATTAAAGTAGTTAGTTGTTGTTTTATTTATATGAAAATATTATTCAAATTAGAATATAAAACATTGAATTATCTATTCACATTATTCCATGAAGCCCATTAAACATTAAAATACTGAATAAATCTCATATAAATAAAATGTGATAACTCCACATGTTAATCAAAACTCCATTCAATGTCAACCCCATTACCCTTCAAAAACATGACAAACATTTACCTATATAAAACATAAATTCCATTCAATGTCAACCCCATTACCCTTTAAAAACATGACAAATATTTACCTATATAAAACATAAAAATTACGAGTAAACATCATGCTACACCAGTATGAGATGCCTTCCTTTCTTGCTACACCACATTAATAGTTTTTTAATAATGGAGGACAAGCCTCATGGATATGGGTTGGATATTTGGTGGTTGTTTAATTGTTTAATTTTTAGCAATAACATTCAATGATTTATTTTATTATAAAAAGTAAATAAACTATATCATAAATATACTAAATATATATAATTTATTTTATTATAAAAAGTAAATAAACTATATCATAAATATACTAAATATATGTAAAAAAAAAAGAAAAGTGTTTTTGTGGAAATATCAATTACATTATACATAATAATGTATTTTATTCTATTAGAATATCATCACAGCATATGAAATAATCAAATTAAAAAAAATGTGATTTGGATTTCACAGTATGAATGTATATACTGTGTTGTTTTTTAATTTAAGGGATTTTTTCATACAATCAAATTACAAAAATGTAATTCGGATTCCATAGTATTTATGAATGTGTATACTGTGTTTTTTTTTAATTTAAGGGATTCTTTCTTACATTTGGTGCATGGTGTTCTAAGTAAATTCAGAATTATCTTATATATATTTTTAAGATCATTTTTATTTATGATATTTTTCTATTTGTATCTATGTTTTCCATCTTTTATTTAATTTTTTTCATTTTAATTCCTGTTTTTAATCTGTTACATATGTTCTCTAAGTTGGATAGTTGGTTATATATATATCTTCATTTTCTTCCTAATTCATAATTGAATTTTCTAGAGATTTAATGGTGTAGCGTTTTTTATACTACCCTTTGCCACGTGGACTCATTATCATATTTATCTATAGGTATTCTATATTTGAAGGTTACCATATTTTTTGAATCACCCCAAATAGATGTTCCATTCAAACTTTATGCCATTGTAAGTTGCATAACTTTTCAAACCTTGATTTAGATCTTGTCTTGTTGGTTGACCTTCCACCCGAGGTAACTTTGAAAATTCAACACTTTGACTATGGAAGTGTGTATATTAGCATCATGGTATGTCTTCTTTAAAGTGCCATGGGTTTTACAAAATTTTAATCTCCAAGAGAAATATATGGTAACTTTCCCACAACTTATTGTTTTTCCCTTTCAAGAGAGTGAAGTTGTACAGCTTGTCACATGTCAATTTTTTAGATTTGATTCTGAAATTTTTACATGAAATACTTTGGCCTATATACTATCCCATGCAACTAGTGGCACTCAAATTGGAGCTTGCAATATTTAGATATAACAATTTTACCTAGTTTTTTTATACTAGTTTCTGGATTAGTAAAAACCCCTAATTTCCATGGACTGTAACTCTAAACTTATAGTGAATTAGGACCTTAAAATTTTACAACATGTCCTTCAAAATATTTCCTAAGGCCGCTCCAAATTTTCCATTTGAAACTTCCCCGAAAAATTTAGAGCAAAAATGGATATGATACCAAATGTTATGGACCAAATTCCCAAAATAACTTGAAAATAGAAAGAAATGAAATAAAAGATGAATAAGAAGCATCTTTGAGGAGGAAACCTCCTTTTACAATATATCAAATGCACAAGATGATATTATCTCTAAAGCTTGGTCTCCTTGTATGAGACCAAGGGTACAACTACTTTTAGGTTTTACTTGACCATACAACAATTAAGGAGGTCTTAGCTGACCAATAAAGACAATACTAATACAATAATAGAAATTTAATGTCACAATATATAGGGCTTAACACATATACTTTCATTTCACACTAATTTCAATTTTCATCTCATTGTTTTTCTCTCTACAATATTCTTCGAGCCTCATTTATTTGCCTCCTTAATTCATTTTGCTTCTTGAATTCTTTATTTTCAAATACCCTTACAAGTATATATCAAACCTCCTAAGTTGTTTTAGCTACTTCATCAAATGTCCTTAATTGCCAATAAAAATGAAGCTCCAACATAGCCTCCAACATAGCCTCCTTAAGTTGACTTTCTACTTAACATTATCTTTGTTAAATCTCAAAATTTCAATTAATTGGTGGGAAACACTTAGTTTCTCTCTCCATGCTTTTTCCATTTGATGAAGGGCACCATTCATTTTCCTTGCAAATTTCATCCCTTTTCTTGATTTATTTATTCAACCTTCCTCATACCAAATTTTAGTCATAAATTCAATTCAATCAAATTTTATCTCAGTTAATATTAGATTAATTAATTAATCATTGATTGAATCAAAGTCCAAACCAGCATAAATTCACTTTGAAATTTAGTTGGAATTGGTATTAGTGAAGTCCCCATTCTGGTTTCCAATATGTATGAAGCCATGATGAGTTGGCACCAAGCCTAGTTGATCCTTGCAAGCACCAATTCACCTACGTATGGATCTTTATACATAGACCTTGAAACGAATATTGATTAGCAAAATTATAATGGTTGAAATGAATATTGATTAGCAAAGCTATACTGGTTTATCTTTCTTCTTAATAAGAAACAACATAAATTCCAAGCATACATACCATTTGCAAGGGAGATTGACAATAGGATTGAATGTACTCAGTGAACAACTCCTTATTTCCTCTAGATTCGGAAGTCATTCATTAAGCAGTTGCGAACACATGTTGTAACGTGAGCAAGCACGTGCCTAGAGAAGGAGAAGAAACTCTTGGGTTCAAGTGGGAAAGATGTGGAGCTAGGTGATAGAATGAGTCAGTGCTCAACTTCACTTCGTTTATGGGCTAAAACCCTTGTGGCTTTGCTTATTGTAGTGTCCCCTCCTACCATATCAGCATGATAGAGAGGACGGTGCTCAATCTGGGCAATTAGCCCCTTATTCATTGAATTAAAACTCATTGAAACAAAGAACTGTATATGTGCATGCTATAAAAACACAACTGAGATTAAATAAATCTTGTTGAATATCTAACATACATTCAGAATTCTGTGACAGTCATTAAATAAAGACCTCTGCAGAATTATAAAAGATCATATGGAAATGCATAATCATTTGAATACACAGCGGAAGCAAATTTATTAGCAGATCCATGATACATTCAAAATATTCATCAAATGATAATTGCCAATTTACACAAGAGAATACTTATCTCAATAAGGTAGTCCCACGCAACTGGCTATGCAACTGCAACGTTCCACCCAACCGTAGGCCAGTGTGCTCCTCAATCTGTCAGCACCACTGCCACCCCCCAAGCTGGGCATGATCTCTACAAGGAACCAGGGAACAGCAGACTCACACATAGCCAAGCATACACCAAAATGAGCCAAGCCAATCTACAATTGGGTTTATCAGGCTGCTAGGAGATGGAAAGGAAGAGTTGCTAAGCTAGTGAGCTCCAGCACAGAGCCAGGGATAACCTTGCAAGATCTATCTAGCTTGGCACCCACAATACCTACACACCCAGCACAAGGAAGTATTCTTTTCTCTGGTATACAGTCCCTCAAGCCATACCTTCCCTATCTAGTGCTCTCAGGGTATGCATAGAAGAGTAACCAAAGCCCTCTTGATCTTCTTGAGAGGTTGTCTCCCCCACTAGGTTTATCAAGCTACTTCTGTCCACTACCACTCCAAAATTTCAATTCACAGGTTCAAACCAAAATGAGGATGCACACAACAGCAGGACACAATTATGGGCATAATGAAAATCGGTTGTACAGTGACAAGCATGAAAACGATCCCCTAGGCTTCAGAAGAACGTGGGAAGGTTAAAAATGAGCAATGGAGGTTTGGAGAAAACCCCAAGTAGCAGAAAACGTTTTTAGGAAAAACGCCCATGGCAAATCGAGGACAAAACGAACTCCCTACAGTCCCAAATCGCAGCCCCTCCTTCCCAGCTACTATCCAAAACCAAAAACGGGTTTTTGGGCAGGGAGAACCCTGCGTTTTTGCTCCAAAAACGTGACTGTAACTCCCAGCCTTCTCTATCTGCGTGAATGAGTGAATACTGCCCATTCCCCATGGCTTTGGGCACCATTTCGTGGGTGTTTTCTTGCCCCACAAGCAAAAACACGAATTTCTAGGTTGGTGGCTTGCCCAAGCACGAAATTGGCTGCCATACTCCCTCATTCCCAAGGCATTAACTGCCTTAACCAATTTCTTGGAAGAATTAAATGATTGGGTGCATGAGACAAAATGGGTAGTTGGTGGTTTATGGGTTTCCTCATTGACACATGGTTTAATACCATTGGCTCAAGGGTTTGAATAATTTCCCTCCCTTTTCCTTGTAGAAACATGCCCTATCTCTTTTGTTGCATTGCATAGCTAGTTGTGGGTATTTTTCATTAAAATTCGTATTTACATGATGTCTTATTTACATTGTGCCCATCTCGCACAAGAACCATAGGCATCTATTTTTAATTGCCGATACAAAATGCTAAATCAACGGTGGGGCCTTGGCCTTGAGCTCCTCACCATGATTAAATAACAATATTCACATCATTTACGATTTATACAAAGGGGGTCAAAATGGGGACATTACATTCCCCTCCCCTTACATTAGCACTGTCCTCAGTGCTCATCAAAATTGAACAAAAATGGATATGCCACCCTCATGGCATCCTCCAGCTCCCATGTAGCCTCATCGAGACCGTAGTGCTTCCATTGCACCTTTACCTGTCCGATGGCTCGGTTCCGGAGCAATGATACCTTCTTGTCTACGATGCACAATGGATCGGTTTGGAATTCTCCCTCGGGTTCCACCTGGATCACATCCCAATTAATCACATGGTTAGGATCATGTACATATTTATTTAGCAAAGAGACATGAAAAACATTATGAGCTTTAGTACTAGCAGGCAATGCAAGTCTATATGCAACTGGCCCTATTCTTTCAAGCACTTCAAATGGCCCACAATATCTAGGTGATAGCTTGGCACAACTCCCAAGCTTCAAGGAACTCTTCCTTGATCTCACTCTAAGATATACATGATCCCCAATATTGAATTCCCTATGCACTCTATGCTTATCTGCATAGCTTTTCTGTCTATCCTGGGCTACTTTTAAATTTTGCCGGATCCTTGCAACCTCTTGTTCCATTTCCTTAAGCAATTCTGGCCCAAGTACAATTCGGTTCACTGGATTGTCCCAAGTCACTGGTGTCCTACACCTTCTGCCATACAAAGCCTCATAAGGACTCATTCCCAATGATGCTTGTTTCCCATTGTTATATGCAAATTCTACCAAGTGTAGATAATCCTCCCACTTGGATGGTTTGTCCATTACATACATGCGGAGCATGTCTTCAAGCACCCGATTTACTCTTTCAGTTTGACCATCTGTTTGAGGATGGTACGCGGTGCTAAAGTTCAACTATGTACCCAAATCTGCAAAGAGACCCTTCCAAAAATTGGAAGTGAACTTGGTGTCCCTGTCAGAAATTATTGCCTTAGGCAACCCATGTAATCTGAAAATTTCCTTCATGAAAATATTTGCAATGGCATCGGCTTTATGTGTGGACTTAACCGGTATGAAATGTGCTTCCTTTGTTAACTTGTCCACCACAACCATGATGGAATCATGCTGTCTCTTAGTCATTGGCAATCCTGTAATAAAATCCATGGAAATTATTTCTCATTTCCATTCTGGAATTGGCACTGGGTGCAATAAACCTGCTGGGTGTTGGTGTTCAACCTTCACCTGTTGACATTCCATGCACTTAGAGATGTATTCAGCAATGTCCTTCTTCATGCCTGGCCAGAAATAATATTTTCTTGCTGTAGCAATTTTTTTCTGATATCCTGGGTGACCAGAGTATGGAGCTTTATGGATTTCATCCATAACCATTCCCCTTAAATCTGCCGCATTTGGAACATAGACTCTATTCTTATAGGTAAGAACTTCGTCTTCCTCCAAATGATAACCTTCATACTTCTTGTGAAGGTCTTGCTACTGCAATTTGCCCTTTATCTGCTCATACACTTCATCCTCAACCATATGGTTAACAATCTCCTGCCTCAAGTCTGGTTGGCAAGTACTGAGCGCTGACACATGCATTTGATGTGCCTTCCTGCTGAGTGCATCGGCCACCTTGTTTTCTTTCCCTTTTATGTGTTTGATCTCAAAATCGAATTCACACAAAAACTCCAACCATCTAGCTTGCCTAGCATTTAAAGTTGGCTGATCGAACAAGTATTTCAGTCCACAATGGTCTGTCCTTAACTCAAATTTTATTCCCATTAAGTAATGCCTCCACATCTTTAAAGCATGTACTATGGCTGCAAGCTCTATATCATGAGTAGCGTAGTTCTTCTCATGCTCCTTCAACTTTCTTGACTCATAGCATATCACGTGGTTGTCTTGCATAAGAACTCCTCCAAGGCCTTGATTGCATGCATCGGTACACACCACAAAGTCTTTTTCTGGGTCTGCAATCTTCAAAATAGGTGCACTTGTAAGAAGATTCTTCAACCGCTGAAAACTTTCCTCACATCTTAGTGACCATTCAAATTTTATCCCCTTCTTTTGCAAAGAAGTGATCCGGTTTGCAACCTTGGAGAATCCCTCGATAAACCTCCTGTAGTAACCAGCAAGGCCCATAAAAGATCTCACATCAGTCACATTCCTTGGAGTTGGCCAATTCATAATGGCTTCAATCTTCTCAGGGTCTACAGATATTCCTTCGTCGGAGATGATGTGACCCAAATAATGAATTCTATCTTTATAAAAGTCACATTTGCTCAACTTTGCATACAGCTTATGCTCCCTTAGTAACTGCATTGTCATTCTCAAATGTTCTTCATGCTCTTCCTCATTCTTAGAATAGATGAGAATGTCATCTAGGAATACAAGAACAAACTTGTCCAAATACTTGTTAAAAACATTATTCATGAGGCACATGAATGTAGCTGGTGCATTGGTGAGACCGAATGGTACCACTACAAACTCATAGTGTCCATACCTCGTTCTAAAGGTTGTCTTATGAATATCTTCTTCTTTAATTCTTACCTGATGGTAACCAGACCTCAAGTCAATCTTTGAAAATACCTTTGCTCCTCTCATTTGGTCAAAAAGGTCATCAATTCGGGGCAATGGGTATTTGTTCTTCACCGTGACTTTGTTCAACTGCCTGTAGTCAATACATAACCTGAGTGTTCCATCTTTCTTTTTCACAAATAGAACAGGTGCTCCCCACGGGGACACACTTGGCCTAATATATTTTTTTTCCAGCAACTCTTGCAATTGCATCTTCAGTTCTAGCAATTCCGGTGTACTCATCCTGTAGGGTGTCTTAGACACTGGTGCCGCTCCTGGCACAAGTTCAATTGTAAAGTCAATGTCTCTCTTTGGAGGGAGTCCTGGAATCTCATCAGGAAAAACATCCCTGAATTCTTGCAATACTTGATAGTCCTCCAATTTAAGAGTTTCACTCTCTGCTGCCTCCAAAATGTGGGCTCCATACAGTTGACATCCCTTCCTATAGAACTTCTTCAGCTGCATGGCTGAAACCTGTCTAACAGAAGTCACCTTTGGAATGCCTTTCACAACCCTCGGGTTTCCTTCTTCGTCCATGCATTCAAACGTCTTGTTGTAGCAGTCAAGTTTAACCCTGTGTGCTTCTAACCAATCCATTCCAATGAGAATATCATAGGAACCCAGTGGCAAAATATTCAGATCTGCATAAGTGAATAGCCCATCCATCTCTAATGGATATTTCTCTACTATTTCGCTAACTTTTCTCTTGGTCCCAGTGGCTAGTTGAACTAACCATGATTTACTATGCTTTAATGTCTTGAAAGCACACATCTCAACAATTCTAGGAGTGACATAACTGTAAGTAGATCCAGGATTAATCAAAATAGAAACAGATTGCTTAGCAATCTTACCTTCAACTTCGACCACAGTTGACTGATGATCTGCCTGGCGGTCTTCTACTGCTGCATAGATTCTAGGGATTGTCCTTGCCACTTGACCCATAGTTCCAGCTCCTTGGATGTTGTGAACTTGATTCACATTCCCATTCCGATGTGGACAGTTCCTAAGCATGTGGTCTCCTCCACAACCCCAACATTGAAGTGGTTCTCTTGGCTCCTTTGGATCTCTTGGTTTGTCTCCCATCATCCTAGTTGGCTTAGTCACAACCTGTGATGGCTGCCTTTGCTGATTCCGGAATTGAGGAGGCTTGAACCCCTTCTTCCTTTGATCAAACTTCTCATTTCTCTTATCCTTCCACGCCTTATGGAATTCTGGTTTTCTTCTGTTTTGATCAAAGCAATACTTGGCCTTTCTTATGGCCTCCTCTAGAGTTCGAGGTTCATCAAACTCAATTCTATCTTTATACGATTGGGGCAGTCCACTTAGGAAACGCTGAATTTTCACCTTATCATCTCGAAGGTACCTGACATACCTTAGCAGCTCCAAGAACTTGTTTGCATATTCTTCCATGGTCGATTGTCCCAATCTCAGCTCATGAAACTCTTTGATCTTATCATCATAGTACCTATCAGAGAGGTACTTTTGCTTGAAGTATTTCTTGAACTGCTTCCACACGATCTTCCTTTCGTTGATCTTCTTCACTTTCCTGGTGTGTTCCCACCATATAGATGCTCTTCCGTTCAAGTTGAAGATGGCTACCCTTGCCTTCATATTTCCCGAGTAATCTTGGACTTGGAAATATTTCCTCATCCCAAGAAGCCAAGCTTCAGCTTCTTGACCAGATTTTACTTCTCCATCAAATGTAGGAGGTTTTGCCTTCTTAAATTCCCCATGCGAACTGTTCTTGTAGTGCTTCTTCCTCTTGCTCCTGTGAGATGAAGAACTTGAACCCTCAATGGATTCTTCAGAGTCAGATGATTCATTAGAGGATATTTCTGGAGTATATGTTCTGTCTGTAGAAACTCTTCTTGGGCTACTGGCCCTCTTGCGGGAATTCCTTCTAGAGCTACTCCCACCCCTTTTTAGATTTGATGTCTGATGCCCAGAGTTTATTTGCCTTTGGAAGTCTGTTAAACTCTGTAGCATGGCTGCATTCAGCTAATTTTGTTCTTCCTGAGCTTTAATCATCCTTTCATTATCTTCCCTACAACTTTGTAACTCCACCCTTAGGCTTCTCATGGTGGCTGCAACATCTGGAGGGGTCTCTTGATTTCTTCTCCCATTAGATTCTGTTTCAGCATTCTCAACCTGTATGTTCTCCCCCCATGGCATCTGTCTCAGGCTCATAGGGATCCTGTGCATCATTCATGATGTTCATTTTCTTGGCCCAACCAAGATCCAAAATTTTCCAACTGTATTAACTAGAGTGTTACCCTGCTGTAACTGTGGCTCTCTGAAATGTGTTCATCAGCACAATTGTTAGCTGCATTATATTCTCAGAATTCATAACTTACTTCATGCACGTGGAAAAATGCCATACTGACAATTCGTCAAATCACAACAACGAAATATGAGGGGAAAAGAAAAAGGGGGTCAAGGGGGCTTGCCCCCTTGTTGAATCCTGCCGCAATGGGCGGGGCGATAGGCTGAAAGCTTCCGCAATGGGCGGGGCGATAGGCTGGAGGCTTCCGCAACTGGCAGAGCGATAGGCTGAAAGTTTCCGCAATGGGCGGGGCGATAGTTTGGAGACTTCCGCAACTGGTTGTTCACTGCATGCTCCCGCAACTGCGGGACGGTTGGCTGTAGCCTTCCGCAATTGCGGGGTGCTTCGGCGACGGCTTCCGCAATTGCGGAGCAGTTCGCCGAACGCTTCCGCAATGGCGGGGTGATTTGTCGAACGCTCGCGCGATTGCGGAGCCATTCAGCGAAGGCTTCCGCAGCTTCGGAGCCGTTCGCGGAATGCTTCCGGGGGTTTCGGGCGGTTTTTCGGAAATGCTTTTGCGGAACGACTTGCGAAATGCTTCTGAAATCTCGGAACGATTCGCCGAAGTCTTCCGCAATTGCGGAACGATTCGGCGAAGTCTTCCGCAGTTGCGAAACGATTCGCCGAAGTCTTCCGCGGTTGCGGAACAACTCGCCGAACTCTTCCGCGTTGCGGAACGATTCGCAGAATCCTTCCGAAATTTTCGGAAGAGAATTCCTTCCGCAATTTCTGAAGAGAATTCCTTCCGAAAAAGTTTCCGTTCGACGCCGAGACTTAAAAAAATTTTCACTTAAAAACATTTTTCTCCGCTGTTTCGGAGCCATTGGCTGAATTCTTCCGCAATTTCGGGAAGGTTCGCGGAATCCTTCCGCAATTTCGGGAAGGTTCGCCGAACTCTTCCGCAATTGCGGGAAGGTTCGCGAAACCTTTCCAAAATTTCGGAACGACTTCCTGAAACGGCTTAAAACAAAATTTTCAAACACAGACTTTAAACCAAATTTTCAAAAACAGACTTAAGAAAATTTTGAAATTTTCCCCTGTAATTGCTATCAGGTTTGGTCCATAGAGGCCCAATGCTGTAATGCAGCTCTGATACCATAATGTAGTGTCCCCTCCTACCATATCAGCATGATAGAGAGGACGGTACTCAATCTGGGCAATTAGCCCCTTATTCATTGAATTAAAACTCATTGAAACAAAGAACTGTATATGTGCATGCTATAGAAACACAACTGAGATTAAATAAATCTTGTTGAATATCTAACATACATTCAGAATTCTGTGACAGTCATTAAATAAAGACCTCTGCAGAATTATAAAAGATCATATGGAAATGCATAATCATTTGAATACACAGCGGAAGCAAATTTATTAGCAGATCCATGATACATTCAAAATATTCATCAAATGATAATTGCCAATTTACACAAGAGAATACTTATCTCAATAAGGTAGTCCCACGCAACTGGCTATGCAACTGCAACGTTCCACCCAACCGTAGGCCAGTGTGCTCCTCAATCTGTCAGCACCACTGCCACCCCCCGAGCTGGGCATGATCTCTACAAGGAACCAGGGAACAGCAGACTCACACATAGCCAAGCATACACCAAAATGAGCCAAGCCAATCTACAATTGGGTTTATCAGGCTGCTAGGAGATGGAAACGAAGAGTTGCTAAGCTAGTGAGCTCCAGCACAGAGCTAGGGATAAACTTGCAAGATCTATCTAGCTTGGCACCCACAATACCTACACACCCAGCACAAGGAAGTATTCTTTTCTCTGGTATACAGTCCCTCAAGCCATACCTTCCCTATCTAGTGCTCTCAGGGTATGCATAGAAGAGTAACCAAAGCCCTCTTGATCTTCTTGAGAGGTTGTCTCCCCCACTAGGTTTATCAAGCTACTTCTGTCCACTACCACTCCAAAACTTCAATTCACAGGTTCAAACCAAAATGAGGATGCACACAACAGCAGGACACAATTATGGGCATAATGAAAATCGATTGTACAGTGACAAGCATGAAAACGATCCCCTAGGCTTCAGAAGAACGTGGGAAGGTTAAAAATGAGCAATGGAGGTTTGGAGAAAACCCCAGGTAGCAGAAAACGTTTTTAGGAAAAACGCCCATGGCAAATCGGGGACAAAACGAACTCCCTACAGTCCCAAATCGCAGCCCCTCCTTCCCAGCTACTATCCAAAACCAAAAACGGGTTTTTGGGCAGGGAGAACCCTGCGTTTTTGCTCCAAAAACGTGACTGTAACTCCCAGCCTTCTCTATCTGTGTGAATGAGTGAAGACTGCCCATTCCCCATGGCTTTGGGCACCATTTCGTGGGTGTTTTCTTGCCCCACAAGCAAAAACACGAATTTCCAGGTTGATGGCTTGCCCAAGCACGAAATTGGCTGCCATACTCCCTCATTCCCAAGGCATTAACTGCCTTAACCAATTTCTTGGAAGAATTAAATGATTGGGTGCATGAGACAAAATGGGTAGGTGGTGGTTTATGGGTTTCCTCATTGACACATGGTTTAATACCATTGGCTCAAGGGTTTGAATAATTTCCCTCCCTTTTCCTTGTAGAAACATGCCCTATCTCTTTTGTTGCATTGCATAGCTAGTTGTGGATATTTTTCATTAAAATTCGTATTTACATGATGTCTTATTTACATTGTGCCCATCTCGCACAAGAACCATAGGCATTTATTTTTAATTGCCGATACAAAATGCTAAATCAACGGTGGGGCCTTGGCCTTGAGCTCCTCACCATGATTAAATAACAATATTCACATCATTTACAATTTATACAAAGGGGATCAAAATGGGGACATTACACTTATATCCACCTTGCTTCGCTCTTGCATAAAGTTTCTTAATGGTTTGCCATATTCGTTAGATGGGAGCTTGCAAAGGGCTCATAGACGTAACCAAGTGGAAATGGTGGAGGGTGGTGGTAATGGACATGCTAAGCATCCAATTGAGTACATAAATGATCTACAATACCAAGGCTTCAAACTAGCAAGTAATACATTTGGGAAAAAATGTTTTTTTTTTTAAATCATATTTAAATAACAAATGGAAAAAAAAATCATCCTCAACAAAGATTAATTAAATCCTATATGATGTTTTGACCAATAAAAATTGAAATAAATATTAATTAAAAATGAATTTTTACACCTAGGTGTTTCACCATGGAGATGTTTTACCATAGAGATGCATGACCTCCTCGTAGGCTAGATTTCTGGCTCATAAAAAGAATGGAATCCTACTACATGGATGCTCATCTCCACAGTGAAACGAGCTCGCCGCCGCCTGCCTCCTCCCGCCGACCGACCTCCTCGACCTCCGCTTGCAACCTCCTCCCGCTGCAGCCTCCTCATCCCACCCCTCCTCCACGGCCTCCTCGCCTTCTGCACCATCCTCGCCCGCCATCCTTCACCTGCACCATCCACCCGCCATCCTTCCAACTGCACCAGCACCATCCTCCCGCTGCCTGCACCATGCTCCCGCCTGCACTGCACCATCTGGCCGCCACCGCTGCCTGCATCACCTGCACGCATTGTACACTACAAATCAATACCATCTAACACAGTGCACTCTCTTGACAGATTCTCAGAATGTTTGTACGAATTAACTTCATTGATTGCAGAACTACAGGTAATAAAGAAAGGGCCGTGGAATTCTGACAGATTCATTTATACTAAACGGAAGCTCCGGCAGGCCATTGGAACGAAGAACGGGTCGAGAGAACAACGACTACTGTTACTGTCATCTAAGGATCTCAATTTCCGCTTGGCACTCAGGCCACCTAGATGTTGTGCTAAACGGCGTCTCTCCCACGGAAGCCTTGGGTTTAAGTTATTAGAATAATGGTAAGCCAAATATTCTGGATGAGTTCGACGTTGCTCCTCAGAGTCAAAAGCTTTCAATGGCATCACCCGGAACCTCCCAGTTTAGGAATTTGAAGGTAAAAGCTTTCAATGGCATCACCTGGAACCTCCCAGTTTAGGAATTTAAAGGTAACAAATCTTTCAATGGATTATAAAGGCGGCAGAATCTTTAATACCTACTGTTAATACCTAACAGAGCATTTACTGTTAATACCTACCTGATCTGGTTCAGCTTCGCGACCTCGGCTTTAAGCTTAAAGATCCGATCGGTTTCAAGTGCCGGTGAAGCAACTGCTGCTGCGGCATCCATTTTTCGTTGCGATTGAAAGATCCCAGTCGCGGACAGATCTGAGCGTGTGTAGAAGAGGGAACTGCTAGGAGCTTATGCAATCCTGTTAACGCTGTGTTGAATACTGAAGAAATAACATATAATTCCTGTCAGATGCCCAATCGCAATATTGCCACCACGAATTTTATAAGTCTGAAAATTGTTAACTCCATACCTGCAACAAAATGTTGCTAAAATATGCATCAAAATCATTTTGGAAAGTCTTGCAAGATGACAAAATCTACATCACAATCTAATATTCACAGCATTATGGAGAAATTGTTGTAGATATATTTAGATAGATTAAGAGATCGACTTACCCATAGAATACAAGCGAGAACCTTGACGTCTTCCTTGTTGCTTGTAAAGATGGTTGTTCAGATTCAAATGATTTGCAACATTTCAAAATCTCCAGTGTTCTACCTATGGAGAAAGAAAAAATTCTTTGTTTTTATATCTGCGAAAAAAGTAAGAAAAAATGCACAGGCCCTGTCACTAGCAGCAAGATCATTCTCCTCCTAGTCGTTGCATTCTCACCAGCCACTGCCAAAACACAAAACAACTAATAATAAATAAATCATGATATTCTCTGTGTTATGTAATGCTCTGTCCATCTTAGAAACATGGACAATGTAATGGAATTCCAGATGTTTAATGCCATCCCCACGCGTACTTTCCCATATAAAGACAACTTTTAAGGTTGTGGGAAGCTGATTCGGCCTCCCCGAAATGGATCAATTTAATCCTTACGCGTGGTTATTATAAAGCATCCAAATTATCCACAATTCTTGATAAGCATGCAAATTATTATAAAGCATGCAGATTATGTGAATGAAGTTTTGATCAATAGAGTTTTTAGCGTTTATAATGCTCGGGAATATAGAAATGGTAAAGGGGTGCTCTCTTATTAAGAGCATGCATATCAGTGGTAAAGTAATTTTGCATTGTACGAGATCTACTAGAGTAGATCTTGAGTTAAATCTTTAACTTGTTCAATTTTCACCTTGGTAAATCCAACGAGTGACGGGGCCACTTTGATGGATGGTGGTTAAAACGTTGGAGGTAGCAATTCATACATTCATATTAAATTGATAAGTGTGTTTAACATAAAAAGGATGTGTAACAAGTGGTAAAGCAACATGTTTAGGTTTTGGATTTGATTGTTGCTTTACTCTTTCTTTTATATATATATGAGAGAGACAAATATGAGAATAATGTGTTTAATGGGTAGGTGGAGAGGAGACCTAAGTGGACTAAAGGGAGTGTTGAAAGTAGCACTTCATGGTTTGGTATTAAATTGATAAGGGTGCTTAAGATGAAAATGATATGTAGTCAAGTGATAAAGCAATTAGCAACAATGCCCTGGTCTCAGTGCTAGTTTTCGACAGCTTCGATCTCTGGTTAACACAAAAAACCAGACTACCGAGTACCAGGTCGGTGGGTCGATCCTGCAGTCAATTGATTTTTACAATCCCCCTGGTGTCAAAAGATTATATAGAACGGATGGATTAAAACGAGCATTGAAGCAACTAATATTTCCATAACAAGGCAGAAATTGAAGTATTGTAAAGGCAAATTATCAATGGGAAGAATCTGAAGCTTCGCTGCAAACTATAGAATTCTTACCTATTCAGAATTTATGATAATACAATTTTGTAGATGTTGTAGCTGGTTTTGTTGATGGCCCATGCAGAGATGCAGATTCCCTCCTTTCCTTCTTGTTAATCGCCCTTACTTACTTACACAAAACTTACACAGTGATGCGTATTCTTTGTAAAAATGTGTAATCGACTGTATCGACAGAAATGCGTAATCGACTGTATAATTTGGGAATGGTCTCCAATATCGAAGCCGGCCTGCGCAGATACTGCCTGTGTGTGAGTCGATATTCGAGGCTTCCCATGAACAAAGTCATGGGCATGCATAGGTGCTTCTGCTTTGGAGATCTGAGCTCTATGACATGGAACGCTACAAACTAGTAGTTCCTCGTAGATTTCAGAAAAGAATCAACGGACGCAAACTTGAATCCATGGTTGTGGAAGAGTTTAAGAAGCACTAATGGAAAATTTGGAGAAACTATCACAAATTCCTCGATTATAAGGAAGAAACATTGGCTCTCGACGCAGCCTTCCTTGGCAGAAGAGAGGCTCTGTGCCCTTCTAAGGCTTGTGTGCAAATAATTTTCTCCTTTCACCTTCAAGATGCCCGAGGATTCGAAGATCCATACTATAGACAGAGGCCACATCCTAGAAGTGTTGTAATACGCTATTGTTCCTGTAAAGGAGGCTTGATAGCGCAACAACTTATGAGAAGGTAGTAGAACTCTTGTTAGAGATTAGATGGTAAGTAGTAAAGGAGGCTTGACAGCTACTTAGGATGAAACTACCCAAAAGAATGTGGGCTCTTCCTTGAGGATACCTATTTTTGTTCTTTCAAAGTAGATAGGTAAAAAAGCATTGAAATCGAGAGGAAAATATAGTCGCGCAAGTGACTTGACCGAAACTATTTTTCTTTCCTTTCACTTCATCCTTTGCTAAACATGAATGTTACATTGTAAATTGGAAAGAAATTGCAGAACATGTCCGTATGTTTAGAGGTTTATAACAAAATAGTTAAATATTATACTATTCTATCTAGGGGAAGGAATTAATAGCATGTTAGCCAGCCAAAATTCACTCTAAACTGAATAATTTCAATTAGTACAGGAAGACTACAACTTACAGGATGAAGTAAATGTCTAGGAAGGAAAATATGGAGTATGTGCTTTCTTCGTTGTTTGTTTCTTTCGAATAAAAAAACCATATGCAATGAGTCACTTAGAGTAAAGGCACTTCGAGTCACTTAGTGTAAAGCATGCCATAGCCTGTTTATGGCACATGGAAGTTGGAAGAGGTAGCTGCACAAAAAACAAATAAGAACCCAATTTTGTGTAAATTTTGAGTTTCATACCCTTCGAATTCCAAGGGCATAGATTTGGTGATGCCATTGCTAGGGAAGAGTAGCAAAAATGGTGATACGGTTAGACAAAGGAATATTTGAAAGATTGCATTGAAGTAATGCGAGAAGTTGTGGGATCCTTCACGGCATTTGTAAACAGAGAGTGTAGGTTTGCAAGACCATCATTTGCCTTTCAGAAACCTAAACTTGCTCTTTTCCTTGGAGAACCATTAGGGGTATATTCACCAAACGTAGAACGTCGAAAGGAAAGCTTATAGGGCGAGATAAATAGATGAGTCATTGACTAAGTCCATTTTATACCGGACTACAAGCATAAACTAACCTTTTTCATTTGTGTACCTCCGCGACCATACCATAGTGAAAAATTCACAGGTTTCTGGTATTTATCCCGCTTTACTAATATTAGGTGGGTCCCTTCTTCTGATGTTGAGGAATGAGGGGGAAAGAGAATACATTCACCTCCAACATGGCTTATGCTACAAAGCTCTCAAGCATAACATTGGATGCTATTGTTTCTTGCTTTCCCTTCATCTGAAAGAAACAAATCAAACCAAAACCCCAGTTATCTCAAACGGCCATGAATATTCCAATCATATAAAAACACAGAAGCACCGAAATAATTACCTCTGCAACTATATCGCCATAATTAATAACATAAATCATGCAAGTTCATGATCACACGAATCCATCACAGAGCCTTCAATATGGATCTTCTCCTCGGTGATGAGAACACATGCTTTGGATTCCTTTGGTGGATAGATGGTAAGCGTGTTGTGCAGAGCCTAATTGATATAACTAGACAGGAGCCATATTAAATCTGCTTTTCTGCAAATCATGTACGCATTGAAGCTTTAATGGCCATCAACTGGAACGAAGTGCTTCTTTCTTTTATTGATGTATCTACATAAGGTGGAGGCGGACCATTGTATACGTGCTACCGAGGCATTGCATTATATTTTGTAAGCCATGCACATGCGAAGTTTACCATAGTCGACTGGTATTAAGCCCATTAATAATTCATATGCAGGTCTGAAGCAAGCAAGATACGGAAGCAAAGCCATGGCTTTAGGTTCATAGTTTGAATATGGTTGTTTCGATATGAGGCTAAATAAGGTCTCTGATTAGGCAAAGGCTATTGGTCCAAAAGACAAAGCAAGGACTAAAAATTTAGCATACAATGATTTGGAAACAACGCTGGTACTAATACAGTAATATAGTAAATCTATGTTGATTATATTACAAAGAAATAACAATAACAAAGAAGTATAAGATTTTATTATATTATAACTATATAAATATAACAAGATTTTTTAAAGATATTATATAGTTCAATAAATAATGGTAGCTATTAAAAAAAAAGTAGAGGTTAAAGAAACATAAGGAACAATAGTTTAATTTTGAAATTTCACAAATTTGAAGATAAATTCTTAGTTTTAGAAAATTTGTCAAATAAATAATATTTTCCTTGGATTTGCGACGCGGCTAAGTCCCTGCCAAATGGTAGTAGAAGATATTTTTGCATTTTAGGTAATGTTGATGAACTAGACAGGACAATCGACGATGAAGTTGTGCATGTTGATTAAGTGCGCAATGTTGTGGCGCAGCGTGCAACAGATGGCATTAAGAAATTAAGCATAGTGCAACATAACATAGGAGGGGACGCCACTTTCATGAGTATATTGCCATATAGCTCTTGAACCCTAAAGGACTAACAAATATGTATAATGTGAATGAGAGTGGTTGGGGTGGCATGGTACCTATAGTACTTTCGGCATACAAAACTACATATAAAAAGTTGTTTCATTAGACAACATCCAAGTTTGTATATGGACAATAGACAATTGCACTCCTAGATTTTCAATAGACAATTGCACTCCTAGATTGCAGTAGGGAATGGGAGACTACATTAAACTTCATAAAGTTATTGTGTGTAGAGGTCTAGCTCAAGTAATTGACGAGTAAACAAAAATTGTCGAAGAGGGATATCTAAAGTAATATTTGTACTTATTGTTTAAATCTCTATTAAAACAAGTGATAACCCAAAAACAATGTACGACAGTGTTGAAGAAAATTAATCTACTACGGTTGCATTGTCAATGTCATCCTAAGAACATAGAAACATTCTTAAATCTTTACATGGCTTCACATAGTTGAATGAACTTTTTTATCAAATAACATTAATTTTGATGAGCAATTCAATAGAAAAGGACACTTAAGAAACTATAGGCAATTAATGCTATAACCTTGAAACCATTGGACATACATTATGAAGAAAAACCAAAAGAAATTGTCCTGATTCTGGGGTATAAATAATAGACAATGTTTAAATTCTATATAACGAAAGTTGTATGAAAGCAATCAGTTCTGTTTGCAAACAATATTTAATGTCTTGCCTGTTCGCATGTTTACTACAACTTATAAAATAGGCCTATAAAAGGGGATGTACCGAATATATATAATTTGGTTAATACTTTGTAAGAGTTTCCTAATTCAGAATTTGGCTTGAAGATTGAGATTTATAAATTAAAAAAAAGATTATCAACTTTAAGGATACACAAATAAACAAATAAAGTAATGTTTATATTTTTAATAAAATAGTATCAAAATAACACAAGTTTAAGAATTTACATTAAATGGTTCAAAGTCACTTAAGTAAGAGCTATATCATAAGATGACTTGCTCTTGTGATTTTTGGTGGTTGGCCTCCAAGGAGAGGACGGATTTGGATTCATAATGATTGCCTTCCAATCATCATTGTTATGTTTAATGGGATGCAGTGTCCAAAATAGCTAAGACCATGGTTAAGAATTTGTTATCGCCTTGAACTAGAGAGGGAACTCAATGATAGATCTATTCACACCAATGCCAAACTACACAATGAACTTTAAAATTTTCCATACACCAAGTGCTTGGGGATGCACTAGGTGGTTCTTTACTCATATTGTACGGGGGACCATTATAGAAATCTAACAACTATTGAAAATGACTCATCTCCACCCTATCTTTTGTACATAAACAATGATATGCACTATTAATCTCACACATATTAGAGCATTTCCCACCTTTCAAAAGGCATGAGAAGGCTCTTTTGATTAAAAATAATGTATTATTCTCTTCTTCCACAAAAAAGAAGAATCTCAACACAAACAAGAAGCTAAGAACTCTACAAATATACAACCCATGGGAGATTATCTCCTAGGAGAGCAACACTCCATGCAATAGATGCATGAATACACTTACCACATAAAGAATTGACCCTCACGAGAGAGACTTGGCTACATAATGAAACCAAAAGAGGTTCTTTAAATTTTTAGCATGCCTACAATGGGTACATTTCAAGTTGTGCACACTCATCAAAGTGTCTCCTATCTATAATGAAAACTTGATAGTTAGGGACCATGAAAATTTGTTTTCTTAGGCTCCAACACTAAGTTTTACAAGATGCTTAATATGTAGATGGCAAGTTTGTTGCTTAGTCAAGGATTACAATTTTAAGGAAGTACAAAAGATGATGACTACTTTACATGGTTCAATGCTAACCTAAAACAACTCGAGTAAACATATTACCTTGTGTTGAGTTGGAGTAAGCTTTTCTCTTTCTTGGGAGATGTGCAAGGTTCAAATCTTTCAACCCCATGTTACACTATCAAGGTCCAAATGTATGTATCTCATGTTAAGGTGGGATGTTGCAATTAATCAAAAGAAACGATATCAATTAGAACACACATAAGCACAAATCATGGGTCACTCCAAGTTGGTTATTGAATCAATTCAAGGATCTTTTAAACTTTAGAACCTCACTTTTAGGTCCTTTGCATATCAAATATTCAACACCACTAAGTTATTTGAGGTAATAGGCTTGATTCATGTCTATTGACAAAACAATTTTGAAGCCGATGGTCTATAAAAATAAGTATTATAAGGTTAAATAGGGCTTCTATATAGGGAAGAGACTAGAGAAAGATTACAACCCCCTACAAATCCCTAACTAATTATTTGAAGAGATTATGTGCCAATAGGTTCCTCTCTTTCATTGTGAAAAAAAATAATAGTTTATTACATTCATTACAAAGTAAATATTGAAAAAAAAACAAATTAATGCAAAGTTCTAAAAATTTGCAATTTAAGAATTTCAATTTTGTTTTAATTATGTTAATATTATTTTACTAATTTACATTTAAACCAAAATTGTCTATACTAATTTACATTTGGTTTATTACATTCATTACATTTTATATTAAATTAAATATTAAAAGAATTAAAAAAAATTAAAGTGGAAACTTCTAAGAAGAATTTGTAGATTATGAATTTCAATTTTGTTTTGTTTATATTAAATTAGAAAAAGAAAGAAATCGCATATTTCAATCATTTGATTGCATTAAATTAAATGTGAATGTGATTTTCACTTAAACTAAATGTCAATGTTATTAGTCCCTGCCTTTGCCTTTTATAGCAATGGGTCCATTGCCAAAATTAATTAGATTTTTAAAACTTTTTACTATTATTTAAAGTTATTTTTCAATGTTTTGGAAAAATAAATATAAATTTTAATTTTTAAAAAATAAAAAATATTATTTTAATTTTTAAAATTTAATTTTTTAATTTTTAATTGGTGGAAAAAATTGATTAGACTAAATAGCCCTGGAAAAATAATTATAAATTTTAATTTTTAAAAAATAAAAAATATTATTTTAATTTTTAAAATTTAATTTTTTTATTTTTAATTGATGGAAAATTTTGATTAGACTAAATAGCCCTACTGAGAAGTGACATTTACTTAAAAAATAATACAAATAAAATTAAATAAAAAAAAAATTCAAAAGTGACACATGTATACTTACAGATTTACTTACAATCTTGGGAGATTTTGTAATTATCACGAAAGCTAAATCAACCCCGTGATTATAGTCTATTGTGGTTGTGTGAAACCTTTGAGATTGATCCAACTCTTATGAATGATTAACCAATGTACTAGATCAAATGATTTCATAGCGTTATATTGCAATTGGAATGATTTCATAACCCCGCGTAGGACAAAGATCTCGTCATGATTGCACGCGATATTATGCTTTCATCAAATATTCGGACAAATTAAGTTTTATTAAATGAAATGGACTAAATTTTCCAATATAATAACACTAATAAAAATAATTAATAGTGTCTTTCATATTGTCTTTGTGGTTTTTATGATGTATCAATATGGTGGTGAAACATACATATATAAATTTATAATTTTGAAATGGTTTTACAATGAATATAATGATTTAATTATGTATTAAAATGATATATATAAAATTTAAAATTAAAATAAATAAAAATAAAAATAACTCCAACTTAGTCTAAAAATTAAAATAAAAATAAAAATAACTCCAACTTAGTCTAAAAATTAAAATTAAAATAAATTAAAATAAAATAAAAACTCCAACAACTTCGTGTTTATGCAATGAAGGATTTATAAGTTTATACACTAAAAATAAAAATAAAAATAAAAATATTTGTATAATAAAACAAACTCCATCATGTCTTAGAGGTCCCACCAGTTATTTATATGAATCCATGCGTATACTTTAGTAATAATCATTATTATTAATATGGGCCGCATTTTATGACGTGTCATGTACATGACTACATGCATATATGCCACGTCGTGCACATGGGAATTTGTTTACAATGATTATGTGAAAAGGAGAACACATTTCTCTTTTGACATTTCAGGGTAATTTATTAGTCCCTGCTTCGCAGGGATTATAGCGATCGATTGGTCGCTATAACTAGTTTGACTTCAAATAATTTTAAATTCTTTTCTGTGTTAACCAAGGTTTTTGAATTTTTTTTTATTAAACTAAATTTTTTAAATATAAAAAAGAAATTATATATTTTTAAAATTAAATTAATTTGTTTTCTGATTGGCTGAAAACAAAGATTTGACATTTTTTCTCTGGTGTGCAAATCAATTATTGAAATATAAAAATACTTAAAAATAAATAAATAAAACATACATGTGCCACGTATATACTTATTATTACTGTAAGATACAATGGGCGATATGCAATAATTGCATATTTATTACAAAATTCCAATATTTATTATTGCTAACGGATTAAAATAAAATCTCTAGTGGATACTGGATATTGATAAGCGCATAGCTCGAGCTATGTGCAGGGCTCGTTCTAAATGTTCCATCGCTCAGCTTGATGACGTTATATGTCTCGTGTTAAATAAAGTTTTTGCTTGCCATAGACTATACTCGCCACTATGGCTACTCATCTCCGTGTGAGCGTTATCACTCTCTGGCTTACCCTTGCCATTTCTGCTCTTTCCATCTGCCGCGCAGCTGTTAGGGATATTGCTACCCAAGATTTCTTTTAATGGAATTTTATCGATTGTTGCTAATGATTGTGCAGGAAAGGCCTTCTATACATACAGTAACTTCATTAATGCCACTAATGCATTCTCTAGCTTGGCACAACTGGGACCTCCGATGACCAGAAGAGAGAAATTGCTACTTTCTTCGCCAACGTTGCTCACCAGACCGGCAGTGCGTATCACATACTTTATGTTTCTATAAACTTATTCTTAATATGATCTCTAAATATTTAGAATTGATGATTTCATTTCTTTATTTGTAGTTGAACGACAGCAGATAACAAATGTCAAGATCTTTAATGAACCTTACTTTAGGTGCAGACAACATGGGTCCCTGCCAAAGAATGAAAATCCTGCGAAAGAACTCCTGCACTGTCCGTCCGGAGATTTCCTTGAACTCCTGCACTGTCCGTCCGGAGATTTCCTTGAACTCCTGCACTTTCCGTCCTGAGATTTCCTTGAACTCGTGTAAGATAACTCTTGCACTATCCATCCTTATAAGATTTATTTCAACTCGTGTATGATGGATTGCTGTGAAACAGGTGCGAGAGATGAGCTTCCAAGTCTTCAAGTGTGTTTAATAGACACTTTAGAGATGAGCTAGGCATATGCTCTCAATCGTGGAGTTCCATCTGCTGTGTGTCAGAAATCCACTCACCGAGGGGTGAGACAGGACTTTAGTTTGTGGTGCCCAACTAACAAAGAAGCCTCGGTCCTTGCTTCTCTCGATGAAATCCTGAGGCAGCACAGCAGAATGGCCCTGAAAGACGTCGAAGAGCCAAAGAATGACAAACTGGGATCCACTTACCTTGCATCTTGTAGGATGTACACCGACTGTACAGAACAGCCGACCTGTAAAAATGATTTATTAGTACCTACTACCAAGTTAAATACTGACTGCTTTGTTCAGCTTACTAAAGTTCAAACCTCGTTAAGGAAATGCGGAAGGAGAGAGAGAGTATTAATGTAAAATAAAATAACATTATAGTAAAATAGCTTGCAATAAAAGACATCACATAGTAACAACCACAAGACAGAGAAGGTCCATCACAACTACAAGCCAGAGAGGGCACACAAGGCATGACAGAAAAACTCCTGACACTGTTAATTAATACTATAGAGAGGGAGGATGTTAACATCAACCCATGGCGTTGCACAAAAGTCTACTTCCAGATTGCCAAACTTTTGGCAGGGTGATGCCTCATAGACCACCTGTATCTCACAATCTGGTCTTCAACATGCATTAAAACACGAAAGAGAAACTTGGTAGAAAGGAAAATTGTCAATGAAAAGGCTAAGATGGCACACCGTTCGTTTCCGCGATGGCCAAAGCCTCCTTTGACTCGTTCAGGGATCCACCAGTCACCTGTTAAATGCAAACCCTGCTCAGTAAACTTACAAATAAACATGAGTGAGAAAATACTTAATTATTGAATTCGTACTGACAATGATTCTCTCAACGCCAGCTTCCCATGCCCTCTTCAACACCTCAGCAATGTCCGTAACGTGGTATTGCTTTCCATTGTAGATTCCTTTAAACATACCATCTGTACAAGAAAAAACCCATTTGTTCATTATTAATGAAACCCCAAATTTCTTACAAGAAATATACTGACCCACGAGCTTGATATGATTGAAATTGCAATAAATGGTGATGGGGTTTCTTACCTGTGAGATTGGCAGCAATGTCTGCAATCGTGCAGGCGAAATGTAAGCAGAGAAATGGATAACACGCATTAAAAAACGACAAACTAAACACTTCAGGTTTCTCCTAGATAACCATTTACAATTGTCCGTTATATGACCGTAGATGAATCCAAGCAAGCAATAAAGAAATGCGTAAGAGTAGAGAGGTCGGATAGCTCATAGGAAGGGTTGATTGCTCAACTCCAAACCCCTTGCATACTCTATCAACTCCTCGTCTGATAGAACTGTAATACTCCCAAAGCAAACATAGATCACAGACGATACTGTCTGTTTGTCCATCCAATCAAGGCACTAAGTTTTCTCTTTCCATATGTTGGTGTTCACTCTTGTATCGCCTGTCGAGAGTAAAAGAGGACCGATGGAGAGTACTTTTCCTGAGAATTTATCGTTGAGGTCCCTCAGCACTGGCCCCTCTAAATCTTCGAAGGTGTTAGGTGCTTGGAGCGTGTTCTGTGCCTCGTTTTTTAGGTATTGAAACATGAAATCGGATGCAGAGTCTGTTACTGTGAGGAAGCTGGGCAGATCTTTCAATTGCAGTTCTGTCATCGCCGGAATACAAGGGATCAGTTGACCATTGGATTGCTCACGGATCTCTGTTTCATCTGTTCAAACAGTTAATCACCAAGGATTAGGGCAGGATAAAATATGAATCTTATACTATTAAAAGACAGGCAATAGCACTTTTATTCCTGATTGCTTGCAGCACTAATGAAGGAATCAATGGGCTTGGAATCTTCCTTCCTTGTGATAGTGATGGAATTTACTAATCAATATCTATGTCTAACTATTTTCTTCTTTGAAATTCCACTCAAGAGCTAACAGGGTTTGCTATTGAAAATCGAGTAAAACTGCAAAGTACCTTTGATGGGAATGTACCCTTTGTCGGCAAGCAGAGACATGTAAAAATAAGCAGAGAAACCACAAGCACTTGGTGTCCAGAAGATTTGGTCTGATGTATGTCTAGCTGCCTGTACAATGTAGCCCATTGTCAAAGTCTGGAAGAAGTCCGCTGTTTGAACCCCGTCTCACCACCAACTTTAGTCGTGGTGGCACCTCCATAGCTATAATAATGTCTACTGATCGTAGTTTTCCCACTCTACTGTTTTTGCAATACGACTGTATCCTCAAATTGTTTTAGCAAATCTATTGGATATTTTGCTAGAGGAGCTTGCATGGTATTACTATCGTGGCACTGCCCAGAGATGAGATCATCGGTGGCAATGAGAGGCAGCCCCAAATGTTGGCCTCGCTCTGACAAATACATCCATCATCCACGTATACCCTGCTTGAAAATATTTTCTTTTTATTTTATATTTTGTTAAATGCGGACAGCAGAAGAGGGATATTTAGTCCAATCCTTTTAAAATGTAAAAAATTTAAATTTTTAAAATAAATTTATATTATGATCTTCTTTATAAAATGAACAGATTGGCTATATATGTTAAGCAGTTTGAAGAAAGCCCGGGTTGTGGACAGCGATGAAGCGTGAAGCAACAGCATCGATAGTTGTCGGCTCCATGATGTGCTGTGCTCAAATTGAGGCTCCGTTCTGTCTCGACGCGGCTTCTTGGAGTTGTATTAAGAACCTGTCTCCATTTAAGTTATGTTGAAAGTAGGGCTCCGCAAAAATAATTTTTTTTAATGCCCTAGTACATGGCTAAAATTAAATTTCTTAATGAAAGTTTATTATGGGCAGGTTTGTAGAAAACCTCAACAACGAAGAAGAGACTACTTTATTAGATTTTGAATATGAGTTAACAGAAAAGTGCGACATAATGGACGATCAATCACCGAAAGCCTTGGTAGTGAAAGTGGGTCCCATTTGGAAAAAATGTGCAAGAACGTATACTTTAATTTTGTGATAGGAGACCTTGCAAATGAAAATGAAAATATAGGTGGGTAACGCCGAGTTTACTGATTTCTTGTGGTGCCATAATTATGCACTATTATTGATTTTAAACTATTGTTTGTGTCAAACATCTTAAGAGAACCCTAGTCGAAATCACTATCATCGCCCATGAATCCTTGACATGTTTCTTACATTTATAAGCCGCTTCAGTTGTTATACCCACAGAGATTTCATTGATACTTCAATCTATGTATCGAGGAAGTTGATCACCATAGCTCCGTCGAATCGTTCGGAAATGATTATCGAACCTCTAACTTATATAATCTTACCAAACTTTTGATTGAGCTTCGAATTAATTGTCAAGTGTTGACCTTACTCCTTTTGTTAATTGGTAGACCAAGATCGCATAAAGAATTTAATAATCTTCATCTCAGAAGCTAACCATTTACATCCCAACTTGTCTAACTAAGCCCGAACCTTCCTCTTCTCACAAATTTATCAATAATACATAAAGTCAAGTTAAGCCTTACCATGCATACTTGAATGGAATTTTGTCGTGTAACATGGTGAATAACATGATAGAGTTATTTCATTTAAACTTTATGTAATTCCACTCTTATTTATACACAGACTGTATCTTTTTTTGTTCATATCAAGTCGCATACTGGTAAGGATACCATAAAGCGACGAGCCTTGTAAAGTTATGAACATGAAGGGAAAAGAACCTGGGGTCAAATGATATTTCGTGACCAGAAATATAGTTTGACCTCTAAAAGCATGTTAACATAGTGTGTAATTATAATTTTCTCTGGATTCGTTGTTAGAGTTATTGTGCTATTATCATCCTGTTTGTAGTTAATACATTTGTAGGACTAAAGATTACTCATGAGACCGCCCCCTATATTGCTAAAATTGTGGGTTACATCACAATAGTATTATTTGTTTACTGTTGTTATTGATTATTGATGTTATTATACAAATTGATCTTATTACAATTTAAAATATTTAAAATAAATTTATATTATTTAAAATAAATTTAGCAAAAAGTTTGAGAGATCTTGTCTCTTTTTAAGGTTTTGCATTTTTACTATGATGACATGTACTTGCTTTTTCACTCATTTGATATTCCGCTTAAACTGTATCTCAATCATAAACATAATTTTAAAGCAGGGACTAGCTGCTTTGCAGCTATTTCTCTTGATTTAGCTTTTAGCAAAGACATTTTTTGTTTTCTATTTCTCAGATATTAATATAACAAATGTTTACAAATATAGGAATCAAAAAGTAATAATTATGTGTATTGGAATTGTTTTATAGAAATATAATAGTTTTTAAAATTATCAAAAACGAATTCCACTTTATATTTACTTGGCTTTATTAACGCGCTACTTACAGTTAATTAAGACTTCTGCCTAATTTAATATTATTGATATAAAAACCATTCATTTTAATTGCCAAGCATTGTCTCTCCTCTACCTCGCACGTCGTTTAGATCTTTCCATTATTTTTATTTTAAATCTGCCCCCTAACTTTACTTTTCTTTTACGTATTTCATGAAGAGTAAGTAAGTTTGTCTAGTCTAGAGGTGGGGCTAAAATGATTCTAGTTTTCAAAAATATCTAGTTGAATTTTGACATTTGTATTAAATACATAAACCAAAATTAGTAATAGAGATTTTCCCGATATTTTCTTAAGATTAATTGTCATATCGATGTTTGACTATAGAGATAAGCTAGCATTTAATTGTGATAATAGGACAAATAATTAATTTGTTGATAGTCATAATATTATAAAGCTAAGCTCCCCCTTTATAACAAAGGGTGCATGTATATCTAAACATTTCATTAGAGTAATAAACATAAGGTGACACAAAAAAATTTAATCAATTAATTATAAAAGATTGGATAGTTTTGAAGTTAGACTGTGCCTCATTATAAAAATGCTAATCATATAATTACAAAAGATTTGGTGATTTCAAATTAAACTACGGGTCATTATAAAAATGCTTTCCATCACATCGTATTTCCTAGATATTTGAGACTACAGTTGGTAATATATAAAGTGCAAATGGTATTTGACTTAAATGTTTCTTACGCGAATTAAAATGTTATAAAGGCTAAAGGCTACTTGAGAATATTCTATACAAATGGAATATGACTTGAATGGTACATGCATACGATTAAAATAATTGTAAATCTGGAATGCTTAAAAGTCGAAGAAGTACAAATAATCATTAATTATGTATGAATAAGGCATAATCAGTTTTGGCCACCCAATCTAGAGTACACACCTACCCATTGACCACATAATTACAAATCAAAAGGGTCAGTTCAAGAAGAAATAAAACAAACCATATAACTTAATGAATTTTAAACTTTAATTAATAAAAACAAATCATATCAAATTAAATTAAAAACATTAAATTAAATTAAAAAATTGCCAACTTGCCAACAAAAAAAACATTAAATTAAAAAATAACATCATCAAATTTTTTTATAAATTTTATAATAAAATTGAAAATTCAACCATTCTTAAAACATAACAAGGAAAAATTTCTTTATCCAAAGAAATTAGGTACAATGCTCTCCTTCTGGCTTAATTTTTAAAACTGTAATTCTAAAGCAGGGACTAGCTGCTTTGCATCTATTTTGCTTGTTTTATTTTAGAATAGTTCAAACATGTTATAATTTGGATTTTATTAAATTGTATTGTCTATCCTTTTTAATTTAGGAAAATTGTTAGAATTACAAATATAAGTTTTTGGGAATTTGAGAATGCACAATCTATAGATATTTAAGATTGTTAAATCTATTTATATACAATTAAACAAAAATATCATTAAATTATTAACTTATCCAATCAAATGAATAATTTTTTGTATTAAAAATATTCTAAAACATTACTTAAAATAACTACATTTTGAGATAAGCACTATCAACGCTCTATATGTAAGTCCACTCATTATCTTTAATCTTGGGCTTGTACCACATAGACTTGATTATGAATCATATGGAGAGAAGAACTAAGAAGTTCTTTTGGTAAGTTATCCGTGATCCAACTTTGTGCACATGCTACTTGTTCACCTCTCTAGATTTGGGCAACAAGCAAGATTTAAACTAGATAGCAACTCCCAAAAATCCCTTCCCACTCTTATGATATGGTCTCAAGTTCCCTTCACTCTACTTGGGCATGTGACTATGTTCGCACATCATAGATTCGAAAGATTGATGTAACCCTTGTACAATGAATTATTTGTAAGTTGCAACACTTAAATGAATTGGATACACAATGTGGAACCATGCTAGCTCAACCCAAAGAAACTATAACTTATTGGTGTCAAACCAACTAAATGCACAATTAAAGGAATTCAAAATAAAAATAAAACTTTTGAGTGTGCAAAGATGCTCCTACATCAAACCCTCCTAGTAATTGAATGTGAGTATTAACACATTCAATTACCCCATCAAGGTGCAAATCTAATTCAGAGTTTTGTTACCAAAGTAAATGTAAGAGTTTCATAATTCCAAACCATCTGAATTACCCCATCAAGGTGCAAAATTTCCATTTCACCCCACAAAAGTTTTCTCACAATCTTCTTGGAAAATTGCTTGATTTTCCCTGTTTCAGCAAACTTATTGCTTTTCCTCTGACCTGTTTCGGAGCAACTGGCGATTTTACGTAGACCGATTCTTGCTCCGACCTCCGACCGCCAACCGGGTCTTACTCCGACTTCCAACCGACGACCGACGACCGGGTCTTACTCCGATCTCCGACCACCGACCGCCAACTATTTCGCAGAAAATAAGCTAAAATCGCCGACCATGTCGCAGCAATTTCGCCAAACCTTGCCAACTGCTTCGCTCCGATTTCGCCAAAACTTACTAACCGTTTCACTGAAAAATGGTTAATTGTCGCCGACTGTTTCGCTGCGATTTCAGCAAAACTCGTCGACGGGTCTTTTCAGCCAAATTAACGCTTTCACACTGAAACGTGTCACTTGACAAACGTGTCACTTGACTTAGTTAAACTCGCCAACAGTTTCGGCGTTTTTGGCTTATCTTCGTCGACACAGTCTTGGCAGAAAACTCAAAAACACTTAGAAAATTTTCAAATTTTCTTACTGATCAGTGCTGAGCAGGAAGAATACTTACCTCTGCAATTTGTTCAAGTTGGTCCATGTAGGCCCTCCAGATATAGTAGTAATCTATAGTGTTGAGATTACTACCACAGAGATTGTGAGAAAAACAGTTGTAGTTAGCTCACTGTGTTTATGAACTTAACATTATTTTTTGTTATGGGTTGAATGCCTATGTCTTTGTAATCTGAGATTATTACAAACTTTGCTCTTTTCCTACCAATATCCTTCACTACCTGTCCCTATGTTTTTGTTCCTTCTAATTTTTCTTTTTTCCTACCGACATTCATTTTTGCCCCTCAAAAAACAAATGCTAATAATAAACCATCAAAAAAAATTACATACTCTATGTGGGAGGCACTAAAAAACCCCTTTGCGAAATGGGAGGAACTCGGCAACTAAATATAAATTGCGTCGTAGTGGAGAAAATGCATGGTATGAGTAGCACGTCGTTGAAACTCTGAGATCCTCCTATGATGCTACACCGCGTCAATACTATTTAAAGTATATGAGATATGGGTTGGATCAATACCATTTCTATATTATAATAATAAAAAACAAGCCAAATCTTTACTTAACAAATACAAGTAAACATCATGCTACACCATTCACCTTAAACTATGTGGTGGACGTTTGGTGGTTTAAATTTTAATACACGGTGACAAGGCTCATGGGTTGGACGTTTGGTGATTTAATTTTTTTTAACGATTAAAAAAATCAATGATTTATTAGTCTCAGCTAAGGTAGGGATTATAGCGATTGCTAGGTCTTCAACATAGTTTAACTTTTTATAAATATTTACAAAAATTACAATGCTAATGTTTTATAAAGTTTTTATAAATTTTTAATAATTTGAAAATAAAAAAAATATATTTTAAAAATTTGAAAATAATTATTTTTTTATTTTCCATTGATGGAGTGCATTGAAATGATATTTTCCATTAGTAAAGTACATTGAAATGACTCAAAACCCTTGGTGTGAAGGATAATTATCATAAATAAAAAATTATTTAAAAAATTAAAATTAAAATTTTTTTGAGCATTGCCACTTAGTACATGTACTACATTGTAATCCAATAATACTATCGATATGTAATTTAATGATAATGTTTGGACAATGGCCTTTGGCACTTCATCCATAAGTCAAACATGCGAGTATGCTAGCGTGCGCATTTTACAATAGCTTATTATTTTTATTATTAAATTATTACATTGTATTTATATATTCAAAATTTTATTCTACATTAATATTCTCCATAAAATGAGCATAAAGAATGGCCATAATAAATCAAGGGCTATATAACTTTTTCAATATTAAACCCTTCGCCAATGTGAGCATTGGATAGCGTGAATGGAAACGGGCATCATATTTCATAATCACGAACAACGTTTTCTTTCGTCCGTATTATATTAACCATTCACGGGTATAACAAGAGAATCATTATACATTATACAGAATCTCAAATATAAGAATATGTCTCATTTTAATATAAAAATATTTCATTACATCAAAATTTGTATTACAATATTAAAATACATATTTATTATTTAATTTTTTATTAAATAAAATATTAAATTATTTTTTATTTTTATTTTCTTTAATTTAATTTAATTTAGTGTGAAATGTATAACAAATATTATTAAATATTTAAAACTATTTTAATTATAAAAAATTTAATTCATTTTAAAAATGAAAGGCATGACATTTCATTATTTTTATGATTTTTTATAAAATTAAGGTTGTGTTAATTCTAAATTACTTATGCATTTTTTTAATATAATTTTATGCATTGCACATTTTTTTATTATATATTCTTAGGTTTGCGATAAATGTAATGTTATATTTTATAATTTTTTGAAACTAAAATATATATGTATTTAAATAAATTATAAATATATATGATCATTAACAATTATTTAAATCAATTTTGATATATAAAAATTATAAAAAAAAAAAATTATTTTAATTAACTAAGTAAATTTTCTTATATGATTTGGTTCAACTATTTCTTTTTGTTAGGTTTATTTCCATATAATGTTGTTACCCTTCAAAACTTATTTAGAAATATGGTTGATGAACATAATGAACACAAGCTCAATGTAATGACATTAAATAAGACAAAAGGCATCCTTATACCATGTGTGGTAGTTGAACAAAAGGGTTGTTGGAACAAGTGTGCATATGCTTTAATAACATGTAAGACATTAGTTTAAATCTAAAAATAATTTAGAAGCATGACATTGTTATGTTGAGAAAAGTTTGAAGGAATGATTATAATAAATAAATAAATGTATTAAATATTTTATAATTATTTTAATATATATAATAATATTTTTTATATTTATTTTGTAAAGAGTAATTTATTATATGGAAAAGTGGTTTTATGAATTTCAATGAAAGCATGATAGTTGTTTTCTTTTCATTTCATTGTTTACATTGTTTTCCTTTTGATGTTCATCTATATCTCATTGTTGAATCATTGTTGCCCTTTGAGTTCCTTTTTTTGTATTAGTTTATGAAGTTTATGTTCACATTGTTGTTATTGACATGATCATTGTCATCAAGTCCTTATGAGGCCATGATCATTATAATGTATTGAGGGATAATATGGGTTCAATTAATGGAAGGGTTAAGTGTGTCGTATTCAAGTATTTCTTCTACACCTATGCTAATGGAGCACTCAACTATTCACCGCCATGTATTTTTGTTGTAGGTATTTTTTGGATTGTAGTAATAACAACAAGGGGATCACTTACACTTTTTGTGGAAATTGTGATGGAAATTGAAGTTTACCCGATTAAGTTTCTCCAATTCAATAGCTTGTTGGTCCTATTTAAGAATTGATTTTTTGACATTTTATTATAAAGTGGCCCCCAAAACCTTATGACTTGTCCCATATGATTATTCATTTCATATATATTAGAAAGCTTAACATTCAAATTACCTCATGAAAAAAATTCCTTTACAACTTCTTCTTCTTCTTCTTCTTTTCATAGAATATCTCGCAGTACATTTTCTTAATAATAGAATGTACCACATTATTCATGGTCATAAGCCGCTTTTACATAAACAAAAAAGTCTAATCTCCATCATAAGTAAAATAATCAAGTTTCAATGTATCCCTTGCCTCATGGCATATCGAAAAGTGCAAGATATAAAATATAGTAGATAATTATAAATCTATTATTGTTAAATAATTTTTTTATAAATTTGATTGAAATTTAATATTCTATTTAATACATTTTATAAATTTCTTATTGTCAAATATTTTTTTAAAATTATAATTCTAAAACAGGAACTAACTACTTTGTAACTATTTTACTTGTTTTATTTTAAAAATAATTAAAGGATACCATCATTTATGTGAACATATTTTAAAAATAATTAGAAGATATCATCATTATGAGTTGGATCAATAATATTTCTATATTATAATCAAAATTCCACTCAATGTCAACCTTATTAGCCTTTAAAAACAAGCCAAATCTTTACTTAAAAAATACAAGTAAACATGATGCTACACCATTCACCTTAAACTATGTGATGCCTTCCTTTCAAGCCACGCCACTTCAATCTTTTTTAAACACGGTGACAAGGCTCATGGAGTGGACTTTTGGTGGTTTAATTTTTTTTAACAATAAAAATAATTAATGATTTATTTTATTTTAAAAATAATTAGAGGATATACAAACTAATAAGAAAAAAATTGAACGGTTTATAGTCTTCTGACTTGGAAGTCTCCTATGAAATAATTTATATAATTTTAATTTCCATACACACCTATGCAAGGCATTTTGGACCTATGACACACATATATCAACCTATTTTCTAAGACGTAGTTTAAACATGCTATGATTTGGATTTTTTACGATTATATTTTTTTGACCATTTTTACTGAAATTTGGTTAAGGTTCGAGAAGGATTGTTGCAATTGCAAATACAAGTTATTGAGATTGTATAATACAAGTGCAATAAGGGTATTCGAGGGCGCTAAATCCATTTATTCATTCAAAAATGCAATTTAAGTCATGAATAAATGCAATTTGACCAAAGGTTGTATAACCCGATCCTAATAATGATTACCAGAACAAAATTCCAAAACATATCATGTTTAGAATAGTTCCTTTTATTTTGTAAGGTTCGTATATATATTAATATAGAAAAACAAAAAAACTATACATGTCAAGACTATGACAGCCGATTACAAAGTGCCTCCAAATGTCAATGGTAGAGCAACTGTGTCAAAACTAAATAAGTCTAAAAAGCATTTAACAAAGATAAAATGAGACATCTGGGAAGATCTTTTAACAGAGGATCCCCCACAGGCCAAGGTTTATGACCCACACAATTAAAATAGAGGAAGTGCATTCCGACATCTAAATTGACCATTAAACAAAACTAGAACTAATCATCATTAGAAACAATTACAATGGAGGGGCATGAACCTGGGGTTTCCTACTTTGCTTCCCGGAGAACAACATTTTGACAGCGTCGATTCTCCATCTGGGAAGTCGAGGGCCCAGGAAAAGGTGGCTTATTGAACCGTTTCGTAGTAATTTCTACGGTAAGAGCATCTAGCTTCTCATTGATGTGCTCGTCTATGATGCCCTGATTGCGAGTGAACCTACGCATGCCCTCCTCCAACTACACGAGCCTATGCGTGCCCTCGTCCAAGTGTGCAAGCCTGCACATGCCCTCCTCCAAGCTAGTAAGCCTGCACATACCCGCCTCCAAATGTATGAGATGGGTATCCATAGAGGGACCATGTGTCTCATCTTGCATGTGACCTTTCATGCAATCCTCCATAGCTAAACTGATTAGAGATTTCATGCTCCAGAATAGGCTTAGATTCCTAGTATGCCTTGTTCCTTGGTTCTGGTAGAACCAGATTCCTCAAACAAAACTTCAAATCCATCGACCAATCGTTGAGCCTTTGGGCGCAGTTCCTATTGTGCAACCTCATCTCCAAGCATTGTGTGTGTTCCCTTGCTTATCGACTGAGTTTTGTTTCAAAGAATCCCTTCTCGTTTTCCATGTCCTTGAGGGCCCTTGACATATGGGATTGCTTTGGACCATAAATAATCTTGCAGTGAGTGACCTTAGTGCGCACCATATTAAGCCCTAAGAGACTAAGGGGTTAAGTATGTATTTTCGCCCCAAAGGGCCGATACGAAGCAAAGAAACATAGAATCCTCCTAAGGTTATGAGATCCATTACTTATCCCCAAGCCGAAACTAGAACAAGGGAGTGCTTTTCAAGCTGCGAATGGAAAGAAGTATAATTACAAGGCCCATAAGAAAATGTTGCAAAGAAACGTCGAATAAAGACCAAATAATTAGTATTGCATTTCTTTATATATATATTTTTAAAATCATTTTTTAAATAGTTTATATATTTCAACAATATGTAAAAAAATGTATATACAAAAATAGAATAGTTTTTTTTTTAATTATAACCCTTTATAGATCAATTTTACATTTTGACCTCAATGCTTAGTTAAGAAGGAGAAGCATAGGTAACCAAAGCATAAGCAGGTGCAAGAAAGACACTAGTTTACCCATATCCAGATCAATACCCATTAGCAATTTACTTTGCACCATAAGCATATTTTTTAATATAATTAAACTAATAATAATAATATAATATTTTTAAATTTATATCTATCACATATATTAATTAAACTATGATTTAATAATAATTAAATATAAATTTTTCATAATTTAATTAAATTAAATTATTTCAAAATATTTTTAACATTAAATAACTTACCTATCCTAAAAGTTTCAATCCTACTCTAAATGAATAAGATGAATACATGATAAGATTATGGTTTTGAATTTGCACTTATGGTAATAGGATACATATCCTAAAAGTTTCAATCCTACTTTAAATGAATAAGATTAATACATTAAAGGATCCATTTTGGAAGTTTCATTCTTTTGTAGTTAAATACAAAATATCATTGTATTTATTAGACCAATTGTAGAAGTTTCATTCCTTTTATATTTTAATAAGATTTACATAAATACTTATTGCATATATTATAAATACAAAATATCATTGTATTTATTAGACCCATGGTAGAAGTTTCATTCTTTTTATAGTTGAATAAGATTTACAAATTTGTATTTTTTTTTCAGGGAAAAAAATCATATTATTGATATTCAAAGGTGAATTAAATAGTACAAATATACCATCGTCCACAAAATGACTGATGACCCAAAAAATTTAGGACTGATAAAACGTCAAAGTCCCAAAATGTACTAATATAGGCATATACAACAAAAAGAAGCCATCAACAAAAATATAATCAACCAAAAAACTATATGTCAAATATTTTGAAAGAACCCCACTCCTCCAACTGAGAGTCAAAGAATTCCTCCCAAGATATAACTCCTTCGTCGCCATCATAAGCAGCCTTAGATATGTTGTCCGCCAAGGTATTATGTTGTTTGTAGATGTGCTCAAAAGTAATGTCATTGAGCAACATGATTTTTTCTTTAGTTCTGCAACACCACTGATTATTAGAGTTGTTCCACATTTAGATTGAACTCCCCCCGAGCCCATTTAATAGTAACCCTTGAATCTCCAAAAACAACCAATTCATGAAGACTGAACAAAGATGTGATTGAAAGCATACACCAGAGTGCAAGAAGTTCAACCTTTGTGTTAGTACCAAAGCCATAGTTCATCTTAAGCATGAAGAAGTGATCCTTGTTGATATAAATGACACCTCCAGCTGCACAAAGACCATTCTTTGAAGCCCCGTCAAAAAATGAAACAGGTTTCTAGTGAGAATAGGAAAAAGTACTCTCCTTTCTGTTGGATACTGAACCACTAACAAAGCCATAATCCTTTAGAGCTGATACAATTCTATTAAAGACACACTGTATAATGGGAACCCTGTCATCAAACACAACTTCGTTCCTTGAATGCCAAATAACCCAAGAGATAATCGTCGGCAGGAAAGGGAAGCTATCACATTATCGATACCAATCAAGAGCACAATCAACAAAAATTCTGGTCCCCCACTTAATATTCAAACATAGGTGTTTGATAATTAGAATCCAAACTGATCGAGTGAATTCACATTCCACAAAAATATGATTGGTATTTTCTAGATTGTTTTTGCAAAGATAACAATAGCTAGGCCCCAACCATCCTCTTTTGAGGAGGTTATCCCATGTTTTTAGATCTCCCCGAAAAGCATGCCAACAAAAACACTTTACTTTAAGTGGGATATTCCACTTCCAGAGCACATGGAACCACCAGTTTGGAGGTAAGACACACCACTGTCTGATGATAGCTTTGTAGGCAAGTTTTGTCGTGATCTCTCCAGTGGCTTTATTACTGTTCCAAATCAGTTTGTCATTAACTAAAGACAGCCTACAACCAATGCAGTTCAATTTGTTAATATACCTGTCCCAAATTACAACAACATCATCAATAAACCCCAATTCCATGGAGATGAGCCAATATGAATCATTTGGGCAAGAGTTGGATCTTTTAATTTTGTTGAGAGTGGCTCGATTGAACCAATGAAGAGTGTACATAATTTCATCTGGCAGGGTATACTCATCCTCTAAACCAGAGATCAGATCGATGCCAAGCAAAATATATTTCCCATTCCCAACTCTCTAGGAAAGGTCCTTTACCAACCAGTTATAGACTCTGATAAAACCAACCCAGATAGTGGAGACACCCAAGGTTTTCTTCACTGGATTCCTGATCCAATTTATAACATTCCCTTTTATGTATTTGACAGCAAAAACCCTGGTCCAAAGAGTAGGGCCAAAAAGACCACGCCAAAAGCTTTTTAAATGCATAGCACAACTGAACATTGATAAATTTCTGATCCCCCAAACACCGCAGCTTTCAGGAAGAGTAATATTTTCCCATCTAGTCATCACCAGCTTACGTCTTTCCAGACCCCCAGTCCACAAGAAATTGAAAAGGAGCTTTCTCAAACAGTTAATAATAAAAATGGGGACCTGATGGAGAGCAAACCAATACACTGGGATGCTAGTTAGAACAAACTTTACCAACGTGATCCTCCCACCAATGGAAAGTAACCTGAAAGTCCAATGGTTAATTCTGCTCTCAACCTTCTTGACGATCCATAACCAATCATTTTTTTTATAACCATTAGGTTTCAGGAAGTATCCAAGATACTTGAAACCCTCATCCAACAAACAAAAGTTATATGGCAAGAAACTTTTGAATTGTTCAATCAAATGATTTCCAATCTTGTAGTGATAGAAAAAAGATTTTATGTTGCTTACCAACATTCTAGAAGCCTCACAGAAAGTACCAATGATACTAATGTAATTCCTCCATTCTTCCACAGAGTTCAAACATGCTAAAAGAACATCGTCAACAAATAAGAGATGTGTAAGGCATAAATCGGTAGACAACTTGATACCTTTGATCCAACCACTCGCTTTCCCAGTCCCAATTAATCTGCTCAGGCCTTCGATAACTAACAGGAAGAGAAGGGGGGATAGAGGACACCCCTGGAGATTTTGAAAGAATCAGAGGGAGCTCCATTGACAAGGACAACAATATTGGATGTTGACACACAAGCCATAATCCAATGCAAGACCAGAGGAGGGATGCCAATTTGAATAAAAACCAGCCTTAGAAAGACCCAGTCAACCCTATCATATGCTTTTTCGAGATCCATTTTTAATAACATAGCCTTCCTATTTCCCTTCTTAATAGGGTGAATAATCTCCTGAGTGATGCCAATGGCGTCCAAAATCTGGTGGTCCTTAAGGAACCCAAACTGTTCAACAGAGATACATATGGACAATATAGGCTTCAATATAACAGATATGATCTTGGAAATCAATTTGTAGGCCAAATTGCATAGAGCAATAGGCCTAAATTCCCCAAAGTTTGTTGGCTTACTTTTTTGGAGAATTAAAGTAAGAAATGTAGAGTTGATACCACCAAGGATGTAGCCCTCAATTCTGGAAAATTCAACCATCTTTAATAATCTTCACCCATGACATCAAAGAACTGAACAACAAGTTCAATTGTCCACCCATCAGGACCAGGGCTTTTGTCCTTGGCGAAACCTTTTAAGGTTTCTTCAATTTCATCCAAAGTAACTTCTTTCCCTAATTCCTTCTCCATCAATTCATCAATAAAAACAGGGTAATGTCTAGCCACATTAATCTGAGTGATAAGATTACAGTTTCCAGAATTAGTATAGAGATGACCAAAATAATTCATGGCAGCCTTATGAAGCTCTCCCAAACCTATGACATTATTACCATCATCATCTGAAATATCCCTTTCCGCTATGAGGCATAAGCATGGAAATTTTTTTGTTTCTATCCCCCAGCTCAATCCAAGTGGCTCAACTTTTCAGCCTCCGCTCCATCTCCTCTTGCACTAAAAAGTCCTCTTTTTTTTCTGTTCTAATACCTTGAAGAACATAACTTGATACATTCAAAAACCTCTTTTTCCATATTTCCATTGTAGTTTGAAATATGCATCTTCCTTAAATTACCTTCTAATTCCTCGAGATGTAGTCGATCAGCTATCTTCTTGTTTTTTATCCAAACAGTGAGTGTACTTACATTATAATTGCATTACATATAATATAGTTGAATTAGGTTTGATAAAGAGTTTAGCATACTTATGTTATATTTATTTTTCAATTTATAAAAAATAAGCATAATTATGTTATATTTATTTTTCAATTTATAAAAAATAATTTGGTTTAAAGTAAAGGTGGATTAAATTAAGGGTTGGGCTGTCTCGTTAATCCTTTGACCTTAAAAACCATGGTGATAGTTTTTGAGTCATCTTCGTACGGTAATTTGCAGATTTTGGAAAACCATGGCGATAGTTGCTGATTCATCTTCGTACGGTAATTTGCAGATTTTGGAATTTTTAAAGGGAATTGTTATTTATTTTTTACTTACACAGGGAATGACAGTTATTACTTGGAGGTTGGAATTTCCATAGATCACCACATTGAATTGAATGCTCTTCGCTCAATATCAGTTGTTCTAAATATATATACACATGTCCAATCCGCAAATATTCAAACAGAAGAAGAGAGACCAATTTTGCTGCGTGCAGCTCGTTGAGCACCGCAAGAAACGCTCAGCACAGTCCTTTCGCTTGAAACATCGGTGGATACAACAATGGATATGACAGGAGGATATATACACCTCTCCAAGATTCCTGTTTTATACACATTTAGAATCTATCGTGCTGTCCGAAGTGTTACCATATCTGGGCTCTCTGCCATTCTAGTGGGTCTACTCGTCATTCTGTATTTGGGCATCATAGCAGTTCCTGGCAATGGCTTTGAAGGAAGAATTGAGAATTCTACAGTTGAAGGTTTGGAAATTGTGAATAATGGCAATGGCTTTGAAGGAAGATTTGAGAATTCTACAGTTGGAGGTTTGGAAATTGTGAATAATGGCAATGGCTTTTAAGGAAGAATTGAGAATTCTACAGTTGGAGGTTTGGAAATTGTGAATAATGGCAATGACTTTGAAGGAAGAATTGAGAATTCTACAGTTGAAGGTTTGGAAATTGTGAATAATGGCAATGAGTTTGTGCAATCTGGGGATTGTGATTTTTCTGTGGGTTCGTGGGTGTGGGACGAATCCTATCCGCTCTATGAGTCTTGCAATTGCCCTTTTGTCGATGAAGGATTTCGGTGCCAGGGGAATGACAGGCCTGATAGTGATTACATGAAATGGCGATGGCAGCCCTCTCACTGTGATCTCCCAAGGTAATAATGCATTCTCTCATCCATGTTAATTTCATTCTGTCTGTAAAATTCAGCCTTGCTCAGTGCAGAGCCTTTGGCAGTTACCGTCAATGCAAAATGCAAAATGCAAAATCCATTCAGCTAAATATGTATGAGTTTTCTATTCTTTCTAAGATTATAAGGATCATATTTGAGCTAATTTTGGATTGGGATGAAATTGTTGTTTTTAGTGTAGAAATGAATACTTTAATACAGCATAATTGATTTTCATGAAATTGTTGTTTTTAAGTTGTTTTTAGTGTAGAAATGGATACTTTAATAAGATTTTAATGAAATTGTTGTTTTTAGTGTAGAAATGTATACTTTAATACAACACAATTGATTTTCATGAAATTGTTGTTTTTAGTGTAGAAATGGATATTTTACTAAGATTTTAATGAAATTGTTGTTTTTAGTGTAGAAATGGATACTATAATACAACACATTTGTTTAATGTTTTTTTTAAACCATGGGAACAACCACTTCTCAAGGGTATATCCAATAGCCTACAGGCCAAATATACCAGAAACTTGTGACTCAGCAGGAGCAGGGGCTGAGACGTCCACCGGGCCAATGAGCAACCCTACCCCCAGCCTGTTTTGAACCAGTGACCTACACAGAAATAACGCATGTTCTTAACCATTAGGCCCACTTAAGTGCTTAACCATTAGGCCCACTCATGTTCTTAATACATTTGTGCAATGTTAAAGTATAAAATAAACTTATATATGGGACACTGTTTTACACTTGCGAGGAAAACTGTTTTACATTGTGAAACAGGTTTCCATTTACTATATTTATATTTATAGATGGCATTTTTGTGGACGTGGATTTATATACTTAATCCAGACCACTATTTATAATCTCATGCAGAGATTAACAGCATCAGTTATTGATTGAGCTAACTCTTTAAACTAGATTTTTGATGAATTGAATTGTAAGATGACATTAGAGTTACTAGATTTTTGATGAATTGAATTGTAAGATGACATTAGAGTTACTAGATTTTTGATGAATTGAATTGTAAGATGACATTTTCTCTAGGAATTGAATACTGAACTTATAACAGTGAGCTGCTTCCACCGACCTAATTGACCTCTAGTGGTTGTAAAATCCTATTAGGCCAGCAATGATTATCACGATCTTGCTTTGAGGTCTTGGATTCCTATAAAAAAATTCCCAATTCAATGAAGTCCTAGATTGACATCATCTCAGTGTGGTTTTCATTGGCTTGTTTTTTATTGGCAAGTCATTGGTGTGGACCTGCTGAGCCATCGCAATATCGTGGTGTTACCGTGTTATTTTGAGCCCCAAGCTTTGCCTGACACTGTGATAATGGCCGACTGTGATAATGGCCGTTTGCCTATTCAAAATAAACTTGTGAATAATGTGACATTCCAGGGATTTTATGACTGACTTAGCTTCGCTTGGGATTTCAGGATGTTTTGCAGGCCTGGCTTTGCCTCTGTTTTCTATCGTCTTAATTTGAAAATTGCCATTTTTCTGTTAGACCTAGTCTGTTATAGGGGTGTTTTAGTTTACTGGCTATCCGAGCTCATGGATAACCAAATCTGAATAATTCGAAGCCTGAGAACGGAATATGTGAGAAGCTTTCTATAGAAGAATGACATGTCTCAAAGTCTTTTTGTTTTGGAAGTGTGGCCAGCAACCGAACACATGGATTTTCTGTGTAGCTGAGTTTTCAAGATAGGGTGCACCTTTCCATTGAATACAGAGTGCACTCTTCCACTGAAATCATCCCAGAATTTCACCAGATCTTAATGGCCGCTCATTCCTTTTTCCTTATCTAGGCCATTGAACTTTGATGGGTAGCATCACATCACACCATCTTGATTGCCAAACTCCACTCCCAGTGAGAACAATAATATGATGTATTTAGAGAATCGATTATCAGATGTTCATGCGTGTTCTTTAAATTTGTGCCCAGTTTGGCAGCGACTATTGAGCTATAATTGCTTATAAAATGCTCTGTGTTTATAAGTTTGAAATCGATGTTTTGTCTGTGCGTGTATTTCTGAACTCGTCTTCTCAACATTCATCACATAAATTTAATATCCCGTTCGAATTGAATTTCAGGTTCAATACAGGCGACTTCTTGGAGAGGATTCGCAACGGTCGTGTGGTGTTTGTGGGTGATTCCCTTGGGAGGAACCAGTGGGAGTCTCTGATGTGCATGCTAGCAGAAGCAATTCCGAACAAGAGTCGGATTTATGAAGTCAATGGAAATCCAATCACAAAGCACAAGGGATTTCTGTCCTTCAGATTTGTAGATTACAATTGTACAGTAGATTATTACAGGGCACCATTTCTGGTTTTCCAGGGACGCCCGCCGAGGGGAGCTCCTCCTGAGGTTCGAACCACGCTGAAAGTCGATACCCTGGATTATACTTCGCATCTTTGGTCTAATGGAGATGTGCTCATCTTCAACACAGGACACAGGTGGAAGTATAGAAAGACAATAGGAGGGTATGCATGGTTTTTGGTCTTTTGGTTTTTTTAGAGAAGAAACAATGTCAGTTTGAGGGGAATGGATTTTTGACAGAAGTATTTTTGCAGGGGTTGTTATTTCCAGGAGGGTGAGACAGTGGACATGAAGATGGATATCGAAACGGCACTCCAGAGAGCAATGAAGACATGGGGTCAATGGGTTCTCCAGCATGTCAACTCTGAGAAAACCCATGTGTTCTTGCGCAGCTATGCTCCTGATCATTTCAGGTAGTTGTTGCCTCTCTGGTCTATGACAAATGCTTTCAATTCATAGAATGGAAAATGTATGTACTAGATATAAGCGAAAATACAACCATTCTTCCATGTGATTTTGATTTTTAACTGGTGAAGCTCAGGGCTCAAACATTACTCCATGCTTTCCTCTTAAATGGTAGGATTTTATGATTTTCAAGTGTACTTGTATTGGAAAGCTGAATCTTACATATCAAGTGTCTTGTTCAACATCTTTAAATACAGAGGTGGGCAGTGTCATAAAGAAACTTTGCCAGAGAATTCTACTTGGTTTCAAAGGGAGCCAACAAGTAACCAAATCATGTCTGAAGCAATCAGACAACTCAATGGCAAGAAGAATGTGCAGTTATTGAACATAACATATTTGACCGAATTCAGGAAGGATGGTCATTCCTCATTGTATTATTTAGAGAATGGGCATGGACCAGCTCTGATGCACAGGCAAGATTGCATGCACTGGTGTCTACCTGGGGTGCCAGACACATGGAATCATCTTCTCTATGGCTACCTGGTTGGAAGTGAGTCTGCCACAGATAGGAGGACATGGGTGAGCAAGGGGTAACACTCATAAGTAATGTACATTTATGGATGGTGTAAAATTTGTTTTCTCAGGACCATTCTCCACAAAATGGGAGGTGGATTGTTAAATTGATTGATTCACAAACAGCTAGAGCATCTGCTGATAAGAAGAGTTCATTGTTCTTAGAACATATCCCACGAGCCAGGGTTGAGATGGCATTCTTTTGGAGCATGAAATAATAATTTGCAGTAGTGGTAGAATGGAAAAACATGGATCTTTCTGTAACTGGAAAATCATGACCCTTAATGCAATCTATGCTTAAAGTTGGGCCATATCCTCATAGATGGGGTTTGCTTGTTACAAACTGTATCGCCTAATAAAGAAGAACTTATGGCCGTGTAATCACTTGATTTGTACAAATGACACGAGCGTGTTAGGTTCCTTCCATATATATTTTTCAATCAATTCTCAATGAGAATTGAATTTGCATGACTGATCCGCTCTGTTACATTTTAGGGTAAAAGGAATGTCCACTTTTTGTTAAATGTAAAAAAAATGAATAAGATGAACTGATTTTGGGTTATTACAAAGTTATTCTCTAGTTGAAGGTAGCTTTGCTGGCAAGTGAGAACGTGGCCTTTCAATCATAAGGTGAGTTCGGCCATTATGGCCTCCTCCTCATCCTTGTTCAAGCCCTTCGAGCTGAGACCGGTCTAGAGATTAGGCGTGGAGCCAAAGATCCTGTGGATGTTTTATATGGAGATGTACCATGAGGCAATGATCCCGATCCTCTTGATATTGAAATTTCTAATTTTGAGTGTTCATAGTTTATGCAATCATTTTTAGGTATTTTGGGTTACTTTGTTGGGAGGGTGACTTCTAAGATAGTGATTTGAAGATGGATCCTATTTGACAAAGTATTCTCCCTATTTCAGTTTGCTAACCTAACCCATGTGTAAGGGATCTTGCAAGGAGGCCTAGGGGTCTACAAAAAATCCCTCGGATTTTTCATTGATAAATTGCGGCTAAGTTGTTGTGTCCATCTTCGATGCAATTTCCTGGCCTCCTAATGTAGTGATGGATAGTGCTAGAATGTCTCTTCACCCCTCTAAGGGTGTTTGTTTTCCATGAACCTAAAAGGTTATTTAGCTTGTGGCCTTAGCATCGCCTCTGTGTTAGGGTTGACCTAGCAAAGAGAACAAGGAATTTGTGCTCATTTGTACAAGGAATTGGGCGTACACATAATTGATTCGAGACATTAATTTGTCCAACACTTATTTTCGTTGTCAAACCCAAAACACTATATTTAAGACTATTTGCTTATGTCACACACAAAACCACAGTTGACACCACAGACCCAAGCCCCCATAGTGCTCAATGCTTCCAAGGGAATGAATATGTCGAGGTGTTTGGAACTTTGGACTTATAGGTTGTTAGGAAGAATAAAGGTTCTAGAATGATCAAGGCTCAAGAGATAAATCCTTGACTCCTAAGTTCCCAACCTCGGTCCCCAAGTCCCCAATCAAGATTGGCCCCAACTTCAAACTCTAAGTTCTCTATTAGGATTGGCCCCTCTTGGATGTCGACTTCAATGCTCAACAAGCTTTCCTCTAGTTTATGCAACAATGGGGGGGAAATCGTAGAGTTCACTCTCCTCACTAATATGCATTCTTAGGAGGAGGGCACACTATAATTGGAGTTGATGGCTTTTTCATTGATAAAGTGGCTAAGTTGTTGTATCCATCTTGAATGCAATTTCCTGGCCTCCCAATGTAGTGATGGGTAGTGCTAGAATTTCTCTTCATCCCTCTAGGGGTGTTCATTTTCCATGAACCTAACATCACCTCCATGTTATGGTTGACTTACCAAAGAGAACAAGGAATTTGTGCTCATCTGGACAAGGAATTGGGCCCACACACAATCGATTCTCTGCATTAATCTGCCCAGCACTTATTTTTTGTTGTTAAATCCTAAAACACTATATTTAAGACTATTTTCCTATGCCACACAGAAAACCAGAGTCGACACCATCGACCCAAGCCCCCATAGCGCTCAATGCTTCCCAGGGAATGAATAAGGGTCAAGGTGTTTGGACATATAGGTTGTAAGGAAGAAAAAAGGTTCTATAATGATCAATGCTCAAGACATAAAACCTTAACTCCTAAGTCCCCAGTCAAGATTGGCCCCAACTTCAAACCCTAAGTTCTCTATTAGGATTGGCCCTTGTTGGTTGCCAACTTCAATGGCCAACAAGCTTTCCTCTAGTTTATGCAACATCAGGGTGGAAACCATAGAGTTCACTCTCCTCGCTAATATGCAATCTTGGGAAGAGGCACACATTGTAATTGGTGTTGATGGCCACAAAGACAACCAAAATAGACTACCCTTGGAGATTTTTGGGTAAATTGTAGTGCTACAACCCTTTTTTGTTTTTAGTTTCCTTGAGGACAACAAGGTGAATGCGCAAGATGTTGCAAGTTTTTAATGAAAGTGGTCTCTTGGAATATTTAAAGACCTCGGCATAAAACATAATGTTTGCCATTGGTTATCTACTTTCAGTGGGATATATATTTTGTTTGAAAGAAGTCAAAGTTGTAGGTTTTTTGTTGTGTATGATCTAGTCTATTATTTGTGAGGGCTAAGGATTTTCATTTTGATGCAAAAGGAGGTGGTGGTATTGTTCTAATCTCTCCAATCTTAGCTAGTGTCACCCATCATACATACGTGTCTAGAAGGTTTGAATCTTAATGGAAAGTTGTTGGGCTTGGCTATTATTTATGCTTTTAATTAATAAGGTTAATGTGCAACTCTTTGGTGTTGGTTAGCAGATGAATTCCTAGACATCCCATGACTCATTCTTTGTTATAACATGGTTGAATGTCAAGAAGATAAAGAAGGGGCATTGCTTGTGCTCCTATCAGTTGGGTATAAAGAAACCTAGCTCACACTAAAAGCCACCATGGGCTATATCACCCCAATCGAAATCATTGATAGGACTCTATTGATATATGGTTTTCTAGGATGAATTTCAAAAAGGGCCCAAATTGAATTAACTAAGTGGTTGATAGTGTTCTACATCTGGAAAAAATAACTTTCTATTTTGATTTGGAGGGTGGCCAACCAATGCGTGTGGATAGCACTACCATGTTGTGAGAGCACTAGCCTTCATGGTTTGCAATTTCATGGGCACCCCAAAGAATGCTTCTATTAGGAACCCACTCTATCAAGGATGTTTCCCACCCCCAAAATCCAAGGATGCCTGCCCTACTCTCAAACTATTGGGAACCTAAATTTCTAACCACGTGGGTGTATTGATTAAATACTATGTTGGGAAGAGAGTTGTCTAGATTATTTGTGAGCACTAGAGTTGTCTAGAGAGAGTTGGAGGATGTCGTGAAAGTTTTACAATGGGATTCGAATGATAAACACAAGAAAGATTCTGCAATGATTCTATTCCATTTTCTTTGAATGGAAGAGGCACATCAAGAAAGGGGCACCCAATTATGTAGATGATCACTCTAGCTCAAAACGAGGGATAGACCCATGAAAACCTTCTTAAATCCCCTTGCCCCTAAGGAGGCCAATGAAAACTTGATCTGAACATTGCATTGGATGGACCACTAATCATGAGGTTATTGAAAAAGAATTCATGGAACACTAAAGAGTGGGTTTTCAAACTCAAGCCCCACTAAGTTTAGGTGGGAAGCTACTAAAAATGCCTTGACCTAATTCCTTGCAAATTTTATAAGAAGCAAATGACGACATGTGAACTAGCCTTGTCCCTTGATGAGTTGGTTGTAGTGATGCATGAGATGGATAACAACGTGGCATCTAGTCTCAACAGGTTTTATTGTGACCTATACAAGGCCCTTTGTAGGGTTGGACCTTTTGCAATACCAAGAAGACCGCAAAAAACACTAAATGTGAGTATGAATCAATTAGTTTTTTAATCAAATGTATTGTAAATACTATGGATCCAAAGATAATTATCAACTAGGGCCTATCATTTCATGGAATACATCCTATAAAATCCTAGCCAAATATCTTTCCCTATGTGTTAAGCATATTCTCCCTAAGATTATTCACCTTGAACACATTGGATTCATTCATGCAAAATGCATCTTAGAAAATGCTATTGTTTTTTGGAGGACATGGAATGAACCAAATTTTCCAACTTGACGCCTTATTCATAAATATTGATTTTAAAAGGGTTACAACTAAGGGGAATGGCCTTTTATTTTGGAAATGCTTAAAGCCTAAGTTTTAGTCCACCTTCATCAAAAGTGTTGAAACCATGTTTGCATATGCATTGGCCTTTCTATCCATCAATAGAGGCAAGCGTGTTGAGGTTGGTCTCTTTTGATCTATTAGACAATGTTGATCCTTGGCCTTGACCTTATATGTCTTGGTTATTGAAGCCTTTGGGTGCTTGGTCTATTCCAAATTTGATCTAGGTCTAATTTGATGGATTTCTCTCTTTGAACCTCATACTAGACAATTGGTCAATGGACATTTTGTGGATGATTCCTATTTGACGATCCTTGAGGACTAGAATTCCTAGATTATTAACGATGTCGAATGTTTGGATACTTTTTTGTGTGGCGTAGGGGTCAAGCCTTAAGTGGTCCAAATACACAATTACAAACAAAGTCAACAACCTATGCTTCATTGGTTGCCCTCTTAGAATTGGACCTAGATACAATTTGGCCACATCTTTGAATTTCTAAGTATTTCCTTCACCTTTCAAACATCACCTTAGGACCTCTTGGAGTTTAATTTCTAGAGAATGGAAAATAAGATTGATAAATGGTTCACTAGACCCCCAGCTCTAGTAGCTAAGTTCCAACTATGCACCAAGTTATGGCAGAACTCATCTTTACTATTCATCCTATTGGATTCCTTTGAAGGTGGCCTACTCCAAGATGAAAAAGGACCTTAGGAATATTTTGTGGGCCAAAATTGACAAGGGAATAGTTTTTCAAAAAGTTAGTTGGAAGCTTTGTTGTACTCCTTGGGGATTTGGCAGCCTAGGTATCATCAATACCTTCTTACAAGCACATACATTGTGTTCCAAATGGGAAATTTGGGCTATTGAGAAGGAGGCCTAGAAGTTCTCCTCGGAGATTGAGATAGGGAAGGTTTTCCACTTAAACAAAGAAAATTTCAGGGGTGAAATTTAGCCCATGGGCTAGATCCAAAAAACAATATTTACCAATTTCCTTTTTTTCTTAAGTGATTCACCCAAATTCCATACGATACAAATTTTTACTCTAAACATTGCCAAAATTGTCCAAAGACTATATGAAATTATTAGGAATTTGATTATTTTTATAAAAATATCGACAAACATTTTGTGGTTGGAAATTTAAGAATTAGTAAGATTCACCAAGGTTTCTACAATTTAAGAAAATTATGGATCCTTAAAATTTTCCCTGGATTTGAAAAGTATTATGGCTAGGGAATTTCTCTTCAAACACTGTTGCTTACTCCTCCTCATGTTAAAATCATCAGCAATTTTGTTTTGCAGAGCATTTAGAAAGCTTGAGAGGTTATTGAGCCTTTTCTTTTTTTGGAAGGAGCATTCCCTTTTCAATGGCCTCTCTTTTAATGTGTACCATCTCTAGTGGCTACCTCTTGTTGATTTGGATGGTAAGCCTTTAGCTAAGAACTCTTGGTGGGGCCTTAAAGATCTATAGAATGTGTATTTTCTTATAAAATACCCTAATTGCTCCTATGTCTTAGCCCTAGGTCCCTTCGGATCAATCTTAAGCAAAAAAATTTACATGATCAATGCTAATGAATTCATTAGAAAATGCATCTAGGGTTTTATTCATGATAACTCTGTGCTCAACCTTAGCCTTTTTGTTCCTCGAGCTTGGTGGTGGGACTAGAAATATGGAAAGGTCACAACTTTCTAATTACAAGCTAGCCTTGGGGTATAAATCGACATAATCCAGGCCTTTCCTTGAGGATTGATTGAAATCAAAGCAAAAATCTCAAAGTTCAAGTTGAGCTTCTGGAAGCCTACTTTAGAACCCAAAAAACATTATTTCACTAGTGTTTAACTATCAGAAGTCTCCCAATTCATACAATCTTGACATACTTATATTTGCAAACTCATATTGTAGGTTAGGGTTGAGATGTTTTGGACGTGAAGAAACAAAATGATGTTACATTTGTTGTCCCATCCATTGGATTTTCTTGGTATGATGACACCCTATCATGTCCTCACATGTCATTGTAGATCATAGTGTAAACTCACAAGGTTCAACTTGAGATGGAACATCTATTGTAGCTTCTTGGATACTAGTATGTGGCCCAAACACCTTGAGAAAACAACCACCATGCCCTATGCTCCATGCACTTCAATGGGTCCGGGGCACCAAATAATAGTTGCCACCACTTGGTTGATAGAGTGAGTGAACATAGAAGCAATTCCCACCTAGCATCACAACATGATGACAAATAGTTTCTCAACCTAAACGAGGCCATCTTAGAAGGGCCTAAGCCTCTAGATCCTCTAGTGAATCGGTAGGAACCTATTCAACTTGTTCATTTGATTCCCCAATTTATGGATGGGGCCCTATCCCATATGATTATGACCAAACTCCTTGGCATGATTGTTCTCTAATCTTGCTAAGCTCTAGTTGATGCCCTCTCTTATTATGTTTTATAAATATTTTATTTTTGTCATTATAATTGTAGGTGTTCTAGCTTAATGCAATGCATATTTTTGCTTTTCTATTACTTTGCATTTATCAATATTGCATTGTGACCTGTTTTTTTGTATTAAATCCATATGAATATTGTTATCAACTTTGTTGGTGTTTTAGTTCTAGATTAAGAACTATCTTCAAGACAACAAGTCGATTGAAGAGAAAGTAAAAGAAGTACATTAATATCAAAGAAATTGAGAAAGTTAAATCCATAGAAATTGAAATAATCAATTTCAAATTCCTATGAAAATACCCAAATTAATCATCTTAAAAGTAACCCTAATTTCTTTGATTAATATTACAATTTTTATATAACTATAATTTCATAACAAATGAATTTTTATTTTATTTTATATAGAGAGAGAAAATATTTAATTAAAAGTAACAGCTATTATGAAAAAATGCAGGTTAATACATGTTATTACAACCAATTTCCTATTAATTATTAATTACACTGTAGGCGTTTCACCATGGAGGTCCATAACCTCCACGTGGGCGCTCATGGAGCAAATGGAATCTTGCCACGTGGATGGTTATGCTCGCCGCCGCCTCCTGCAGTAAGGCTAATTGTAAATAGTCCGAAAATGCTTCATTACACGGATGTGATTCTGTAAATTCTCGACATGCTAGATAAGTTATAATAAACGGAAGCTTCGACAAGAAGCTGCGAGATTTCTCGCCTATGCTGCCTCCTGAACTGTTATCTGCACATACCTATGTTGAAGCGAATTTGTCATATCCGATTTCTAAGGAGATGATCTCCTTTCCAAAGGTACTCAATCCTTCACTCTTCATTATGATGTATAATTCTTGATGTATTGCTATGGAAAAATAGTCGTTTCTCTGTTCTGGATCACTCATTTGACGGGCAGATAGCCATATTGTGTAATTCATTCACCCATTGATAGAGTTGATATATCGATAATGAAATTGAAATTGTTTTTTTTTAACAATTACATTTTAATAAGTCATATATTCTACATAATAAGTCATATATTCTACATTGAAAAATATTTAATGTTTCATTTTTTTATGATTTTTTAAAAACCGTTATATTCATATTTCCATATACTAACCTAACATTTATTCTTAGACATAAAATTGTCTGTCATTTCATTCTATGCCGGCTTAATTGCAAAATTTTATACTGTGTATAAAGCATGTATATTAATCCAGTCGTTCGATTGTTTGACACTTGTTTCTGCAGATTCGAGGTCCATTTGCACTCATCGTGCATGTATGCCGCTGAAGATGCTGATGCAGAAACATTTTGTATAATTTGATTTTAGTCTCTAAGTGCAAAACTTTTAGAAAAAAAAAATTCGACAGACACCATGATATTTTTTTCAGACAAGAATTCAGCTAGCGCAAAAATTCAATCAGCTAAACAAAGAATTCAGGTTTCGCCTTTCATGCCTCCATCCTGATCTTGATATGCCGATCATACATTCAGATTTTGTGTGCATAGTTTAATTTGAAATGGAAAGATAAGGCCAAATGGTTCCGCAGTTGCGGAAAAGATAGGTGGACTTGCCCGCCATTACGGAAAGAGAACCCAAGTTTTTTCGCCGTGGAAAGGCGCGAAAACGTAAGGGGGGAGATTTATCCGAGTTTTATCCGCTGTTGCGGAAAAGATAAGCGAATTTATCCGGGGCTGCAGGCGATTTTATGTAACTTAAGCGAAACAATTCATCGGAGAAGAAGGAAAGGTTCATCTGCCCTTTTGCGGAAGAGTTGATCGGAAATGTCTGCCGTTGCCGAAAAAATAGGGCGAGTTCCTCCGCCATTTCGGAAAAAGAACCTTAACTCTTCCATAGGGCCAGACTTGTTCGTCAGAAAGGCCGTTACGGTAGACTTACGAGAGTTTCTGGCCTCTAGCGATCGCATCACATCATCTTTTTTCGCAACAGTTTCAAATCATATTGCAGGGATTAAATGTTTTATTACCACGACGTGATTCGTATTTTATCCACTGGTACATTATAAAAACGATAACCCATCATTCATATCGATAAGAATTCAAGGCAATACAAAAGCAAAGAGATCCGTAGAATTCTCAGAGCATAATAACAACTAGCACATCTGCAAAAGATGCAGATGGAAACGTCGATAGGGATATTAATAAAAATTTGAAAAAATGAAATGAAAGTTTAATGTCATGTTATATCATGTGATGAACCATGAAATCGCATCAAATTCATGTTGTTCATCTTGTGACAACCATGGTTTTAGCTCCACATGATGAATCTGTTTTTCTGCACAATGACAGGCATAATTAACATCAAATAATTGATTTTTTTTTTTGCACAATGGCGGGCATAATTAACATCAAATAAAATGATACATCTTTCACAGATTCGTGAAAGTAATAATTGTTGCCCCACCTCGGACATCTTTGATAGCTCCGGGAAAGTAATAATCTGGGAGACCTTCTGGAAATACTGCCATGGCATTAGTAAACTATTTTGTAACATGATGGTTATTAAAACGAATTTCATATTATTTCCATTAAACCACACATTTCAAATTTACTCCATGCTATTTCCCATTTAAACCATGAATTTAATGTGATTTCCATAACCATAGGATTTCTTTACATTAGACCGTTCTATTTCAAACTAAATTAAACCCTGGGCTTTCTTAAAATTTCTATTAAATTTGACATTTCTATGCAATAAAATTAAACCATTCCATTTCAAATTAAATTATGCACACAAAATCTGAATGTATGATCGACATATCAAGATCAGGATGGAGGCATGAAAGGAAAAACCTGAATTCTTTGTTTAGCTGACTGAATTTTTGCGTCGGCTGAATTCTTGTCTGAAAAAAATATCATGGTGTCTATCGAATTTTTTTTTTCTAAAAGTTTTGCACTTAGAGACTAAAATCAAATTATACAAAATGTTTATGCATCGGCATCTTCAACGGCATACAAGCACGATGAGTGCAAATGGACCTCGAATCTGCAGAAACAAGTGTCAAACAATCAAACGACTGGATTAATATACCTGCTTTATACACAGTATAAAATTTTGCAATTAAGCCGGCCTAGAATGCAATGACAGACAATTTTATGTCTAAGAATAAATGTTAGGTTCGCATTTGGAAATATGAATATAAAGGTTTTTAAAAAATCATAAAAAATGAAACATTAAATATTTTTCAATATAGAATATATGACTTATTAAAATGTAATTGTAAAAAACAAACAAATTCAAATTCATTATCGATATATCAAGAATTATACATCATAATAAAGACTGAAAAATTTAGTACCTTTGGAAAGGCGATCATCTCCTTAGAAATCGGATATGACGAATTCGCTTCAACATAGGTATAAATTTACATGAACCCACAAAACCCAAAAACATCCATTCTTGTAAAATTGCGTGGCGTGAAAAAATTAAGAAAGAATTTGCGACAATCACACTGCTGGCCATAAATTTAGACATTGAAAAACCTTGGAATCTCACTGAAGTCCAGAATTTCGGAAAGAGTTTGCTCGCGGTAATCCTCGTTTAATAAATATTCTGAACCCTAAAATTCTAGAAGAGTTTTGAACAAATCTATGGTAGTCACGATGGTGACTGCAGCTCCATCGTGGAGGTGTTTAAGGGCTGTCTCTGTGGAGGACTGAACATTGGTTCAGAAAATCTATAAAAGTGGCTTGGAGAGTAGAAGAAATTATCAGAATTGGGGGTGAAGAGGGGAATATCTTGGAAAATACTGGGAGACAAAAGGCTCTGTGACAAGAATAGGAAATTTTGGGAGAAAGGAGAAAACGGTGCAATAAAAAAAGAAGAACTAGAATTTCCTGGAGAAGTTGTCTCTGCAGGCTGTGGACGGTCGGCTTTAACAATATCAATCATCAGATGTCGAAGTCAATATCAACTAGCGGAAATCAATATCAACCATCAGAAATCGAACAGAAATTTGAGAGTTAAGAGGTATTACAATTAGAGTGTCTAGCAGCGGCCTACATTTGGTACTGTTTTACATTTCCCACGCATAGCTCTCCACTGAGAAGAAGCTTGCAAATTACGGTAGTGCCAACTCATTTGTGAGAGAATTCACGTTCCAGTTGTTGCTCATGCCACCGCCATGCCCCTGCTTGTTGCTTCATATGGTGTGCAGACCGAGAGCAAACACCTCGCCGGAGTTTCTTGAGTATGTTTTCAAGAGTATAGAAGCGGAAGAGGCATATGACTCTACGCCATGCAGCTGGTTGTGAAACGATTGCCCTTTCCTTTCCCCCGCGTGGAAAAAGATTTACATTAGCAAAAAAATGGAATGTAGAGTTTGATTAGCAATTCATTTCAAGCAAAGAAGCAAGTCCCACACCAGCGTTATTTTCATACTGTTCGCGTTTTCCAGGGCAGATTCCAAGTCTGATTTTACTATGTCCCACGTAGGAATTGGCGTCCTTAAACCTTTCGTCATAATACCAAGCGCTCTCTCCCACAATCTGCTTGATGTATTCAGATAGAATAGTGGTCGGCTGAGACTGGAGTGGTCGGCTATGACTAGACTTACAATATAAAGCGAATACAACGTGCTCTGCATGAGAGGGCTGCGTCCTGCGGAGTGATGGGATGTGCGGCCACTCTTAAACACATCTCCATATGTTATGGGCCGCAACAGCTGTTGGCCCTGATGCCTCCAACAAGACAAGGCCAAATGGTTCCGCCGTTGCGGAAAAGATAGGCGGACTTGCCCGCCTTTGCGGAAAGAAAACCCAAGTTTTCCCGCCTTGGAAAGGCCCAGGCAGGAGATTTACCCGGATAAATTCGCTTATCTTTTCCGCAACAACAGATAAAACTCGGTTAAATCTCCCGCCTTACACTTTCGCGCCTTTCCACGGCGGGCAAAGTTGAGTTTTATTTCCACAAAGGCAGGCAAGTCCGCCTATCTTTTCCGCAACAGCGGAACGATTTGGCCTTATCTTTCCGCATCAGTGTTATTTGTCACACTTGTGGCAAGGGACATGGGTTTCATAAGAATGATCAGTTATACTAAGCGGAAGCTCCGGCAAGCCATTGGAGCCATTGGAATTTCGGCATCAAACAACGAGTCAGCGCACAATACACAAAACTTTGTCCAAAGTCTGGCTTCCAGGTTTTCTGTTGGTTTGGAGACTCGGAAGGAAAAATTCGCTGTTCTGAATAGACGAGTAAGGAATTATGTTTTCCTGCATTTGTCAATGCTGGAAGCTCTTCTAACTCGGACATCCCAGCAACATTTGGAGCACTTCTAACTCGGACATCCTAGCAACATTTGTGGCATGCTCCAAGCCACGTATGCTCTTCAGCTTCACACACCCATCTGCCCAACGAACAAACAGAAATGAAATCTCTTCGCTCTTTCTTTGGATTCCTTCGTATGTATCGCATTCCATGGTGGTTGCACAGGTTATCTTCACTGAATGAATTATTTTTAAAAATGGGGATTACCTGCATTACTCCTTTATGTCTTCTCAATCTGTACCTGTTCTTATGCTTGTGCATGGGAGTCAGTGGAGCAGGAAATGACAGGATTTTGCGAGTTCTATTGGTTCATAATATGAATGATCTTCCTATGCAGGATCTGAACCAAGCACCTCCACCATCTTCTCCGCCTCTAGCTCCACAGCCAGAACCACCACCACCAACATCTCCTCCTCCTCCTCCTTCGTTTTCTCCCTTTATGTCACCTACCCACATTTTGAGGATATTTGGTTTATATTATTTCTTTTGCAAAATACTTTGAGCTAAATTATAATTACAAAATTTTGTAATTAATGACCAATTTGGTCAAAGGTGACTGTAATGAATCATTATTATTATTTAATAAATGAAAATAGGAAACAAACACTCAAGAAAGTTGTTACAAGAGTGTTCACTGACCCACTAGGAGGAATGGAGGCTGAAAGAAGGCATGGGACAGATGGCAGCATTTGCACTCTACCATTAGCTGTTGGTTATGGGACAACTCCCCCTGAAATTATGGCATTTCCTCTCCAGGTGGAGAGAGGTGAGCAGGTAGCTCACTAATGACCAATTATTTACAAAAAGACCTAGGCAGCCTATAAAAGGGCAATTCGAATTGAGCAGGGGGCTCACAATATTTTTCTGCAGAAAATATTTCCTCATGTGCATTAGGTGATGACTGAGAGATTCGAATAGGGGAGGTTGTGGAGAGTGCAATTGTAAGTCTGCAAATTATTTCTGACAAGGAAAATACAGAGGTGCTGGTGCAGGTCTCCTTGACTGCTGAGTCTGTAAGACTGGATATCTACTTGCTGCTGCAAGATTGAGGGCCTAAGATTCTGAGTTTCTTCCTCCTGGTGGTTCAGTGAACAGGCTCGGGGGTCCTAAAGCAGGCATATTGGCTGTTTTCAGGAGCAGGTTGGGTGGAACAGGCTTCTTGGGTGTTTTCCCACTTAACTATTGGTTCAGGTTCTATCTATGCTTCTGTTACTTTGTTTTACATTCTGAAATATGTTGTGATTTTAAATATGATGATTGAATGGATAGAATGATAGATTCAAATTTGCTTCTCTGTATTTTTCTGCATGTTGGCTTCTGCACCATACTCTAGTACAGAGAAGGGTAGTTTAGAATTGATGATTGATAGGCAAAACGCCATTGATTGGAAATACGATTCCATAGATGTTCTTCTTTAAATTTTGTCCTATATAAAAAAACAGTAAACATTACAGTATAACACCAACAGTAGTATAGAATCCATTTAAATACATGGAAGAATTGCATAGTACTTTCTGCATAGATCTGCACATTCCTTTTAAACTCTAATTAATTCCGATAAGCCACCATATGCATTGCAGTAATTTAAATTCATTGTTTTAAGTATTCTAGATCTTCTTATATGAGATTATTATAGTTACAAAACCATTCTCTGTACCGCATTCATCCCTTTTTATTTATATAGTAAAAACAACAATACATCCTATTTATGCGCAGATCGATACATCATCTATTTCTGATAGTAACAACATGTTTGTTTTTTTTCATATCAAATATCCTATGTTTCAAGTATTAGAAAGATAGTAGCTGCAAAATAAATCATGGTACAGATCGAACATACGCATACACCTATCTTTTTATTTTTCTAAACTTTCATTTCCATGCATAAAACCTCTACACGGGAATAAGAAAACCCATGGCTATCGCCGGAGTAAGAATCTGAGCCCATAGGGCTTATGAATTCATTATCAAGCCATGCATGGCGAATTTTAATTATTCATTCCCATAACAGACCTAGCATCCAACCCTAATAACAATCCATTTCCTTTTATCTACCACTTCTCGTCTTAAAGGATTCAAACAAGACGGTTAAACATCACGATAGAAACAACAAGCAACATAAAAAATGACTCTGTATCAACGTTTGACGCAAGCCCACGACCCTAGCACGATCTTACAACATCAAAACTATTTAAACAGAAGTTAGGTCCTAGATACAAACATTCCATATCAATCAAATAGCAAACGATAGTTACAGGTAGGGTTTCTCCCTTGAAAAATATCCGGACATTACGGCTTAGCCGTTTCCAAACACCTGACAACTGGTTTTCTTTTCACATTTCCAAAGCATAAATATCAAACAACAATGATGAAGTATAGGAAACCGTCGTGGTTCGGCACCACTACAATATTTGTTTTAAACATGTTATCAACTGCACTTCAATAAAAGGGCATTTTTCATCCACGACGAACCTCGATACCAACGAGTGAGCCAACCTCAACACACAGGCTCCATAACCACCATTATAAATACATGTATAACAGAATTACACTATGGCACCACAGTCCACAGGTTTCCCTCAAAGCCACCCCAATATTTAAAACGAGACAGAAGAACATTAAAACCCTACAGGGTAGGCACCCTTAAACAATAGTAGACTAACACGATTTTTTTTGAAAGCCCTTGTCCACGACGTAGGCACAAAAGAGCCGAAACAACAACAAGAAATATGGGAGCTACCCATTCAACACTTCTTACATTAAGACCTTTTAAAACTTAATCCTCGGCCATCGTCAAAATAGGGCCAAGCAATTCCAACCTTTAGCACACAGTAGTCACCATTACAACCCTGCCCAAGGGCACCCACGAGGTTCGAAAACCACCGGAACTTACCAGGTAATGGACGGATCGTCTCCATTCCACACCCATGCTACCATCCTCCAGCGAAGAGGGTACCTGCAAAAATCATAGCTCGAAGGGTTATAACAAAGAAAACACTTTACAAAATAAAAACGATATAAAAAGACTTCAATGGTGAAGTACTTACCGTTAGGTTGAGAACCCTGAACCGTAGCACAACACGTCGGTGAGAACCTTCATACAGTCAGAGAAGTGAACTAGTGAACCTAAAATGCTTAAACATGAACCACTCACAACCACCATCACCGAACAGTCGTGCTATGGCACCAGAAGAGAAACCTGGAACTTTTCTATCTTTACACAGAGGTTCAAGGTTCAAGGTCGAGGAAGGAGTCCTCACAACACTTTCCAAAAAAACCTTCGTCGCCACAGCCTGTCGGCTCTGCGACCTCCCTAAAAAATGCAACAATGAATGCTGGGAAAATAAACTTTCTCTATTGTACCAACGCAAGAACCAAGTTCCTTCTCAGCCTTAGATCTGGTAGAGATAAACGGTGGATAGCCAACAAGGAGGATATGTTGATATTTGAACCCTCGTTTGCATTCAACTTTGCATTAATTGTCACTCCTACCTTGTTACCCAGTCGACTGTGCGAGAGTTAGAGCATGCACAGCTTGGCTCTTTGGTTGACTGCGAGTGGTATCAACCACGTGACACCAGCCAACTCAGCACTCCACTTCACTCCACAACCTACAACGTATGCTAAGCATTAAATTTGACAGTTGGGAGCATTAACGTTCTTCACCCTGTCAAAATCAACCCTTGCGACATTAGCTTCCACAGTTCAACATACGTATACATGGGTGCAAGTTTGATGAATAGACCAATATTATATGCCATATGTTATATCAATAAAACGATAATAGTGTACATTACAAGAATATCGACATTAGATAAGCTTCCAAGTGTTAGAATAAGTTTTATATAATTGCTATAATTCTCCTCTATGGTAATGTATAGGCACATAAGGGCGTAGTTCTATATTTTCTACGTCAACCATGTAATGCTAAGAACCTGTTGATACACTTGAGACTTAGGTAAGGCCTACGACCAGTTGGTACGCCACCATAATGAAAATTAATAGTACCAAAATCATAATTACAAGTATTTCAATGGGTAAGACTCTTGAGTAAGGGTAGTACTGCTTGGCGTCATAAATACTAGCCCTTTATGATTAGTGTAGGCGATGATTGTAGCCAGGCAAAAGCAAATAAAGGCATGATGTGAATAACATAGAAAATCGAAAAGTCAACTTGAAGACAAGGATGAGAACCAAGATAATCATACCTCCGATAAACCTGCGTCGCAAAAAGGTTTTTAACATTCTAATTTTATATGGATGATGAATTGAAAAACACGTGTACCCTTAACACCTGTGACGTAGAATATATTACCTGCGGTCTACACATGGGAACATGATTCAAATGCCTTAGCTAAACATAGCTAATTAAGCTCTAGGGAACCCCGTAGGACTACCCTTTCATCATCATCAAAATCAACTATCAGAAACTTTGCCAATTAAAAACTATATCGCAAAATATTGTGAATTGCAGTTAAACACAAGAAAAATGATGTCGTAAACTTGAAGTACAACATGTCGCATTTATTATAGTCACAATAATTAAATACTTCCTGCATTTATGACTCTGTTAATTAATGATGTCTTTTCAATCATTATTATTATTCCGCATTTACAATTAGTAACATTTATTGCTGATTTAAAAAAATTTAAATTTTCATGAAAATATTGGGATGTCACACTTTATACCAGTGGCAAGACTCATAAATTTGACGGCTTCAAATGGAGGAAAATTGGTACCTGATTTCAACGAGCTAGTGTTCAACTATGCTTTAGTACTGGGACCAAGGGTAAGACAATTCGCCCTCACTGTTTACTTCCCCGAGGAAGAGGTATGTCTATATTTCCATTTCTTGTGTGCGCAATGTGAGATATATTAAAAGAAGATATGTGGTGATACAGGAAAGAGCAGGGCATCAATCCCTGTAGAACAACTTTGTAAAAAAAATAAACCCTTGCATTTATACAAAGATATCATCAAATAAAATGGAATATCATTAAATGCTTTATTATAAATTTTGTTTTCCCATCAGATTTTTAATTTAATTAATTTTCTTGTATTACTTTATAATGAATAAGATATTTACTTTGGCACATGATTTTTTTTAATTATACATTTACAAATTTTAATACTATAGTTATTGATATATTTTATTTATCTTTTACATTTCTAAGACGATTAAATCATTTTATGGAGATTTTATTTTTAAATATATTTGAGAAAGATTTACACTATGAAGATTTTATCTCCAAAATTGATAAATTACAATTAAGATAAATTTAGATTAAGTATAATATGCTATGTTGAATCATACTAAATAATTATTATTTTTTAATAGAAATGGGTATATGTACATTAATATAAAAAATTTACTAATGTAAACATTCAATAGTACAAATTGTCCTAAAATTCAAAATATCTCTTATAAAAAATGCTAAATTCTAATTAAAAATACCAAATTCTAATTAAAAATGTTAACTTTTTTCTAAAATAATCACTTAATAATTGTCTTTGCTTACTATATGTAGATTGTAGCCTATGCCTTCAATATCTATATATTCTAACAAATTGACCACATACCAAAAGAAATTGACAATACATATAAAAACCTAAGGCACTTATTTATGACTATGCCCACTATGTGCTTCTTCCATAATTGGTTCTCTATTGTTCTTTGGCTCCATCATCAACTTGTCCCAATATTCTTCATAGCTATCCACATCTTGTACTTTTGAATCCTTCATACATACCTCCTTAATTGACCCAATAGAGAGTAAAGGCTTGGTAGCCGTTGGAGAGATTCTAGCAAAACCAGTGATCATATTATAATGTGGCATACCCATGTCCAAAAGTAGCTTATCCACCTATTTCCCTTGAGATTCAATTTGGGCCTCAAGGACCTCAAATTGAGCTTATTGAGCATCCATATGATTTCCAATGCTCTAGTCCAAATGGGGTATAGCTTCTTGAATGAAATCCATTTGCTTAACCTCGATCTGAAAAGCTTCCTTAAATCTATACCCTCACACAATGCACATTTTCGTGGATGCATATTCCATACTCTTGCAATGTATTTCCCCACAATCCTCTGTCAAATATATTTTGAAGATAAAACCATGCCACAAAGCCCTATAATGACAAGTTAAACAAGCCTTTCCTTAAGCATTAATATGTTTTCCACACTCAAACCATTAGGCTCCAATGGAATTAAACAAAGCCACAAAAGTAAGAACCCGTGTTTTTGCAGACCCAAACCACTTAGAGATAAGTCTTCAAATGAACCTAAGGATCCCAAAAAAAGGAACATTTGAGACCTCATTTACTCAACCACATTCCCAGAGATGAATGTATTTCTTCCAATACGCCCAAGATCACAACACCAAGGCACAAACATGTTCCATAGAGTAAACAATTAACTTTCCAGACTGGCATACTACAAATTATCTAACCATCACCATTACAATCCATCACACTCACCATAAATATCCCTTTGCAAATGATAAAGCAGGATGGATCCAATTCATGTTAGCGTGGAGACAAAACCCCGACTCGTCAAAGGGAGTACCAAGGAGTTTGTCGAAGAATAGTTCCAAATGCTTGACACTAAATCATTCGACACAATATTTGCTTTGCCCGACACCTTCGACCGACTCCTTCCAAGGCTCAGCAAACAATTTCTTGTATACATACAGAAAATGTTTTTTCATGAAGCTTCAGCAGATGCTTGCATATACAACAAACTACATCGTGCATCAAAGGGCAAGGTATAACTGAGTGCTGCAACAACTAAGCACAATATGCTTTTGAAAGGAATGGAAATGTTTCTCTAGGAATTTGAATTTTAAAAAATTGTGAAATAAATATATTTATCTTTATAGAAAAGGCAAAAAAAATATTCCAAATGTGTTCCAAAAAGAAAAAGAAAATCATATTTCAAAGGTGTTCCAAAAAAATAAAAAAAACAAGTAAAATAGCTGCACCAACTCCATCTATAATTTTGATTGGTTAGTTAAAACCCTGTCTGGTTGGTGCCATCATTGATGTAGGGGTTGGAACATCTGGCTTTTTTCTAAAGCAAATCTCAAAGCCCTTTGATTCCCAATTCTTGGGCCAAAAAGGTGAGGTCCCCTTCATGAGGAATGCTACTCTCATATTTCATGAATAATTTTTTATTTATTGAATGATGACATTTGAAAGAAGGGTAGAAATGTATTTATTTTTATTTTTATAAAGAAGAGCCACGAGGTGGCATTGTCCCTGACATTTCTACCTACTTTATTTGCGGGGAGGTGAAAAGCAATAAAGTGTACTGAATGAACAAGAGTTTATATGAGTTGTAGCAAATAGGTCTGAGTAACTCTTCCTTATTTATTCATTTTCTATTTTCTCTTTGGTGTCATGTTAAGAGTGTGGTGTTACAATTCTTTCCATGGTATTAGATCTTAGTTTCCTCTTGGAAGGAGAATTTTAATTGTTTAGAGAGAACTTGTTCTTTTAGGTGTTACAATTCTTTCCATGGTATTAGATCTTAGTTTCCTCTTGGAAGGACAATTTTAATTGTTTAGAGAGAACTTGTTCTTTTATCCGTGGCTTTAGAGAGGTTCAAGTTGACACTTATTTGTGACTAACAAATATACTATGGAGATATGAGACAAAAAAAGTGGACAAAACAATGAATCTCTCCATTGGAAAATGCTTTTCCATGTGGACCATTTTTTCTATCATATTTTAATAGATACCATCAATACAAAGACAATGAAATAGTGATCACACTATATTATTATCATAGAAAATATATGTGACACTATATTATTATCATAGCATTTTTAACTTGTGACGGTTATATGCATTTAATGGGTGAAATATTAATTATATACAAAAATAAGCAGCCAAACATCAATTTCACTAATGGAATACCTACACAGTTATCTCTTTATGTAGAATGTAGTCATGCACTTATTCCTTCAAATATCATGAAATCATTATCGCACCGTGATTATGTCTAATTCTACATCTCACTCAAAGAGATACTTAATTTAGGATGGATGTTGGTCAATTGTTTCCCATACCACTTAAACCAATTAATAAAATCAAACAGTCTTTGCCCATCCCGAAAGTTACTGTATTCACATTTAAGTGATTTTTCTTTCAAGCATAGTTTCAACTCAAAAAACTATATAAATAGATGTCTCCATCCTCCATTTGAATAAGATCAAAATTTATAGTGTTGTGGGATTGAAAGAATATATGAAAATATTTTGAAACCCACTTACTCCAATCTTTATCTTGAGACAATGCAATGTTAAAATAGACAAGTCTCCTCTTCACATTACCATTTTATAGGTGAAAATGCTATTAAAATAACTGTAAAACATAAAAGAGTTTTATTTGAAGAACCACTAACCTCCTCAAGAAAAAATATTGGAATTATAACAATGTTGTGTTACAACACACACCTAAACTAAAAAACTAAAAAAACATTATAAATATTATGCTTCGTTTAAAATGAAAGCATTAGCACATATGAGCACTAAGCACATTAAACTAAGAAAAAATCATTACAAAACACAAGATCGAATAAAGTTGTCTACATAGCTAACTAATTTTAACAACCATGGTAGAAAATACACTTTATTCTTTTCCTAAACTCTATGATAATTATTTTGTTTAATTAAACATTTAAATAATAATAATAACTTTATTCTTTTCTTGAAAACTCTGACAATTATTTTGTTAATTAAACATTTAAACAATAATATTGATAACACACACCAAATATAAAAAACCTTGAACATTTTTTATTAAAAAAAAAACAAATTTTAACTTATTGCCAAAATTTGTGTGATTGTGCCTAGTACTGATTTTTGTGCATCCCTACCTGCCAACCATTGCACAGTCTTCCTTGCAATCGAGAACCAGTTTTGTTCATCCCCTTCCTCACAACTGGTAACGGGAAGCAATGTATTGTTGTTTCTGCTACGAGATTGAAATCTGGTGAAACCAATGATCTCAGACATGGATCTCTTTTTGTCGATTTGAGCCGATGAATGTTCGCCTGGTCTCTTTGTCTGAGTTGTTGATATGTTCTTCTTTTCCAAATCGTCTGTCGGCTTTATATCTGCAAAGGCATGCGTCCGCTGTCGGTTGTGATCATCTAGGAGCTCAGAAACAACAAATCCGATGGATTTCTGTTGCTCCATCGATGCTGAGACATGACATCCGACACGACAATACGATGAGCAAACCGACGAGCGAATTGTAGCTGCTTCGACTCCTTGTCGGCCTCTGAGAGAAGCAACCCTTCCTTTCTCCCGCTGCCAAAACACCCAATTGATCCGGATGGTTCCTACAGATGAGCACTCAGCTGTCTGAAGTTGTTCTCCACTCTGAATCCCGAGGATTCAGACTCGCCCCCTGGACCTTTCTGTTCCACTGCTACTGTCTTTACCTACCAACCATTACACAGTCCTCCCTGTAATCGAGAACCATTTTTTTTCATCCCCTTCCTCACAACTGGTAACGGGAAGCAATGTATTGTTGTTTCTACTACGAGATTAAAATATGGGGAAACCAATGATCTCATACATGGATCTCTTTTTGTCGATTTGAGCCAATGAATGTTCGCCCGGTCTCTTTGCCTCAGTTGTTGATATGTTCTTCGTTTCCAAATCGTCTGTCAGCTTTATATCTGCGAAGGCCATGCATCCGTTGTCGGTTGTGATCATCTGGGAGCTCAGAAACAACAGATATGATGGCTTTCTGTCGCTCCATCGATGCTGCAACATGACATTTGACATGACAATACGATGAGCAAACCGACAAGCAAATTGTAGCTGCTTCGACTCCTTGTCGGCCTCCGAGAGCAGCAACCCTTCCTTTCTCCCGCTGCCGAAACACCCAATTGATCCGGACAGTTCCAACAGACAAGCGCTCGGCTATCTGAAGTTGTTCTCCACTCTAAATCCCGAGGACTCAGACTCGCATAAACATTTTTTATTAAAAAAAACTACAAATTTTAACTTATTGCCAAAATTTGTGCGATTGTGCCTACTGATTTTGTCAATGAAACCATTTAAAAATTACAAATTATTCTCGGTAACCAAATGCAACACAAAACCAATGTTTACGTGGTTTGCGCAGCAAGGATTTGTTTGTGCATGAGACACATAAAGGTTACACTTGTTCCATTTACAGTGCTGTGAGGTGTGGTTTTTACTTTTAAATACCTTTGTATCCGATAAATGGCCTGAAGCCAATTTGCAGTTGTTGTTGCAGCTGGAAACATGAGCTTTGTGGCGAGTTTGGAGTGAATGAGGATGATCCCTAGACGGGTTTACCTTGGCCATATGCACACAACTCAGGATTATAACATCATGCAAGAAAAGTGTCATCATGGAGGCTGCATTAAAACTAGTAATGGCAGCTGACCCATAATGTGGAGGCTTCATCACACCAAATAGAGGAAGGTGTAAGCATGTCGATGCTTTTAAAATGATATCAGAGGGCTTAACAAGTAACCAAACCACAATAAAAAAGGAAGTGAAATTTATTGCACATATTTGCTTCTAGATCATCATATAATTTTGTGGATTAGGTTTTCCTAGGCCGCCTCTTAGTCAACTTATAAATATATTTTAACTTACTCTTAGCTGATTTGTTTTGCTGGGCCGCCTCTTCGTCAACTTATAAATATATTTTAACTGATCAACCCAACATTGAAGCTTGCTCAAGTATCGACGATTCCGAAGAAAGATTACAAGGAATAAGCTGAGTTTGGGCGACTATTTCAGCGGAGTTAGGTTAAGCCCACCGACCATTTCGGTGGAGTTATGTTAAGCCTGCCGACATTTTCGGCGAAGTTATGTTAATCCTGCCGACCATCTCAATGGATATATTTTTTAAGTTTTCATTTACTGAAAAATGGCTCACTGTTTCAGCGAAATTAGGTTAAGCCCCCCCACAGTTTCGAGGGAGTTATGTTAAGCTTGCCGACCGTTTCGGCGGAGTTATGTTAATCTTTGTTTATTCTACCTTTCCTCTTTTCTTATCGTCGTTCACTTTGCCCCTCCATGGGCAAATGCTAGTAATATATATCATTGACCCTAATTTTCATAAGATTAACCATAATCTTTATTTTATAAAAAAGTAAAGATATATTAAGTATAACATTAATAATAACTCAATAATATAATAATATAACCAATTTTACTTAATAGTGAGTTAAAACTACTTATGAAAGAAGAAAATGTTACTTAATAAATCTATTCAAATTATGACATAACTCTAAAATTATTAATTACTTCAAGGAAACAATAATAGATTTTAGTTTTGTTTAATAAAGTCAATCTTTTTGTTTATAAATTTAGGGGAATTAGTAACTTGTTGGGATTACTTTTTAAGATCTAGGTTTGAATCTTATTGGTTACCACTATAAACCTTAGGCTAGTGTTAGTAACCCAAAGCTAGTGTCTAATAGGAATTTTTTTTTTTTGCCATGGGAACAACAACCTCCCAAGGGTATATCTAACAACCCGCAAGCCAGATATACCAGTAACTTGTGACTCGGCAGGGGTCGAGATGTCCCGAAGCCCATCGAGGTGAGCCTCTATCTCAGGGGTCGCCTACCCTTCGAGCCTTGTCATAACGGGCCAATAAGCAACCCTACCCCTCGTCGGTTTTGAACCTGTAGGAAACCTATGACTTAGCAAGAGTCGCGACGTCGAGATACACACCCATATGGGGTTCCCACTCAAAGGACCACTTACCATTCTAACCTAAGGAATGTTAAATCAACCAACATATTTAAGCTTAAAAAAAGTTAATTAAAGAATGATCCAAATTATGACTTAACCCTAAAATGAACAAATTAACCTTGTTAGAGATAATCCTAATTTCTTTTTTATTTATAATTATAAATTTAATATCATATCTAATGAATTATATCATAACTAATGAAAAAGTATTTCTTACTATAGATATTCATATTTAGGATAATGAAAAAGTATTTCTTACTATAAATATTCATATTTAGGATTACTTTTATTATTGATTTGTAAAACCTTCATTAATTTGATTCTATGTCAAAGAAATAGCACAATTAATAATAATTTTAAGTAAATAAATAGAGAAAATAACTTCAAAGAGTTAGGACAATAATTACTTAGACTCATTTATTATTATTTTATTATTTTTGGTTAATTAATGTAAGCTAATTATTAATCAAAAGATTGAGTTAAATGATATGGTAAAAGAGAAAGGATTGAATTAAATAATATAATAAAAAGATAAAATATATTATTCATGTGATTTTTTTGGAGAATGGTAAAATTTATTATTATTTAGTTGTGCCAACCAATATAAAAATAAAGATTTTTAAAAGACAAACTATTACTCAATTATACATCTTAACTTAAAATAAAAAAAAATTAATTTCAATTTAAATAATATTAAAAAAAACTATTTTTCAATAATCTTTAAATTATATATTTTTTATTAGTATATACCCTTAATTCTATACATAAAACTAAACACTATTCTTTAATGCAGTTTAACATTCTTATTTAAAAGAAATAAAACTATTAACATATTATAATTATTTATATTAAAACATAAATAATAAATAACAACAAAATTTAACTACAATAAAAGTCAATATCACAAGTCAATATCACAATGTCAATATCACAATGAGGACTAAATACAATTGGAAATAAGTCAAAATTAGGATGCATATCAAATCATTAAGTTCAACATAAAGATACATAAAGAAAATAATATATAATTACTAAAAAATTATTATAAAAATGGAATAAAAAATAAATGAGAAAACAAAATAATATTAAAGATAATGAAATATATTTGGTGGAGATATATGGATTTCATTTCCTTCACTTAGATTCAATTCCAAAAAAAGATGATAAAATATATTAAACTGATAAAATATTTATAAACACACATTATTAAAAAGATGATAATCAACTTAAGAAAGGTTAAAATAAATATATTAATAATTAATACATTTTAATAAAAAAATAAATTGAATGATGAAATTAGATAGAAAGAATAACTATATTAAAAAGGATAAAAAGAGAATAATCAAAGTGGCTAAATTAGATGATAAAATAAATGTATTAAGAAAAATTACACAACTTTATGAATAATGAAAAATGTCAAGGATGTTTTAGTGAGCTATAAATTAATGATAAGAGATGAAATTTGAAGAGGAGGAACTCAAACAAAATTGGATATAAGAAAAGAAATGTGGGGTGGGTTGCTTAGAGGTTTGATACATGTTTAATGATAAAGATAATGGATAATGGACTTTAGGTTGTTTTTCTATTTATAGGGTGTTTTTTAATGATACATTAGGAGTCGTACTTGCAAGATAACCAGTGATCCATCCAAAATTTGAGTAACGATTCTCTCCTGCTAGGGTTTCCTTGCGCGCGTTCCTCGGCTGTACAGGATGGATCCCCCTTCGGATCCAAGCCTGGATGACTGCCGGTGCCTCCACGATGAGGCATTCAGGGCTCAGGGCTTTGGTGGCTTAATCCCCCGCCCCCTCTGCTATTTCGGTGTCTGGTGATGGCTTCATCCGGCTCTCTGAAGCTACCAAGATTCAGATCATGTCGGCTGCTTCAAGACTGAAGGCTCTTGCTCTTAGTGAAAGAGGTTGATCGGCCAGTTCACCGGGATTTGGCCGTCACAAAAAACCATGGATATTTGGATTAAGAAAAATTGGATGCCCTTGTTCGCTGGAGGAATTCAACATTGTTTCTGCGGTAAGGGTTTTTTCACATTTTTGTTTGAAGCAAATGAAGACAGAGACCTCATTTTTCGTAGCGGGACGTATTTTATGGGACCTAGGGGGCTCTATCTCAATTGCTGGAGTCTCTCCTTTGATCCTGAAAAAGATGTGCCTCCTGTCGTTCCCGTCTGGGTTTGACTGCCCCACCTACCCCTTCACTGCTGGAACGATGAATCCCTACAGGAAATAGGGAAATCCCTTGGGAAATACATTGATAAAGCTGAACCCAAAGGCCCCCTTTTATCCTGTGCAAGAATCTGTGTGGAGGTGGACCTGGAGAAAGGCCTCCCGGAGATGGTCAGACTTTGTATCGATGGCTAGGAATATGCACAGAAAGTGGACTATGAGCAGTTTCCCTTCGAATGTAAGAAGTGCCATGAATATGGCCACTTTGTTAAGAACTTCCCAAAAATGGCTAAAGAAACCTCAGAGCAAACATAAGAAGCTTAATGGCATTAGGTGAAGAAAGGGAAGAAGGCCCCTACTCCAAAGTTCGACCCAAAAAGGCAGCAACCGACCAAAGATAAAGAAAAAGCCCATCCAGATCCAAAAATTTCGACAGGTAATCAGTTCGACGCCCTTACTGTAGAAGAAGGTGAAATAGCTGAGCCCGAGGCTCCCGAAATGGATCTTGTGCTCAATGAAGTCTTGGCTACTAGTATCATAACCCCCCCTCTTGGTAATGATAGTGTTAACTTGGGCCGGGACAACTCTCCTCCTCCCGGGAACTCTTCGACGGATGCGGTCAGACAGAGAAAGGTAGCCCCCTTCTCAGTAACCCCGAAATACTCTTCCAAAGGCTCTCAAGAATTTCTTAAACTTGGGCTGCCCTTAAACACTCAAGGAAGGAAATCCCTGCGTTATGATCGGGAACAAGAAGCTGAGAGGGAGCTTGACTTAGGAAGACAGAGAAGCATTGAGGAAATGAAGCTGCTTCAGAACAACAAAGGAAAGTCAGATAGTAGGGCTCGAGCAGGCCCGCAATCTGGGAAAAAATAATGAAGCTAGTCTCTTGGAACTGTAGGGGTCTTGGTTGATCTAATAAAGTTAAAGCAATGAAAGAATTAGTTAACTCAGAAAAACCAAACATCCTATTGATTCAAGAGACGAAGATGAGCGATGTGGAGATCCTGGACATCTCACATCTCTTTTGGAAAAATGGCCAGGGACATGCAATTAGCGCCAGAGGCGCCTCTGGAGGTATAACATCCTTCTTTTCAAGTAAGTACTCCTCTAAAGTCCTGCAAGAATGTCAACATTGGGTTTTAAATGAGCTTTGTAACAAGGAAGACAACCTCTCCTTCTTTGTCTGCAACGTCTATGGACCCACACATTATAAGGATAAACAACCTTTTTGGGACAACCTACTTAGTCTCTAGGAATTCATAAGGGACAAGGAAATCATTTTTGCTGGGGACTTCAACACTACTATTTCACAATATGAGAAGCATGGTGGGTCAAGGGTAAGGGACCCTTTTGGAGAAAAATTGGAGGATCTGCTCTCTGATCTCGATTTAATCGACCCCCCTCTCAAAAATGGAAACTTCACTTGGAGCAACCGTCGTCTGGGTGTGGGACACATTGCTTCCAGACTTGACCGTTTTCTTGTCAGCTCCTCTTTTCTCCAAAAAAACTTAATCTCGTCTTCCTTTGCAATTCCCTCTGTTGTCTCTGATCACAAGCCAATTTCCCTCTCCCTTTCTCTCCCAGATAACCTCGGTCCTATTCCCTTCCGGTTCAATCCCTCCTGGCTATAAGAAGAAAAAGCTTGGACCTTAGTTTCTTTGGCTTGGAATTACCCTTGCTTTGGTGCTCTGAGTTACTTTTGGGAGAGAAAGCTCAGAAATGTCCGCTATGTGCTTAAAAGTTGGGCGGAATTGGAATACAAAAGCCCGGGGTTCACCAAAAAACTTCTCCAATCTAATATTGCAACTCTTCAGGCTGATATCGAAAATATAGAAATCACCTCAGCGCTCCTCAGACAGGAACATGACCTCAATAGAAAATTTCTCTCTGCGGCCATCGAGGAGGAAGAGGTTTGGAGGCTCAAATCTAGACAGCTTTGGCTAAAGGGAGGGGACAGCAACACCATCTACTTTCATAAGCAAACACAAGTCAGATTAAGCCGTTATGATAAAAGAGCTCAAAGATAAAAACGGAGTAAGAATCCTTAATCACGATTTGATAAAAGCTCATATTCTACAGCACTTCCATGAGCTATATTCGGACAAGAACGAGACAGATCCCCTGGCGTAGGCTGACCTTCTCTCTGAAATCCCCTCTCTCATCACCGACGGGGAAAACCGGGAGCTATATAAACCTATCATGGAGTATGAAATCAAAGATGCAATCTGGTCCTTACAAGTTGATAAATCCCCAGGGCCAGATGGTTTCACTATAAACTTTTATAGAGCAGCTTGGGACATAATCAAGGAAGATCTGAAAAAGATGTTGAACTGGACTCAAAAAAAGGACAAGATAGGAGGAGCCACCAACTCGTCCTTCCTGGCATTAATCCCCAAAGACAACAATTCCCTCTCTATAGACCACTTTCGACCAATTTCTCTATGCAACACTTCTTACAAAATCCTGGCAAAAATCCTGGCTACCAGAATGAAGAAGATCATGGGTCGCCTTATCTCGGAGTCCCAAGGTGTGTTTATTGCTGGAAGACAAATTCTGGACAACATCATAATTGTTCAAGAGGCCATCCACTCTAGCATGAATCACAAGCAGGAAGGTATGGCTGTCAAGCTTGACATGGAAAACGCGTTTGATAGGGTCAACCACTTCTTCCTTTTTGAAATAATGACAAAGTTTGGGTTCTCACAGAGTTTTGTCAGATGGATTAAGGCCTGCATTAGCAAACCCTGGATAGCCCCTTTGGTCAATGGGTGCCCAACTGACTTCTTCCAAGCTTCCCGTGGACTCCGCTAGGGCTGTTCTCTCTCCTCGTTTCTCTACATCTTGGTGGCAGATTCTTTGAGCAGAAGACTTCAAAGTCTTCAGATCTCCAGAGAACTCAAGGGTCTTAAGATTTCTAGGGGTGTCCATGCTGCTAACAATGCACAATTCGCCCATGATACTATCTTAATGGGTGGGGCATCCACTGTCATTTACGAACAATTCAAAAGAGCTCTCACAACCTTCCTAAATGCCTCGGATGGAAAAATCAGTGAGCTAAAATCCAAAGTGTATGGTTGGAATTGCCCACCGGAAACCTTGGCTGGCATATCTAGAATTTTTGGCTTTGAAGGAACTACAAGCTGGAATTCTTTCAATTATCTTGGAGTACCAATATTCAAAGGGAAAAAAAGGAAGGAGGATTGGAAAGGCTTTATTGATAAAATCAAAAAGAAAATCTTTGCATGGGGGTTTCGATGGCTTAATCTTGATGAGAAGCTTACCCTGATCAAGTCCATCCTGTCCGCTTACCCAATCTATGTCTGCTCCATCTCTCTTGATCCAAGTTACATTATCCAGGAAATCAATAAAGAAATCAGAAACTTTCTTTGGTAGGGGGGTAAAATGAGCAACACCAAGAAGTTCCATCTAATAAACTGGGACACAGTCTGCAGTCCGAAAAATAGAGGTGGAGCTGGGGTAGAAGATCCAAGCATCATGAATCTGGCCCTTGGGGCTAAAATTCTATGGAGGCTAGTAACGGACAAAGATGCCTGGTGGAAAAAAGGATTGCATAAAAAATACATGAGAGGTTCTAGAAAACGTTGCATTGAAAATATTGTTATGGAAAAGAAAGGCTCCCCTATCTGGGACTTGTGCAAGAAAGAAACTTTCATTATAAAGGACAAAATATACTGGATTGTTGGCAACGAAAAAAATATCAATATTCGATATGATACTTTGGGAAGAAGCTCCCCATCCAATTTTAGACAAGAACTAAGTCATCTCAAAAACTGGATGGATAGGTGCAATCTTCATTCTTTGTTTGATATCTCCATCTGGTCCAGCAGTGGTCGCTGGATTGGATGGAAGGATTTAGACCTCCCCCCTCATTTGCAAGAAGATTATGAAGCCCTTCTCCTCCTTTTACAAGAGCAATGTCCTATCAGTTGCAATCTCAAAGACAGTCGTGGTTGGGGAAGATCAAGAGCATATTCGGTGAAGGAAGGTTATCAACATGTCCAACCTAGAAAGGAAGGAGGTGCTCGAGATATAAACTGGGCTAAGGTCTGGTGTAAATACAGTCTCCCCAAGGTGAATGTTTTTTACTAGACTCTTGCTCATAGAAAAACGTTAACTGCAGAAAATCTGAGAAAAAGAGGAATCGAGGGGCCCCTCCGCTGCATTTTATGGAAAGATGCTGAAGAGTTAATAGATCATCTCTTCCTTAACTGCAGATTCACGCTTCACGTTTGGAACCTTGCAATTATAAATTTGGGCGTTAATTTGGTGATGCCTACAAAATGGAGTGATTTATTTAATTGTTGGAAGGACTTCTACCATGGATCCTTCTTCAGAAAATCGGATTTCTCTAGAGCTTGGGAAGTTCTCCCCAGGTTTATCAGTTGGAAGATCTGGATGGAAAGAAACAAAGAGATATTTGAAGGCTTTGCCACCAATCCTAGAAAGGTTTATATTGCTACAAAGACCCTCTGGGTTGAAGTCATTTCTTCACGAGGGATGTCTAGTTTTCAGCAGGAGCCCCTCTCTGTTCTTGAAAGAAACTGGATGGCGGACTTTCTTATGTAGTATCCTTCCTCTATCTAGTCTACCTCACTCAAGAACTTGAGGCATCTGACATGGCAACCTAGAATTGGTAAGGATGAGCTCCATCAATGGATGACTCAACAAGACTGTAGCATTCTTTTTTTTGATGGTGCATCGAAGGGAAATCCAGGGTTGGCAGGTGCAGGGGGAGTAATTCTAGACTCCACAGGGAACAATCTGAAAGACTTTGCCTGGGGCATTGGGAGGAAGACCAACAATGCAGCGGAATGGTTAGGACTCATCAAAGGATTGGAGACTGCAGCCAACTTGGGAATTAAGAAACTCATAGTTCTTGGTGACTCTCTAATCATAATCAGAGAAGCCAGACGTAGTATTGCCAAAAGGAAAGACCCCACCTCCAAAATGCATCACCTCCTTCATTGCATCAGCACTGAATTCCATGAGCTCACCTTCCTTCATATTCTGCAAGGGTTGAATGAGAAAGCAGACGAGATGGCGAATATTGGAGTCGAGCTAGCCTATGGCACCCTAAGGCTCGATAATGATAGTTTGGAAACTTCTTGGATTCCTTAAAACCAAGAATTGGAATTTGGGCTTAGTCCTAAGACCCTCCAATCTACCCCCTCTCTCATTTATGGATTTTTTTCAATTAATTTGCATCATAATTGATATTTTTTGGGATCTCTCCCATGGAGAATTGATGGATCTTTCCCCTCTCGATTGCTCCCCTCGCATGCTTGGAATTTATGACCCACTATGTACTACCAATTGGTTGGCATGCGGGATCTTAGGCATGATAAGTCCTCGCTTTCGAGCATCCATCAGAATTCATTCCTCTGTTTCCTATCTCCTCGTCTCCCTATTTGGTCTGCCTGTTTGCTGTTTGGAATGGTCTCTGTGTTGGTAAGGAAATGGCTCATCATGGAGTCGCGCATGGTGGGGAGCACTATTGCCATGGTGTTGGGCATTACCAGGGGAATGAGAATCCCACCTGTGGAAGATGTTTCAAGACTGGACGAGGTTCCAAGGCTGGGTGTAGCAGGGAGTTCAGCCAGAGGAAAGGTGGGGCAATTCTGTTGAGCTTGAAAGCCACCCTAGACTTGGCCCCTGTCGAAGGCACACTGGGGTAGGGAAAGTCACCGGGCAGGACAGAAAACGCAGCATATCCAATTTTGAGGTGGAGTTCCTAGACCGTTTGCAGGAATTAGAGTTGCAGGTGAGGATGGTTCATGGTGAAAACATAGAGTTCAAGAAGAGCATTTGGAGGAAACCTTGGGTCTGGCCTACCCCCGCAAGGCCTGGAAACTCAAAGTAACTGGCAATGAGCTCGAGGACATAAATCGAAAGATGGGGAAGCTGCAGAAGTTCATGGCAACAACTCGTAATTTCGTGGACCTTAGCACTGAAAAGAACACAGTTGTGGACTCTGTGGGCTCTGACATGGACATTTGTCCTCACTAGAAGCTTGTCTACTCTAGACATGGGTTGGCTTACTAGTTTATTTATGTTATTCATGCTTTCTAGTATTGTGCACAGGAACTTTGCTACTTTCAGTCTAGGCTAGGGGATGATACTCCAAGGAGGTGCAATACTGACTTGTAGTGGTCAAAATAGGAACTCCTACACTCAATAGTAGTGAAGCTAGGTGTAACAGTTAGTTAACTAATTAATCAAGGGGACAAGGCGCCCTAAATCATGGAACTAACTGTACTGACTCCTAAAATCATGCATGAGGGTGCATTTGGAATTCAGTGATGTAACCAAGGCGCTCTGAGTGGATAAGAGGGCTAATGATGACCAAAGTTAAGCTCTAGGGGGCCTAAAATATTTTATGTATTTTTTCAAGTGATGACTAGAAGTATTGCAAAGAATATTTATTTTGATAAAGTGCTCATATTTCTTCCAAATCGATGCCGATATATGTAGAGTGGTTATGGCATTTCATAATTGTGGTCAAAATAGAGATTCCAATCAATATTGATGGAGTTATGGTCATTTTAAAATTGTCTCCTAAAACAACTAGCCGTATAATATACCTCCATTGAAAAGTAGTATATCTCTTCAAAACCCTAGTTTATTTTTAGGTTAATGTTGTAAATATATTTATAAAGGAAGTGGTGCCATTACATGGAATCCTCAAGGACATTGTCTCAAACAAGGTCATCAAGTTCATATCAAACTTGTGAAAAGAAATTGTCTTCATGTAATATATGTATAATACACTTTTAGTATATTTTATCACTCGTGAGTCAAATTATAGAAAACATGTTTCAAATATATATTATGGACTATTTAAGTGGAAGGATTACCATAATGTAGCATAGTTTACATATAACAATGGGCACCATGCATCATTGGAACTGATCCCATTTGAGTTTTTTTCATAAAAGAAAATTCACAGTTTCTATTTAAGGGAGGATGAAAATTACATTTTGTAGGCATTATAATTGACCTCAAAATGTGAAAACCACAAATCCCATAACCTGCATTTTTGAAAACCTTTGTGTACCCTTGTACTTAAAATCCTTACATGTAGTTTATCTTTGATACTTTCAATGACAAAATTTATTGAAAAGGAAATCAACAAAAAAATAACACCTCTTTAAGCAAGGCCTAATTAGGGAGGTGCATTGATGAATGTATCTATTGTGTATATTTTTATGTTGCATTGTGTTGTGTGAGTGCAATTTGCAACATTGTGGTTCCCTCTAATTTTTACTTTTAACGAAACTTATTTCCCTTCTAATTTTATAATGATTTCAATTTCCCCAGCATTGTTCATAGTTAGTGAGTGTTGAACTAACAGATATGGTTTAGCTTATGATATTATTTTGATTCCCAACATTGTTAAATTTTAAGAAGTTGAATGAATGGTTAGGGTTTATTTGTTATTTGATTTGAACAATTTTCTATAGAATGAGTTCTTCAACCAATGTGCAATGGACAATTTTGTTAGTTTTTAAAGATAAGGAGTAGTTAGTTTCCCATAGTTGCTTGCATAATACATTACACAACATTCAATAGTAGTTGACTTAGCACATCTTAACAACTAGGAACGTTATAGTTGCATATATAGTGTGCAACATCTTGAAGCTAACACACCGATGTTCATAAATTAATGTAGGATCATAAGATTGAGCAACCATTCAAATCCACTTATTATGTGGCATCTCATGATATATATTGAATTCATTACAATCTTGATTTGGACCAATCATATATTTCCACATATATAAGGACCACATTGGTGTGCTAGTTGTGGTTTCGAAGTCACCTTACGTGTTCTCATTATATGCCTCACAGGACCTTCAACACGTTGAAATTGGGTCCCTCCTTTAGACATTTGAGAGGTCAAAAGGTTGAGATTATAATCTTGAAAGCATTTCCTCCCCCCTACACCAATTTGAAAATGAGTCCATCTAGATAACGCATCCTCATCATCTTATGAAGTACTTGCAATTTGGCACAATGTAACATAACCAACCACCTATATACAATTGTTGAGGTGATGGGGTACTCCAATTTTATTAGAGTCCAATTGTCCAACTTTCCACCATTAACTTAAAATTTTCTATTATGATACCAACATCATATTATATAGTTTCTCATAGATAATATTAGTGGAAGCATACTACAATAGCCTAAATTAATTAATTCCAAATATAAACATGAATGCAATTCTATCATGCATACAACCATAATTCCGATAATTAAACACATACACACAAGAACACCGATACTGCAAAGTAAATAATGCAAGCCTACAATTTAACATAATAATTCATAATAATAATCACAACACTTAGATTTATGGAATATTCCTCCAACTAGTTGTAAGTGAAGACCATTCCTCCTTGCCTTAGGTACTAATCCTTTCTTTGATAGAGACCCACCCCCAAGCTAAGGCCATCATTCCACAAGGGTATTCCAAGGCATTCTACCCCACCCACAACTCAAGAAATCAGTGGTGCCAAAACCCCCTCTACAACTATCACAACCAACCAACACTCTTACCCCTTAACCTGCACAACGCAAGGAATGAGATCCCTTTCTCTGCATGCAATCCCTCAGGATATCCCAATTCCCTTCTAGTGCTCCAACAAAGGTTGAAGAAGGAATATCACTACTAGGACTTTAGGTATTCTCAAGTTTCCTCCCACAATGACTTTAGGTATTCTCAAGTTTCCAAGCCCAACTGGAAACAACTATCCATTAAGATTCAAATCACCCAGACATGTCTGTATCATGGGTGACACTAGATAAGAGTGGAGAGATTAGAGCAATACCACCACCTTTTGCATCAAAATGAAAATCCTTAGCCCTCACAAATAATAGACTAGATCGTACACAATAAAAAACCTACAACCTTGGCTTCTTTCAAAGAAAATATATATCCCATCGAGAGTAGATAACTTGTGGCAAACGTTGTGTTTTATGCCAAGGTCATTCAGGCCTCAAGTATTCCAAGGGATCGCTTTCATTAAAAACTTGCAACATCTTGCACCTTCACCTTGTTGTCCTCAAGGATAGTGAAAACAAAAAAGGGTTGTAGCACTACAATTTACCCAAAAATCTCCAAGGGTAGTCTATTTTGGTTGTCTTTGTGGCCGTCAACACCAATTACAATTTGTTCCCTCTTCCCAAGAATTCATATTAGTGAGGAGAGTGGACTCTATGATTTCCACCCTGATGTTGCATAAACTAGAGGAAAGCTTGTTGGCCATTGAAGTCGGCAACCAACAAGGGCCAATCCTAATAGAGAACTTAGGGTTTGATGAAATTTTTGAATTTGCAATAAAATGTGCAATTCATGAAATTTCTATAGCAAAAAGCATCATGCACTTTTTTGGGTTTTTCCCTCTAGCAAGTCTACCTAGAAATGGCCAAGTTTGTATGTCAACCTTATCTCCATGCCTCCATCATGTGGAAAGTTGCATTGTTGGGCAATCAACTCCAATGGGCTAGCAAATTTCATTATGTTTGGATGATGTTTTAGATTGAATTATTGTTCTAACTCTAGAAGAGATGCAGTGATGTGGCTTTTGATTTTTTTAACTTATCACATATTTTCTTGTAGTACAATAGCACTATAATTGGAGCCATAATGTCTTTGCATGCTATAGTACAAGCTCGAAATGATCGTGTTGAGATGGAGCACCTCCAACAATGTCTAGAGTATTAGAGTGGGACGGCTACACTGTGAGCAGAGAATCGCTTGGGCCTTTTAGGTTAGCCTTTACCAGATCACCCATGGGAGAATGTGGGCCCTGCCACAAGGCCAAGAGCCAATACAAAAGTGCCACAACCATAGGAGTTGGGCTCCCCTAGTGCGGCCAGCAAATGACAAGGAGTTCTTAACATTGGCCCTTTCCATATCAAAGGGGCCTAAGCCCTTCAAGTCCCCTAGCAACAACAGATAGAATGTGTACAATGTATTCACATTAATCCTTGATTTCTACTTGAGGAACACTCTTGGATGATCATGACCATCCTCCTCTTGTTGTTAGTCTACTCACTACCTAGTGTTATATACTTGGGCTTCTGCTCCAATTTATATTTATGACGTCTTAAAAATATTTATAGACTTTTTATGACCGACTATTTAGCAGTTGGCAACACATTTTTTTACTTATGATATCAAATTTGTGGGTATTGACCTAAGTCAACCCACATAGTCATTACTTTTTTTAGCGATAGTTAGGGGCATTGCATGAACAACACACCTTTTTGTATTAAATCCATATCCATGTATTACTACATAGTCATACATGTATTACTACATAGTCAAAGGAATCTTTGATTCAAAATTTCTCTATGTTTTATATCATTTGGCTTTACATTTCTAAGAACCCACCACCCACCACATTATCTCTCCACAAGTTCCTGGGAAGTTAGCACTTTTGATCCATTATTCAAATGTGTACATTCTCAATTAGCTTATTTTGTTTTGGAATGGAAATTTCTAATATACTCTTGAATTGTAACATGCAAACACATTCTTAATTTGGCAACTTTTGGGCCATTCTTTAGCATTAATATAATTTATTTCTTAAAAATTGGAATGTGCTACATTGTTGGGTGATCTCCCTATGTATTAATTTCTTTCTTAACCACAAGAATGTGGTGCCTATTGGACAAGTCCAACTCCGTTCCCTCTATTTTGTGGTGGGGGTGAGACTTCGATCGATACGGCCCTAGCTTCGGTCAATGATTCATGCATGGGGAGCAAAGGTGCAAAAAGGGTAGGATCTGGAGCGGTCTATATAGAACGCAATCATGTGTGGATAGGCCAGATTCGCGACTATTTACTCCCTTTATTATTCCAAATAAGGGCAATCACTCGTATCCGTGTATTCTTGGAAGAATGTCTCCATATGTATGGCCCCATAGCGCTTGGCATGTCATGCTTTCGTGCAAGAAGCACTATGAATGGCGTGTTTCATTGAATAGTAGAAAGAAAACAAGGGAAGTAGTTGTGATGCAACAAATCCTTGATTTTATTTATGGGTTATTGATATCTATTTTTTAATTTTAAAAATTACTAAGATTTTAATAAAAACAACAACTAACAAACTAGATGTTAATTTTTGTAATATGTAGACAACTATTACAACCAGGGTTTTTGATTCATTTTTATATCAATGTTGAAGAAATTATACTTCTATTAACATATCATCAAATATGAAATTAACAAGTTGTAGGACTCCAAGCTCATGTAACATTACAAGAATTGCACAACTTAATAAGTTGCACCAACTCATCAATGTTCAATGAAATTAGATAAATCAACTATCCACATTGAAGAGACGAATAGAACAAAATTTAGCAGCAAAGCTGCATATTCCCTGCCTTTAGGGTTGAAAGCCTGAATGGTGAGTTGTCTAAGGCAATATTATAACTATGCCAGTTTCAAAAATCAATTGGGAAGAACATGTTGCAAAATGTTTGATCATAATACTTGTCTTCTATTTCATGGATGGATTTTTGAAGTATTAAATTCTATACTGAATAGATCCTTAGTATTACTAGTAAGGATCCTTGTAACTTCATATTCAACACGTATTAGTAATAGTAATGAATGGTGTTTACATAATAGCTAGTAAAGTATCTATGTTTTATCAACTTATTCAAGCTAATGGTAATGCAAGTAAAGCTAGTGAAGATTATTATTCATACTCTCTGAGAAAGGAAGAGAGAGAGCTCTCATGGAGAAGAGCTAAGAAGTAAAGCTAGTGAAGATTATTATTCATACTCACTAAGAAAGGAAGTGACATGGAGCTATCATGGAGAAGAGCTAAAAAGAGTTCTCACAGTGAAAAGGGGGACAGAAGACTAAGCTCGGGAGATTGCTTGTAAACCCATTGTATGCAAGGCAAGACTGAGATTGACTAGCACCTTAGAATGTTTGTTAATGTTTCTTCTAAGAAGGGGATAATCTCATGTTTTGTAACTGCTAGTAGCCCATGGAGGCTTACATGTAATGTTTTGAAGCTTTAATTTAATACACTAGTTTAGCTTGTGCTTTCCTCCATCAATTGTGCATTGTGTGCATGTCTTGCTTCTAATTGCATAGTTGAGTTTAATTGTAGACCTTATAGTCAGTTGTCGAGGTTGCACTAGTCTAGTATCTGTCCAGAATGATTATATTAAAAGTGTATAAATGTTACCTTATAAACTATAGGGAATTTTTATAGAGTGAGATGAATTCAATAACAAATCAATAACTTGAGTGAGATAAATTCAATAACCAATCAATGGAAGATATTGATTGATTCATTGAGTGAGATGAATTCAATAACAAATCAATAACTTGAGTGAGATAAATTCAATAACCAATCAATGGAAGATATTATTGTAGAGAGATCATTTCAATAATGAATCAATCAATAACTTGAGTGAGATGAATTCAATAAAGAATTAATGGAAGATATTGTAGAGAGTTGATTCGTAGATAAATTCAATAACGAGTCAATCAATAACTTGGGCGAGATAAATTCAATAGCGCATCAATCAGAGATATTATTGTAATTGTCCAAATTGATATAATTTAAAAAGTATGAGGTAATATTGTAATATTTTTTCAAATCGACACTATTTTCAGCATACCTCAATTTGTTTATAGAAGCCTTACTCTCCATATGCCTACCAGTCTCCACTAAATTGCTAATTAGTTTGACATTTCGTAATCATTGTAAATGGAATTTTTGGAAAGTGAGTTTGGCTAAATTTATGTTTAATTTGTTTGTGTTCGTGAATGGTCATACATTCATTGCTTTCCTTTAATTTTGGATCCAGATCAGATTCTCATGAAAGAATTTTAAAAAAAATATAAAACGGAAATCGAACAACAAAATTATTTACTAATAATTGAGTTGGGCTAGGTTATTTGGCATACTACATGGTATATCAAAATTGCACCATGAAGTTTGTTGGATTTAAAAAGTCATTAATATTTCTTGTTCATAATCGATTCAATTCAAATTAAAATGGTTCCAGCGGACTTGTTTGCTAAATGAATAAAATTAATTCCAGCAAAGACATGCAAAGGAACCTATAGTGATATTACATTTAATAAAGGCATACACAATCAGTCTTTCTGACTAAATTTGACCAAATTTTACAGCAATCATGGAGAATCGCATAAATTATAAGTTTTTGTAAGGTTGCCTATAATTTACAATAAAGACCTGGAACATTTCTTAAATTATAAGCTATTGTAATGCTTGCCACAAATTATAGTAAAACCGTGGAAAATTGCTTAAATTATAAGATGGTGTAATGTTTTTCAAGGAAAATTTTTTAAATTATGATATTTTGTAAATATTATCCGGCTTACAGTAAAAGCATGGAGAATTGCATAAATAATGCGACTTTTTAAAGCTTTCTATAATTTCCGGTAAGACCATAAAGAATTGCTTGAACTATAAGACTTTGTAAAACTTATTTTGAGCAGCTGAAATCCATTGATATTTTCAACAGAAAGAAGCTCGGATTGTTATGGTAAGCAGTGAAGATGATGCCAACAGGTCATATTGAACCCACCGGCTACTTTACTCACAATTCGGAGTCTCGCGCAAACCTTGTCTATTGTATTTCCGCATTTTTTGCGACCTGCCCCGGCCGACTTTGCATATTACTGTTAAAATTGTGACAACTAATTAACAATAACAATAACTAAAAATGGTTTGTCTAGCCGTTGGTTGGTTGGCAGTTCCTCTAACCAGTGGTAGCTCTTCATATACATAACTCCTTCCAATCCATATATTTATATGTAATCTTGGAGAGGAGAGAATGTAACCGAGGAGAATAGGTTGGATGAGGAATGCCTTGTATGTAATCTCTGTTATTGAAAGGAATAAGATCTCCATACTTTGTCGGGTGGATGTTTCCCAAGTGTTGGGTTTTACCACTTTAAATCTTTGTTTTGGATGTGTGTTATGTTTGTTCATTATTGTTATTTACTATTCTTTTATTGAATACCAACACATACTCCACTAAAATATTCGAAGGAATTATTCTTTGCTCGCAAAGTGAGACCTTAAATAGAGAGGAAATAACCGAAACCCTCCTGTGACCTGCGGAAATAAATGTGTCACTAGGTTTGGAGCCAGAAATCTCCAGAAGGTGATATAGCGAAATCCTACCATATACAAGGTTGTATGGAGAGGAATGCGCGTAACACAGGGTGTTGGGAGAAGTCCTTTACCAATCTAAATCTTGTTGAGCCCAGCGGTCCATTTTATGGCCATGGAGCATGTCATGATGATGGTACCAAGAAGAGATGGTGGGCATGCATCTTGCCATTTATCACAGCGAAATGTGAACCAACACTCAACTATACCGCCGGTTCGCCACATTAACATTGACTCCACAACCGAGGATGACTTCAAGGATGTCAGAGCATCCAGGATGTCAGGATGTCAGAGCATCCAGCATGTCAGGATATCAAAAAGTTGTTTCAACAATAAGAGGGTGTATGCCAAAAACTTAGAAAACCACCTGATTTAATATAAAAACCTAGCATAAAAAATCATGCACTATGTTTCACGGTTTTCAAAATCCATGCGATTACATGATTCCCTACACAGCAGGGAATACTAAGTGACATTCAATTAAATATACAATTTTTTTATCTTGCTTTAATTGGACAAATAATTGTTCCAAATCTTTACACTAGTTGCCCACCAACTCATTCGTAATTCAAAGTTCTCCATGTAGACCAACCATGCCATATGTTTGAAATCATTTCTTGGAAATAATCATTCTTACATCTTTTCTATTTAGGTTAATGTTGCAAATATATTTATAAAGGAAGTGGTTCCATTGCATGGAATGCTCAAGGAAATTGTCTCAAACAAGGTCACCAAGTTCATATCAAACTTTTGAAAATGAATTGTCTTCATGTAATATATGTAGAGTTTTTGTCTGAAAGTCATCTCCCTAACCTCACAATTTGAATTGTCTTCTAGTGCACCATAATAAGCAGATTCTGTATTTAGAATAACCTAAATACAAGGTAGCTGAAAACAGTACATTCATGTTGCCTTTTATTTTGTACACCGTGCCTTTTATTTTGTACATCGTTTTTGAGTTCCTAGACATTTTTTATCTTTGGATAAACCTACTTATTTTCTTCACTTTGTTCATATGAAACCATCAAATGACATGGCAGGTCAAAGTTTTCTTCCATTTGTTTATGGTCTTATTGAGTTCCACCACAGGCTTCACAATTTGCTATTTGGTGAAATAACCTATCTCCTTGGGCTTGCATTTCTTATTCTCTAGAGTGTATCCAATGAGTATGTCCTTGTCACGAGCAAAAGTATGATATTTGACTTAGTACAATTATAATATTTGACTTAGTACCCAATGAATGACATTCATAGAGAATGCATTTTGTGTGGATGTGCCTTATTGAGAACTCAAGCTGGTCGTTCTAGTTTGGTGCTATGTATGGAATGATTTGGTATTCCATATATGAAAGGCTTTTTGCATTTTGTGAACTTTTTCCATATCAATACAATTTCCATTTTGTGAACTTTTTCCATATCAATACAATATTAATGAGCAAACACATATCAGGGTTAAACTTTTAATCACTTTATTTGTAAAAACCAAGGTGTAAGCTAAAAGTTTTAGTTTTTTTATAGTTTTTTCCTGATTTTTTAAGTTAAAAGTTGAAATATCAGTGGAATTATTAAAATTGTAGATATACATTATTGAAATGCATAATCAAGATGTCCACAAATTTTGGAAAACCCTTGATCTGGTTTTGCAATAAAAAATACAATTTGAACAATAATAATCCAAAATAATCCAAACCTAAAATGGTTAGCCAACTTCAAAAACCAATATGTGACCCTTCTACTAAAAAATTCAAACCAATAAAGAACTACTTACAGCTTACCCTTCTCTTAATGCTTATTTTAATTATCAAATCAGTTCAATGAAACTTAAGAGAGTCTGAGAGGCTACAACAGACTGAACATCATGATGAATGCCATGTCAATGCTGTAAAAGTGGATGTAGTTTTCAATGGAATTCCACTTCTATGCATGGAAGGTGTTTCATATATGGTTTTAGATGGAATATTAGTTTTTTTTAATGTTCTCGATAACTGTAAATTCTTATAGTATTTAGTATGATTGATTATAATTGAGTTTTTAGAGAAGGATTGTGGTGGGACGATTTTTTATTTTTATTTTTAAGAGAGTTAATTATTATAGCAAGATATTGATAACAACATACATTTTTTTTATTAAATCAGTTTAACAAAACTTTGGAGAACACTTGGATGTTTTTGATAACTTCAAATCACTTCAACAAAACTTGGGAGAACACTTGGATGTTCTGGATAACTGTAAATGATTGATTGTAATTGACTTTTTAGGGAAGGATTGTGGTTGTAGGAAAATATTTTTAAGTTGAGGGTTACTTTTTAAAGTTAATTATTGAATCGAGATATCCATAACAACATATCCTTGTCTTTTAATGTTTATTTTAGTTCCCAAATCAGTTCAACAAAAATTAAGAGTCAGAGCGGATATAACAACATATTGAACATCATAATGAATGTGAGCTCTAAAAGTGGATGTAGTTTTAGATGGAATTTGACAGGGAAGGGTTCTTTTCCAAAGAAGCAATTGCACAGCTGTAAATTCTTATAGTTGGTATGATTGATTATAATTGACTTTTTGGAGAAGGATTGTGGTTACATCATTTCTTTTGTTTATCAGAGTTGATATCTTTTCGTTAATGATTATATTAAGGGTTTGATAACAAAGAAACAACGCAATATAAGAGATAAAGAAAAGATCAAATTTCTTGAGATAGAAGTCTTTGTATACATGTTGATAGAAGGAATCCAATGGATTCAAAAGCTATATCTGGTAAACCAATGAACTCAAAGGCTAATATATTTAGCAGAGATGTATTCTCCATGAATAAAAAAAATTACAAAAAGCTTACAAAATTTCTGTTGTGATTCCCATATATTAATTTCTAAAACTAATGTAGGTATGTTCTCTCTTCAGTGCAGCATGGTAACATGGCAACATGGCAAGAAGAAGCAAGGTGGGAAGAAGGAAGAGAACAAGGTCGAGCCAACAATTGTGTATGTGAATCCAAGCAGCTATGGGCCTTACCCATATAGAGTTGATAGAGATGGGTATAGAGTTGATAGAGATGAATACAATTCCAAGTAGCTATGGACCTTACCTGTATAGAGTTGATACAGATGGGTATAGAGTTGATAGAGATGAATACAATTCCAATATCTGCAGTATCTGTTGATTGTTCTCCGTGTTTGTAATGTGGTATATATGTATTTGTTCCATGGAGGTCAGGGTTGGTTTTGACTTTGAAGTGACAAGGATTCATGTAAAGCTTCTACAAGACATGTCCCAACAGGGTCTGCATCCTCTTCATCACAATGGCACCCTAAACAACACTGCCACTTTTCATGCACAATGCTTGTAACATCTATCTCCTCACCAATATATGTGAAGAAGATACATTTCTAGAATTACATAAGATATACTTCTTTTGGTTGAGAACCAAAGGACTTCAGTTACCTATGCCTTTCATGCATAAAACTTGTGTTCCATGGATTTTTTTAGAGACAAAATCGTTTGAAGAAGCACTGCAACCAACAACTGTCTTTTGCGTCATAAAAAAATGTCAACAAATTTTGATTGCCCTACTTCTCAAAGACCATATTCATGTGTGTATGTCATTGCGGTTGTGCAATTATTATCTCTCTATAAATAAATAAATCCTTGGTGTGTATGTCATTGTGGTTGTGCAACTATTAACAAGTTTCACGGTGCTTGCTTGTTAACTCTCTCTAAATAAATCCTTTTTTTTTATTTTACTTGGCTCTGGCAATTTTCCATTCTGGTTGCAAAAAGTTAAAATATGGAAAATGGGTAAGTTGGGAATGGTGGATGTATGCTTGGTTGATTTGCATACATTGGTGGCCTCTTTGTTGTTAATACCTGTTATCCTTGGTTATGTTGTTAAATTCCATTATTCTTTTTACTTAGAATATTCTTGTCTTGCATGCAACTTATTCTTGTGCCATGATTTTTACTTAGAATATTCTTATCTTGCATGCAACTTATTCTTGTGCCATGATTTAACACAATTATTTATATTAACTTAGTACTTCCATTTTCTTTATATGATTATATATCGGCCTATCGTTGCACTTTTTTGGGGCAATTGCTAGTATATAACATATTTAAAATTTTCTTTTGGTGGAACCATATGGCTTAAAATAACCATTCATGGCTCATATGTATCACGTTTTAAGATTTAACAAGTGAAATAGCTGCAAAGCAGCTAGTCCCTGCTTAAAAAATCGATATATTTTTGAAAAGTTTAAACAATAAAAAATATAACAAAATGAAAAAAAAAATTACAAAATAGTATACTTTAGGATTAAGATTAAAATATTTTGATTTTTTAACTATCAAGAATTGGAGTCTCTAATCTTTCTTTGGCAAGACCACAATTTTTCGTTGTTTATAAGCATAAATGGATTCAACTTTGTCAAAAATCTATGTTTTATGTGGATTGTGCAATATCAACATTTTATATCTGCCATCCCAACAATTCCAACCAGATTTTGGGAAAAGGAATCGCCAAAATTTTCCAGCAATAATTTTTACTCGTTTTTATCCCAAAATCACCGTAAAAACGGGCGTTTGAAAAAAATCCAAATTATCTAATCTTTAGAATACTCTAAATATATAGCAAATATTTAATTTTCACAAAATAAAAATATTTTGTATATAAAATCAAAATATTATCACAAACCAAAAAGTATTATAAACTACTATATTAAATTGTTTATTATTTCAAAAGTTGACGTTGAAGTCGAAGCAACAGTAGGCATGTGAAACACATGGTGTACAAATATGTCAAACACGTGATGTACAAATTTCAATTATTAATGTTTTAAAGCAATGTGGTCCAGTCTTCATGCGACTTGTATGCTATTACGGCCATGTATGTTTTTTTCACTTTTCATTTCTCTCCACGAGAGATAAATTAAAACTACTAGATAAACTTTAGATTTTATAATTAAATGGTTTAAAAAATATTTTTTTTATATAATTTAATTAAATAAAAAATTTATAACCAATATAATTTGACTTGTCTTAGAATTTTGCATAATATCAAAATTTTCAAAATCATCATAATAAAAATTATATTTTTAAAACTTTAATATCTAAATTCTATTTTTTTTTTAATTTATTAATTAATTTTTTTTAAATAATAAATAATACATAAAAAACCTTGCTTTTTAAATATGCATAGTTATATTATTATTATTATTTAAAAATCTTGTTTTTATATGTGTATAACTCCATCAATTATTTTTTTTTAAGGTAAATATACTTTTCAAGTGATGTGTAGGTGGTACCGTCCGAGTAAAGTTGTCGGTGAATTAAGATTGTAGTTGTTGGAACTTGGAATCATCCAATTGTCTGGAGCTGGTGGTTAACATTGGGAAGTTGGAAGTGTATTATTAATTATCTCTTGGTTGTCTTGGTATAACTACTTGTAATTGTGATAGGATGCAGGCTGTTACCCCTACACCTTTATTCTTATTCATTGACTTTACATTGACAGACCTTGTCAGTGAATTACTTATCCAGTTTTTAATAACGCTACAAATTTTATTCAATTATATAGTGCAGCATTCAATAATATATTAATGTAACGGTAGTACAAAGTAGTATAAAAGACAAGTGGCATTTTAACAATTTTTTTAAATATTTAAAATTTTTAATTAATTTTGTTTTCTGACAATTTCACATCCCACCAGAGATAAATTGTCAATTCATGAGTTTCAGCCAATAATAAAACAAAAATTTTAATTTCAAATATTAAAAAAATAATTTTTAATTTCAAAATATTAAATTTAATATAAAATTATTTGAAAACACCAATTTAGTTTTTTTTAATTATTAATACAAAAATAACAACCAACCGATTGCTATAATCCCTACCTTGACAAGGACTAATAACAAACGTATAAGTCATTTTAATTTTTTTGAAAAATAAAGGAAATATTATTTAAGTCAATAATTTAAGCTACATATAAAATTATTCATATAAAACAAAACCAATCTAATGAAGTATGTAAACATATACATTAGAAAAAGTCCACGTAAAATAAAATCAAATTAATGAAAAAGTCCATATAAGACAAAATCAAATTAATGAAAAATGTATATATTTAATATTAAAATCTAAAATTAAAATCATTAAAAAATCCATACATATTTAATATTAAGATCTAAAATCTAATTAATGAAAATGCATACATATTTAATATTAAAATCTAATTAAAGGAAATATTATTTAAGTCAATAATTTAAGCTACATATAAAATTATTCATATAAAACAAAACCAATCTAATGAAGTATGTAAACATATACATTAGAAAAAGTCTACCTAAAATAAAATCAAATTAATGAAAAAGTCCATATAAGACAAAATCAAATTAATGAAAAATGTATATATTTAATATTAAAATCTAAAATTAAATCATTAAAAAATCCATACATATTTAATATTAAGATCTAAAATCTAATTAATGAAAATGCATACATATTTAATATTAAAATCTAATTAAAGGAAATATTATTTAAGTCAATAATTTAAGCTACATATAAAATTATTCATATAAAACAAAACCAATCTAATGAAGTATGTAAACATATACATTAGAAAAAGTCCACGTAAAATAAAATCAAATTAATGAAAAAGTCTATATAAGACAAAATCAAATTAATGAAAAATGTATATATTTAATATTAAAATCTAAAATTAAATCATTAAAAAATCCATACATATTTAATATTAAGATCTAAAATCTAATTAATGAAAATGCATACATATTTAATATTAAAATCTAATTAAAGGAAATATTATTTAAGTCAATAATTTAAGCTACATATAAAATTATTCATATAAAACAAAACCAATCTAATGAAGTATGTAAACATATACATTAGAAAAAGTCCACGTAAAATAAAATCAAATTAATGAAAAAGTCCATATAAGACAAAATCAAATTAATGAAAAATGTATATATTTAATATTAAAATCTAAAATTAAATCATTAAAAAATCCATACATATTTAATATTAAGATCTAAAATCTAATTAATGAAAATGCATACATATTTAATATTAAAATCTAATTAAAGGAAATATTATTTAAGTCAATAATTTAAGCTACATATAAAATTATTCATATAAAACAAAACCAATCTAATGAAGTATGTAAACATATACATTAGAAAAAGTCCACGTAAAATAAAATCAAATTAATGAAAAAGTCCATATAATGAAGTATGTAAACATATACATTAGAAAAAGTCCACGTAAAATAAAATCAAATTAATGAAAAAGTCCATATAAGACAAAATCAAATTAATGAAAAATGTATATATTTAATATTAAAATCTAAAATTAAATCATTAAAAAATCCATACATATTTAATATTAAGATCTAAAATCTAATTAATGAAAATGCATACATATTTAATATTTAATATTAAAATCTAAAATCCAATTAATAAAAAATGCATACATATTTAATGTTAAAATCTAGTTGATCTTGTGAAATGTAAACATGTTGTTAACTCTCATAATTTTTTACCATTTAAAAAAATCGTCATAATTTATTATTAGCATTGGTTAATAAACTAATTATATTGAACAAAATTTCATAATATGCCATGGTTAGACATTTACATTTTAAACATAAACTATAACAAATTTATTATAAAAAAAAAAGCATAAATACATTAATAAAAAAGATTTAGTGAACACACGTGGTGGTCAAATATTCACCTGTAATGGAGAAATTCATGTGCTTGCTTTTATGCTTTATACTGTATCCTAGCTAGAGCGATTGTACCTGTTACATTTATGAAGTTTGACATGCTTTAAAAAGTTAAGTATGCGTTGTCACGGTCGTATACTGTAATAGACAAGATATGATTAAAATGCAAACACGCATTAAGTTTTCATTGGCTGGATGCCTCATATATACAAGACAAGTACGAGGTCTTAATGGAATGGCCGTCATTGAAATGATTGATATTCACATATTAATTTTAAAAAATTTAAATTTTAAATTATTTTTAATATTTGACAATTTCTTTTTTATACCAGGGATATATTGTTAAATCAATTTTTTTAACCAATGATAAAAGAAAAATTTCAAATTTGAATAAATTTATAAATCTTTTTTATTTCCAAAAAATTAAATTTAATATTTGTATTTTTAAAAACTTTATAAAATTTTTGATAAAAAAAGTTGTTAATGTAAAGTCAACCCATAAAGATGACCAAACGATTGCTAAAATCCCTGCTACGCAGGGATTAATAAAATTCATACACCATTTAGATGGAGCCATATGGTGTATGGCAGCAATACTACCGACCAAGATCCCACTACAGCCATGCGCGATGCTGTTAAAAATAAAACAAGTGCCCAGGTGGCGTTCTCCCATAGCCTTATAAGTGGACATGGAGTGCACGGGACTGCAATTCTATATTTCCTCTATACAGGGCATTGGACTGAAGAGATCTATAGCTTATAGCTCTTTCAACAAAATCTTCAAGGCAAATTTAGCAGCGAACATTGATATTTGATTAGTGTTTATCAAATTGTAAGAAGCGGCCATGAAAGCACCAAGTGAAAGTTGCAATTGGCTTTCATGGCTGGCAACTGCAATACAAACTTCGATACGTCGTATGATGCTATGGATTCTGCTGGCCGGTCCCAATCCCCAGCACGTTGCTATAATAATGGACGGCAACAGAAGGTTCGCCCAGAGGCAAAATCTTGAGAAGAAGAGCGGCCATGAATTCGGAACCGAAAGTCTGATGCTAACTCTCAAAGATTGTTACGAATTGGGTGTAAAATACGTCACGATTTATGCTTTCAGTATTGAGAATTTCAGGCGGTCGCCGGAAGAAGTGGGGACGATCATGGATTTAATGGAGAGGAAGCTCGAAGCCCTCCTGGAGAAGGAGAGTTTAGTGAACCAGTTTGGGGTCCGCGTGCACTTTCCGGGGAATCTAGGGCTTCTGCCCAATGGTGTCCGGCGTGCGGCCGAGAAGGTTATGGCTGTCACGAAGCTGAATGACAGAGCCGTGTTGAATATATGCGTTGCGTATACTTCTACGGAGGAAATTGTTCATGCCGTCCAGGGGGCTTGCCAGGGTTTCATTTCGACGGTTTCGGGGTCAGGGTTTGTAAATAATGGGGAGAATTTAGCTGGGTGTGTTACGGTGGAAGATATTGAGAGGCATTTATACACGGCGGGGTGTCCGGATCCAGATTTGCTGATCAGGACGTCCAGAGAGACGAGGCTCAGCAATTTCTTGCTTTGGCAGTCAGGATTTTGTTATCTGCAGCCGTGTGGGGTTATGTGGCCTGAGTTTTCGTTCAGATATTTTTTCATGGCGGTTTTGCGTTATCAAAGGGCTTATCCTGTATTGAAACAGAAGAAGAATAGTTTTAAAAGGTTGTGCTCTCATTCGGAATGAAGAAGGTTGTGCTGTCATTCGGAATGAAGAGAAGCTACGTCTCGATGCTGTCACTTGATCCAACGGCGAAGGCGATGCTCAATCTTATCCGTCCCAGGCCTTTGTTGTTTCAAATCAGCTCAGCCTCACTGCTGTTGTGTATCATCAGGTAAAATCACTGTTTTTTATTTGCTCATTTTCATTGTTGCGAACGAGTCTGGAGAATTGTGTTTGCAACCCCGAAAAAAAAACTATTTTAAAACTGAGAACATCAGGCATTATGTTTGCATCTGGGAAATTGTTGCAACAATGTGACAATCCAGGGATCAGATTCTTTGTACTTGCTTTTTTGGTTGTTTAAATTCCTTTTTGGGTATGACCCTTGAGGTATCAGGAGCTATTTCAAGGGGTGTCTCCTCTAATCCAAATCGCCCAGGACTTGCACCAGGGCTTATAGCTTTGAGATATCAAAACAAATTGGCCACATTAACATGGCATTATGTTCTTGAGGTTTGAAACCGTGTCTCTTTGAATAAAGCTCACTTGATTTACCATTGGCCACAGATTGATCGATAGGTTCTTTCTAATTGTTCTAACTTTTCTTTATTATTCGAAGACTTTTCTTATTTTATGTTGTTAGATTACTCTTTACAACTGTGGTATTCTGATTATATCATACAGAGCAGCTTATGTGTTGTGAAGACTGCAGAATTATTACGCTTGGCAGAGGATCTGAAAGATAGCAGTAGATTCAGGATTGGACTGTTGTAAATATCCTGCTTGATAGCGTTTGCATTCTGGACCTGTCAAGTTATGATCTTTTGCTGTCTCTATCAAAGGAAAATTCATTTTTCATGTTCTTGATCTAGTCCACAAGTTGCTCTTTTCTAAAACAAAAAAGCAAGGAACATATTATATGAAAACAATATTACATAGGCAGTTTAGTCATACAGTATACCATATGCAGTTCGGTCATACAGTATACCTGGGGATGGCGACTCTTTATAAAATAACTTTGGCAGTTAATCACTGAATGAACTGTGCTTTCCACAGAAATGAACTGTGGTGTCCATTTGCCTGAAAATTATTTTTTCCAGCATGTGCATTTAGGGCAAGAAAACGTTCTGTTTACAAGTTATACGATCAACCTCCCTCACGATGTCTGCTAGCACAGTCAGCACATACATCTACAATGTCCTGTTGTTTTCAATCTTCACCTTTATGTGTCTACTTTGTGAATGCAAAGACAACAAAAATTCAATTTTGTGTCATGGCAAGTTTTTTTTTTTTCACACATAAATTTATCTTACTATTAATAAAGTGAAATAGTAAATAGGAACAATACATCAGGTCATCAATCCCCAAGAACATATAAACATAAAGCATACGGGCATGTGTGCCCCAAATCCACGGGCACAAGAGCCCCATAAGAACATACGGGCACATGAACCCCCAATCACATCAACATCTACCATGACATCTCGTGCCACATAAACAAATGGAAATCTCCCAGTAGGGACATACACAGTCCAACAGTCGGTAAGTAGCAATAGTATCAAGGTGTCAATACAAAATACATGAAAAGTCAGCGTATATAGAAGTCCAAAACAGCCAGAGGCCTGGACACAAAAGTCTATATATACAATAGAGCCGCAATACCATAACCAAATCAAAACGTCCAATAGAGCCGCCAAACCATAACCATATCAAAAGTCCAACAAGAAGTTGGAGAAAAGTGGACTAAGTACCTGCACCAAAAGTATATCCGCATATAATCAAGAGGAAAAATGCCAAAAAGCTCCAATATCCAATAAATAAGTGGCAAGTTATTTGTATACAGATCACAAATTGAAAGGATGAGGAGTGCTATTTGGATATAAATTGATCCATTCGATCTCCACAAAAGACCAGTCAAGATAGATACAAACTACCTGAACACTTGGACAAAAAATGAATACACCCATAGATCCACAAGGACTTAAAGCACTTCTATTATAGAAGATATGACCGCCATAACTAATCGAAAACAATTATTCATACACATTAAATATTGGGTAAATTGTTGTTCACATGCTGTACGTGGTGGAAATTAAATGGTGCTAGATTTGAATATTCCTTACAAGTAAATTATTGCTCAAAAGTCTAGTCAGTTCCTCCTATTTTTATTAGACGTCAGATACTTACCAAAACATCAACTCAAGCCATAACGTGTGGGGGTCATAAGCAAAGGATGCTCAAGAGAGATTCAGATGCCATATAAGTTGAGCAATAAATTTCTAACATCTTAGAGTGTTACATATTTTAGTTGTACCAAGTTATGGAATTCAGAGCCAAACAAGTGAATGCCATAAACTTCCTTATAAGTTGAGCAAGTAAAAAATAATGTACATTGTAAACAAATCCAATTTCAAGAGATGTTGTTCTTCTCTCCTCAAGATCCATCAATTCTTTTGGGTATATATCGAAAATGATGTACATTGTAAACAAATCCAGTTCTTAAGGGATGCAATCATAGTTATCGGACTTGTTGTGTTTGACATGGATTGCAGGTTGAACCAGACCTGCTGGCCTAATTGAGCCATTACGATGTGCTTGGGAGTTAAATTCTTCTTGCCAGATGCATGTTGACCCATGGGTACTTGTGAGGTCAAAATTGAACTTGGCTAGTACTTACGAGTCATTGACAGGTCAACTAGTTTCACTTGACCTGCTGAAAAACTTGCTTGGACAATTTATAAAAGCCCAAAAATTTGTGGGGCGAACTTGGACTTGGTGAGTACACAAGTTTTACTTGTTGGCTAGTTAAAGAACTTGACAGTTTATAAAAGCCCATAAAAATTTGCCTGGAGAATTTATACTAGTTGAGCTTTTCTTGAGCCTAGATGCATTCAGTTCTCTTTCGCCTCATCGAGGTTTTTGTTGAGCCAAGTATGATAAGATGAGATAAGAGCCAAAAAAGACCAATGGGACTGCTAAGTATAGGAGTGCATAGTACAAACTTCAAAGTGGGACTGCTAAGTATAGGAGTGCATAGTACAAACTTCAAAGTGGGAGTGCCAAAGCCGCTCCTAAAGAAGCATAAGCGATCAAATTTAATCTATGCTAAATAAGATCTAAAATCTAAAACTAAGTAACTTAAAGCAAAGTGGAACCACAGAGAAAGCCATTGATAACCAAAGCCAAGAGAATTCCCAATCTCTATGGAGGATGTCACGCCAAAGGAACTTGGATCAAGGCCTTTTGAAGCAGCTTGTTGAGGAATGGGGGGAAGGGGCAATTTTCCTCTCCCAAGACAAAGGTCTTGGTACTTGTGTCTGTATCTCTCCTAACATCAAAGACCGAAAGGAGGAAATGTTGGATAGAAGACTGATAGAAGGATTTGGTAGAGTGTCGGAAACGTAGGCTTGAGGTATATCACATTGTCTGGACGATGTAAACTACAGTCGATGACTAGAAGAGGTCCCCAGTCTGTTGGTTTGAGTATGGTGTTGTGTGAATTGTCTCGAGATTTGAGGTGACAATTTTGTAAGGGTCTCGTCGTTTGCTCGTGAGTGGCCTCCCTATGTCTCACGAATCTAACCATGGATGTAGTGCTATTGTTTGTTTGCCTCTTGGTGCCTCTATCTGCTAGAAGTACCGGGAAGTACAAGGTAATTGGTCTGGAGGTGTCCAATCTATGCGGAGGTGGCTAGAGGAAGTGAGATCCAAGTCCGAGGGCTTCCCTCATAAACATGGCTAGACATTTATGGTCTTGGAATTGAAAGAAGGTGAAGAGGGTGTTTTGAGACTCCCTATAAAGACAATAGAAACGTCCTTTGGTCTCGTAATAGATGGGTCAACAAAAAATGAAATGCTCCTCCGTCTTAGTCTCTTGAAGATGGCAGAGATGATAGATCCTGTCCTCCCATGTGATGTGGTGATCAATTTCGACATGAAGTCAATATGAGCCAACCCAAAACTGCCCCAGAGGAATCCTAAGGGCATGCATCCAGTGTCAAAGAGTGTATGCCGACCGAAGAATAAGGTCGTCTCTCAACTTTAGGAAATGCTCAGAATAAAAGGCCATCTTGGGGTTTAGCCCACTTGGTGGGTCTACCTAAGTAACCCGAATGTACTACCTGTAGGTTTCCTCTTTGATAAATCTATTCACCTCCTGTTTGGTTGGTAGGAGATCGCCAGGGGCATTAGAGAATAGTTGAACGTGGGGAGTCGATCGACCAAGATGCCAACATAATTTGGGATACCTTCAGAAACCAATAATGAGCTTGATGAGGAAAGTTGCTAGTGGCAATGGTCGAAGAATTGTATGCAAGATAAGGGTAGTGCTCTCTACCGACTAATAAGTTAGCAAAGTGACGAACTCAATGCAAAAGGGAAACCATGCTGAAGATTGTTTCAATCCTAAAGAGGTGGGTTGCGAACTTTGCTTAAACAATGGCATGTGGGATTGTCTTCTTACATTTGATGATGCAGTGGAACATGACGACTTGAATCCTTTGGCATAGCCCAATCGGACTCCAGTAAGCTAGGACTCTAATCCTCTGGCATTGTTGCCCATGAGATTCATTTTGGACGGGATATCTTGGAAATGGTTCTAAAACCACAAACGCTCAAGGAGAGCGAGGGAGTCATGGCCCTGCTTGAATAATGTCTTGCGGGATTGTCCTCTTGCATTTGATGATGCGGTGGAGCATGAGGACCCTCTCTGTCATAGCTCGGTCATACTTCGGTAAGCTAGGGCCCGAAATATCTGAGCCGTAAAGGATTGTGGGTTTGACAATGTTGCCCATGAGGTCTGTTACCTCACAAATTAGCACCCTTCAACCAAGTCACAAGGGATGGTGCTAAGATTGTCAACTTTTCAGGAGATGCACCGATTGTCACCTTAGTGCACTCTCCTCTTTCTTTAGTGTTAAAATTTTAAATTTGATAGCAGTAACAGACTGTAAATAAAATAGTGCAGAGATAACTAGCAGTAAACACACATCCACAAATTGAACACAGTATTTTTTTCACGGGGAAACCTTTTAAGGACAAAAACCCCGAAGCAATCAATAATAATATATCTCCTTTACAAGATGACTGAGTTTTCCAATCTCAGAATTCCAAGATAAACAAATTTCAATTTTGCATAAGATAAATATCACAGAAATTTCAGAGTTGGGCAACTGCCCAAATTTGACTTTTTCTGTTGCCCAGAAATGCTGCCCAGATTCACTGTTACACTGCCTGAGATTTGCCCGGATATTTCTGAGGTTGCCAGAGCCCTGTTTTGACCTGCCCGAAATTTCCTGAGGCTGCCCGAGCTCTATTTTGACCTGCCCGAAATTTCCTGAGGCTGCCCAAGCTCTGTTTTAACCTGCCCGAAATTTCCTGAGGCTGCCCAAGCTCTGTTTTGACCTGCCCGAAATTTCTTGAGGCTGCCCAAGCTCTGTTTTGACCTGCCCAAAATTTCCTGAGGCTGCCCAAGCTCTGTTTTGACCTGCCCGAAATTTCCTGTGAATGATCTGAGGCTGCTGTGGAGTTAGAGTAGGCTTGGAGTCAAGCCCTAGCTCAGCAGAATGAAAAGAAACCAACCCTAGCTGTTAGGGTACTTTAAACCAGCAAAAATAGAATCCAGTAGAAAATAGAACTCAGCAAAAGATAAACTCAGCAGTAGAGAGAACCCAGCAGAAGGAAATATCATCCACGAGCTGATCTAGGAGCAGACAACTGTACCCACGAGCTGTCCTCAAAGATACCACGAATTATGTGTTAGAATGACGAGTCTTCACTTTTATTTATAGTGGAATAATTCCACTTTTTATTGAGGCCGACCTGTCCTCACTTATATTATTTTTTTTTATTATTATTTATTTTTGTTCTCAAAAAATAAATGAGGCTGACCTGCCTAATTTTCCATCATTTTATTTATTATATATATTTTCTTTTCTCCAATAATGAGCCAACCCATAAATAAATAAATATATATTTATTTTCCTTTTTCTAAATGGTGGGCTCATGGACCAAGCCAGGCTATGCTTGGGTTTCATTTTATCTTCAATAAATCATGCAGGTGTTCTTCAAGGTCTTCATGTCCACTCCAAGTACATCATCATAGGGAGATAAATTAATTGCTTTACTTCACCCTCCTGTTGCCACCAAGACCAAGTGGAGGAGTACACCACTTGCCCAGACCCGGTCTAGGGCTTACAGTGAAATCCTGGTAACTGACCAGGTACCTCCATTCTCCCAGAGAATGGCTCTCAGCCCCAGGCTGAGCTTCCAGTCCCAGACTGGATCAATATCCTGGTAACTGACCAGGTGCCTCCATTCTCCCAGAGAATGGCTCTCAGCCCCAGGCTGAGCTTCCAGTCCCAGACTGGATCAATATCCTGGTAACTAACCAGGTGCCTCCATTCTCCCAGAGAATGGCACTCGATGCTGCTCAGGAAAAAATCAACATTTAAGCCTGCTCCTTAGGCCACAAGAGGCTTCCTAAACATGGTAGCAATAGACCTGTAAGATACACAATGAGGAAAACTCTATCTCTACAATACCTTCTCATCGAGTTAGTAGACTAGTGCTTTAATGGAGTCAAACAGGATATGCAATAAATACTCAATGTCTAAGAAGGTTTACGAGCAATAAAACTTGATGCTAATTGATTAACAAGGTGAATCAATTTTTTGCATCAAAAGCCAACAACATAAATAAATATGCAAGAAAAACCAAAATAGATTGTGGAAACACCCTAAAAAGTACCTCTCGACGATCACCACCCAAAGGAGACCCAATCCCCCCTAGTGCACACTTTCTTTGACAGGTAAATGCTGCAGTTGGGACTAATTTCACCTTTAGATTAGCAATTCCCTGCAATAGTGGCTGAAAGGGTTGATTTGGCACTTCAAAACCCCCCTAGGTCAACCCAGAGACTTGGAGATGAATTGGGATCTCCTTACAACCATTAGGGTTTGATCTTCTTGTCAAAATGGACCTGCAAAACACCTGTACCAGATCTACAGTAGCCTTTAGAGAGTGATGTCACCCTCCCTAGGGCTGATGTCACACTAAATTAGGGTCTTTTTGAGCTGCAAAACAACTTTTTATTTGATTTTCAACTTTTTACGGATTTTTCAGCAATATAATAATTTCTGAAATTTACAACAATAGTAGCTACTTCAAAAATTGAACAAGTAAAGAATTTCAATGACAAAAATAAATATTTTTGGATTTTTTCAAAAAAATTTGATTTTTAGGGTTTTTATATTTTTATATTTTTTGTATTTCTTTCTAATGTATAGTAAAAGGAATTTTGTAAAAAAAGGTTTTTGGTGAAGATGAGGGAATTAAACCTAAGTCTTGATCCTTCTAGGCATCGAGAAATCGGGGTTAACGTTTCTTCTAAGAATTGGCAATCCAATATTTGAATAAACTAGGGCAAGGCTAAGAAACCCTAGGTTGTGTTAACCTTTGACCTAGTTAGGGAAAAGAAAGATGTTAAGGCCCAAACAAGAGAGACCCTTCAAGAGGGATGTCTCACTTACAAGATTATACTATTATGCATAAAACCCTAGGTTACTCTTACCTTGGATGCCTCCGGTAGTGCAAGACAAGAGACTCAGAGATCTTACCACAATTGAGTAAGAAAAGAGAAGATATTAACATCCCAAGAATCTTTTCACCTTAGACAAGCCTTGTAAGATAGTAAAGAAACCTTCATGCTGTTAGAGTTTGCACTTTAATTCAATTTAGTTGGATCTTTAAACTGAAAGATATACAAGCAGAACAAAACTCAAAAGACACAAAAATTTTCCTCGAGGAAACCATAAAGGAGAAAAACCTGCAACTTCCTCATAATAGATTCCTCATTAGTGCAATATCAAACAAGATAGAAAACCCAAATATAAGATGTCTTCTTTAGCTCTCTCTCTTTCTCCTCCAGCGAACTTATCTTCTCTCTCACTTGGTGCGAACTTGCTTGAGTGAGTGTGATGATAAATGAGAGAGTGATCCTCTCTATTTATACTTAAGTGTGGGTGACCTTTTTTGTAATGGGGCCGACCTCTCTAACTTAACTGGGCCAACTTGTCGTAGGGAGACTCAAAAATACAATTTACATTTATCTCTTGGGGATTTATTGCCCTGACTTACAATGGAGGTTTTACCTCAATATTCTTGCATGACCAAATACAATAATGACATCCCCGAACGGAGGAAAAACATCTTCGACGGAGATATAATAAAAATACAATAATAACATAATAATAATAAACAAAAGAATATCTTCCGAAGTTACATTTACAACAACACTCCCTCTTAACTAGGAAGATATTCTCTTGACACAATCATCATCATAGCTGGACACAATCTCTAGACAACGTCATCATCATCCCTGGTGCAGTAATCCTCATCTTGTTGATCATTGACTAGTGATATCTCTCGAATCTATCCGTCATGAGAAGTTCTACAGAGCCAACCCTTTTTCATGTTGGATGTAGGCCTAACTCTCATCTAGGTTTTCATAATCTCTACAAGCAAGCCATTGAGTAGGTACAACCTAGGACCACACATTACATTGCCACAACAATCACCTGTGTCTCCTACTATCATCTCATCGTATCTAGATCATCTCATCATCACACACGAAGAGCAACCAAAGTGCATACATCATGTCCATTAAACCACCTACGTCTTCCACCTAGTGGATACAACCCAAAAGCACCCAGGTGCATTACATCTCTCTCGGTCAACCTGCGTCTTCAAACATGTGGATACAGCCCAGGAGCACCCCAACTGCATTATGTCCCTATGGACCACCTACGTCTTCCACCATTTAAGATACAACCCAGGTGCACCCCATGTGTCTTTATGACCTGTGGACCTACCAGCGTCTCCAAACATGTGGATACCGCCTAGGAGCACCCCAGGTGCATTACGTCCCTATGGACCACCTACGTCTTCCACCATGTGAGATACAACCCTGGTGCACTTGAGTCTTCCGGTCTCATCACTCCCTATTTTGAGGAACATCGATCTGGATAACACCAAGCTTCTCTCTGAAGTACTTGAACTTCACTCTCGCTAACGGCTTGGTCATCGCATTGGCTATATGCTCGTTTGTCGCCACATACTAGACCTTCATTTCTCCTCTTTGCACCATATCCCGGATATAGTTGTACTTGATCTCAATATGCCTTGACTTGTCGTGGAACACTGGGTTCTCAGACAACTTTACGCAACTCTGGTTGTCACAAAAGATACAAGTCGCCTCTAACTCGAGATCAAACAAATCTGGTAGTAGCTTCCGAAGCCATACTGCCTCACAAATAGCCGAACAAGCTGCAACATACTCTGCTTCGTCTATACTCAGTGCCACGCATGACTGCTTCCTGCTAAACCAAGAGATCATACTGGATCCCAAACTGAAGCAGCATCCCGAAGTGCTCTTCCTGTCTGTGGCACTACTTGCCCAATCCAAATCAACATAACCATGCAAGTTAATCCTCTGATTCGTCTCATACTTGAGCCCATACTCAATTTTACCCTTCAGGTACCTCAATATATGCTTTGCAGCAATCATGTGAACATGTCTCGGATCCGTCAGGAACTGGATCAGGGTGTTCACAACAAAGCATATGTCTGGTCTCGTGTTTGTCAATACATCAATGAACCAATCATCTGCCTGTACATCGTGGCATCAACTGTCTCTGAAGAAGCGTCACATAGTAGCTTCAAGTTTGATGCCATTGGTGTGGCCATTGCCTTGCAGTCTCTCATTTCGAACCTTTTCAGAATCTCTACTACATATTTTCCTTGGCCAAGGAAAATCCCATCTGCACTTTCCCACACCTCCATGCCTAAGAAGTAGTGCATCATTCCCAGGTCCTTCATCTCGAACTCTACGACAAGCCTTCTCTTTGTATCTACAATGAGCTCATCCTCTCTTGTTACAAATGGGTCATCTACATATAGTAGTATTATCATTGGTCTTCCGCCCTCAACCTTGAAGTAAAGGTTGGAATCTGCTTTACTCTTGGTAAAGCCCAAGCTCATCAGAAAGTTGTCCATCCTGTCATACCATGTCTTGGGTGCCTGCTTCAAGCCATACAAGGCTTTCTTCAACTTGCACCAGAGAAAATTTTAGGGGCGAATTATAGCCCATGGGCGAAATTATAGGGGTTACTAAGAAACCCTGGGCGAATTTTCAATATGAAATGAGTTTTTTTAAATTTAACATATTAGCCCCATATTTATTTAACCCATAGTCAAAGGAAATCGAATAGCCAAGGTCATGAAATTGGGAAAATCAATATAGCCAACTAAAAGAATCCCGAAATGGTGATTTCACCCAGATTTTTGGGTAATGGAGGCTTGGAAGAGCAGGTTCGCCCACCATTTAGGGTAATGGAGGCCGCATACAGTTGGTTCGACCACCATTTTCTGGTAATGGAGGCCGCGAACAGTTGGTTCGCCCAGCCAGCGGCCCAGCAATTTATTATTTGGGTAATGGTCTAAATTTCTAATGGAGGGCCGAGGCCGCGATTGGTAATGGTAAGTGGTTATTATTTGGGTAATGGTCTAAATTTCTAATGGAGGCCCGAGGGCCGAGGCCGCGATTGGTAATGGTAAGTGGTAACTTGGTTGAATGGTTCGAACTTCGCCCATGATGACGCCCACGAGCAGCTGGCTCGCCCCACATTTTCGGCAATGGCGGCCCGACGTTGAGGTTTTTATGAAAATCTCATTTCAAAATTTCGAATTGCCCCAACTCCCGTCAATTTTGGTTAATGGGGGTTTGAATTGAGGTTTCAACCACCCAATTTTGTTGGGTAAAGATTATTTTAACCTTGAATTGGTCCATACGCCATAAATGAGATGAAGGTTCCAGCATGTCGAAGTCTCTATATAAGGGGGGCAAGAGCCAGTAAAAACCACAAGAAAAATCATTAGATCTCTGCATTCGGCAAAGCTGGAGTTTTTGACAGTGACTTTTGCAGTTGTTCAAAGCTTCTTGGGGTTTACAGTCTTCACTGAGGCTAAGAGGTTAGTTTTGTTTTCCATTTCATAGAACTAGATGTCTGGATAACAGGGATGTTACATTTATTATAATGTTTATTAGCCATCATAGGAGGGCTGTGAAGAGTGATATGTTTGTCCTCTTAAGACTTGATAATATTCTATGAACAGTTTTGTACGTAAGCATTCTTTTATAATTCCATGTCCGAAGGGGAGCATGAATGTGCTCATTGCCATTATAGTTAAAAAAATAATGGAACAGGAATTCAGCGAGGGGTAATCCCATATATTCGAGATGGATCTATTTTAGCAAGGTTTTTTTTTTTTATGGTGTAAATTAACGAATGGTTGGTTTGTTTCTATTTTCTCTTTTACATTAGACGTTGGACCTCAACTTTTTTTCATTCTAGTTACCCACTCATGGATGTGACACATCTCTTCCACCTGGAGTGCAATGAGCAGAACTGCAGAAAAGGCAATCCTCAAGCATACTAGCCACATATACCTGTTAGGGTAGAGATAATTACAAAATTGTGCCGATCATGAACAACTGAAGAATAAAATTGGCACTACTATTTCACATGTCCTCAAATTTCCTAAAAGCAATTGTTTGAAAGTAAAAAATAATGAACTTTAAGCCTGCCAGAGAGTACACAATACAGAACAATACAGAAAACTGGTGGCAGTGGATGCATGGAACAACGGATCCATGGAGGAGCACAGATTGCTGAATCACTTGTCAGCAGATCTTGTTGATGCTTGTCAGTGTCACCCCATCCATCCTTGGCCAGTAGCTCTTATATTGTTGTTCCTCAGCCACCCTCAAATCAACATCCTCTAATTTCTCAATCTCTGACATAGCCACATTTAAAGCTAGGCACTTGTTGAAATGCGGTGGAGGTTGGTGCCATCCCTCTTTTGGCCTAGCTCAACCCCAAAGGAATTTGGAGTAGCAGAATGCCTCATCTACCTTTAACAAGAGAAACTGCAAATAAGTTTCCCACTTTCGAAGGCCCCCTCATCTAGAGGGACCTCACTAGCTGTGCATGGTGCATGACCTCAACGACCTATTAAAAATTCCTTGAGTGGTCTAATTTTTTTGCCACCTTTTCAGGTTAGTTTTGGATGTAAAAAGTACAATATAATGGACAAGTGTCAAGTAGTCAATTTAGCTACAATGACATAGTTTGATTCCTTCCAAATAGAGTGTTTCAATTCTGAAATACTGCCATATAAATTGAAACTCAAAATTATTGATCAATCCACCAACAACTCCTAGATGATGGTAGCATGCAGTATGGATCTGTAAAATTTGATATCCATTTCCAAAGTGCCCTAGCATGCAGGTGGTTCTAAAACAAGTTCAGAAATTACTCTTCTCAGGTACAAAAGGGACATGAGGGTTATGCCCATCTTATCTAGTTGGAGGGCCTGTTACTAGGTCTTGTGAATCAAATAACGTGTAAAGAAACCCTTCTTTGAATCTGCAAATGCATTCAATATTTTACTTAAGCAGAACCATCATGTCGACTACTTTGAGCCTAGTCTCCAATATCTTTTAAGCTTGTTTTCTATGAGAGTTTATTTGATAATCATCTATAAGTATCAAAGGGGGTAAGCAATTGTTTGAAAGTAAAAAATAACGACCTTTAAGCCTGCCAGAGAGTACACAATACAGAACAATACAGAAAAATGGTGGCAGTGGATGCATGGAACAACGGATCCATGGAGGAGCAGAGATTGCTGAATCACTTGTCAGCAAATCTTGTTGATGCTTGTCAGTGTCACCCCATCCATGCTTGGCTAGTAGCTCTTATATTGTTGTGCCTCAGCCACCCTCAAATCAACATCCTCTAATTTCTCAATCTCTGACATAGCCACATTTAAAGCTAGGCACTTGTTGAAATGCGGTGGAGGTTGGTGCCATCCCTCTTTTGGCCTAGCTCAACCCTAAAGGAATTTGGAGTAGCAGAATGCCTCATCTACCTTTAACAAGAGAAACTGCAAATAAGTTGCCCACTTTCGAAGGCCCCCTCATCTAGAGGGACCTCACTAGCTGTGCATGGTGCATGACCTCAACGACCAATTAAAAATTCCTTGAGTGGTCTAATTTTTTTGCCACCTTTTCAGCTTAGTTTTGGATGTAAAAAGTACAGTATAATGGACAAGTGTCAAGTAGTCAATTTAGCTACAATGACATAGTTTGATTCCTTCCAAATAGAGTGTTTCAATTCTGAAATACTGCCATATAAATTGAAACTCAAAATTATTGATCAATCCACCAACAACTCCTAGATGATGGTAGCATGCAGTATGGATCTGTAAAATTTGATATCCATTTCCAGAGTGCCCTAGCATGCAGGTGGTTCTAAAACAAGTTCAGAAATTACTCTTCTCAGGTACAAAGGGGACATGAGGGTTATGCCCATCTTATCTAGTTGGAGGGCCTGTTACTAGGTCTTGTGAATCAAATAACGTGTAAAGAAACCCTTCTTTGAATCTGCAAATGCATTCAATATTTTACTTAAGCAGAACCATCATGTCGACTACGTTGAGCCTAGTCTCCAATATCTTTTAAGCTTGTTTTCTATGAGAGTTTATTTGATAAGAATCTATAAGTATCAAAGGGGGGAAGCTTGAGAAAGGCTTAAAAGTTCAGGTCCATTCCTTCCAAAATTTGAATGCTTGAGTTACACCAAGCTTTAAGCCTAGGTTGTTGAGTACATTCTCCTTTACACCCATTCACTGTCTATTCTACACCATGTGGGCCATGTTAAGAAGTATCTATTAACAAAGTGTCCATTGATCAGTTGTTGGCAGTTTCCAGTTGGTAGGAATCTCATTTATTCTACCCTGTGCTACCTTGCAATTGGGTAGCCTAGAGAATATACTAAGACCATACAAAGTAGGATCCAGCAAACAACCTTGTCTAATTGATCTGAACAGACCAAATTCATTTGATCAGGTGCAATTGATGGCAGTGCTAGTTGTTGCATAAGATGAGAGGGTAATTTTTGGGGGATAAAATGCTTCCCTTAACTATTAATACAGACAATAATGTACATATTGGTATTTTTTATGAAAAGAAAGTGGGTTGCTAGGCAGTCACCACAATTAATGGCATCATTCAACTCCCCCGGACCAATTTTTAATTTGATCATTCATGGGATAGCACTATTTTAGGATTTCTCTTCTCCTTCATTTCGTATGATAATTCCTTTGTATGGTTCCAGGACTCCTAAATTCACTATGAGATCTACTTCTAATTTGAAGGATCACTTTGACATAATAAAACTTCATGGGTTGGAGTGTGCTCAGCATGATTTTAAATTTGGTGACAATTCTAGTTAGAACAGAGAATGCCAAAGGAGGGTCTTTAGCATGATTTTAAATTAGGTACTAATATAACAAGTTTGAACCTGCTTTGACATACTAAACAGCATAGTGCACCTGAAGGTTAGGTGTTGAGAAAGAGATCAAGTGTTTGAGAAGCTTGGGAGGTCCAGCTTCAAGGTGTCCTTTTGACCCAGAACACTGTTACCAGGGTACAGTCTGCTATGCCAAACCCGCAGTTAACCTCAATCTAGATCTAAACTTCGGTAGTATAGAATCACAGATTGGTCAAATTATCTAATAGCATCAGAGCCCAAGTTCAACAGTTGCTCTCAGCTGCTAGCTGCTCCTTGTTTTCTAAAGACAACGTTATACTTTAATCTGCCACCAGCTGTTCGTTGCCATAAATGAAATTGTCATGTAAACATAAGTCTGAACAGAACAAGAATCAAGGGAACCAAAGTTTTGAGAAAATAGTAGAAAAGGCATATTTCTCCTCAATTGGCTCAACAACTCTTCTTCCTGAAGCTCTTTTTAACCCAAAATGTAAAAAAGATGATCCAGGTGGATATCGGTGGCGGCCCACCTCTTCCAACTGGCTCAAAACAGTCTTCTGGCAATCTTGGTAAATTACTATTTTTAGCAGTTTTTTGGGTCCTGAACTTCCGGAGCCATTTTGAGGCCCTAAACGACATTTTTTGGCGATTTGGGGGACCAAATAGTTTCCTCCGGCATGCATTTGGGCCCAATCGAAAGTTGTAAATCTCGGATAGACCTTTCCAACGGGCCACCGAGCGCCCCAAACGGAGATCGTATGCAAAAGTTATGACCCCAGGAAGTTGACTGTTCAACTAACCACCTTGGGGCCGCAAACTCTACGACGGTTCATCTTCTAGGGTTAGGTTTTTGGATGTTTGGGATTCTTTCCCTCATGCTTATGATAAATATGCCCTTTCGGCCTCTCTTTGTATTCATCTTGGCACGAATGAGCATAGCAGCCACATCTCTTCTCAGAGATAGCTACCGCCATTCTAGCTATTGTATTTTACAGTCTGTTCTATTTCCGCTATTTAATAGAATATGTGTTTACTGTATCACTGTGTTATTTGCAATATATCTCTGTATATGATTCTATATATGCTATTTTTTGTTTCGTTCCCACATAAATCCGGATCAGTGGTATCAGAGCAGTCTGCTCTTTGATTGTTTCTCGGTGCATGTCCCCGACGAGGTCAGGATATAGAGAGTTGGGTCTTGTTGGCACCCCAACAACTCCCTTTAATTTTTGCACAAAATAAAGGGACCCCATGTAAATTTTGTACATAATAGCTTTCAGTTTTCTTTTATTTTATCTTGCTTGATTTGGTAGGTGATTTCATAGTCTCCTTTTTGGATCCTTGACTGTTTGAATTATTTCCCTTTGGCTTGGTATTTATGAAATAAGGATTTAGTGGTATGATTCATTTTGGTCACGGGAGCCTTCTCCTCCTCGATCCTTGATGATATTTGAATGCTTATATTCATGTTTATCTGGAGAACATTTCCTTTGGACATATAAATATATTTACAAGGAGAAGATTATCTTTTTAATGTTATTTCAATGCACTTTTTAATCCTTTTTCATTTTATGATTTGATGAAGTTTTTTTTTTATTGATTATTTTAATTCTCATATAACATCAAATTTATATAAATATTTCTTCATCAAATTATTATTTTTGATTAAAAAATGTTCTATGTTCTTTTACTTTTCCTAAAGCGTACATTTGGTTTCTCCCTTTTTACATGAATAGTTCTCCACAATTTAACAATTATCTTTTTATGCTTCTCTCTTTTCTACAAATGGAATATTATGATAATGCCTTTACATTGAGTTTTCACCCTCACCTTTTTTAAAATTGTGTTGACCATGCAAGATTTATGCATAGATTGCCACGTTATTCTCAATATTGGAGCGAGGTTTTATTTTATATATTGTTGTAAAGAGAAAGATTGTATTGAAGGAAACGATCTATTCAAGGTTTGAGAAGGACGCAACTGTAAAAGAATTATGAAATGTGCTATATGCAGATCACCGAACACAAAGACGCCAAAGCTTTCATAACATGCAATTGCCAGAATCTCTATCACGTGGAAAGATTCAAGGCCCAGAAATTCTGAAGAATATAACACCAGTGGCAGCGCATAGAATAAGCATGGGTTACGCAAGATATGGAGGACGTTTCACAGGTTTTCCACTCAATGAGGGGATAGTTGAGTTTTTTGAATGAGATTAAGCAACAGCCATTTATTACAGGACTGTAGAGATTCGCTGCTATGATTCCCATAAATTTTAATGAGTTGTTGTTTCATGCAAAATGCCACTAGTCACTACTATATCACTCCAAAAGTTCAATATCAACAAACAAGATGCCATTCCAATGGAGAAAGAGCCACGCACCTGATAGCATTGATGAATATAATAATTCTCGCCAGATTGCTGAAAATAAGGATGAAAGATCTCACCAAACCGTCAGTAATTAAACCAGATTGTTATAATAGCTCAATCGATTAGCTAGAAAGGAGGTCGAGCTTATTTATCAAATTATTATCTGATCAATGCCTTCAACAAGGACGTGTCAACAAGTTACACAGCTAGAAACTCATGAAAATTACCACGCTGGGTTATCAAATGTAAACTTTATTGGTTGTTAAACTTAGTTGCGGCCTCTGCAAATGCACAAGATTACATCAGATTGCTGAGTCTGGGAGATTTCACGTCGCTATGGAAAATAATCTACCACGAAGGGAGGATTCTTTGTTTGTTACTGTCTCTATGTTTTCTATTTTCATTTTTTCTCTTCTTCTTAATTGCTAATTATCTTTTTATGCATGGATTTCGCAGAAGGAAGAAGTGAAGACTTGATACCCTTATATTCTCCAGCGTAGAGGATTACGTGGACGGTCTAATGTCCGAGTTTAACCTTTCGAATCACGGGCTAGTTCTTATCAGATCGAATGGAAGAAGTCCATCATGATATCACCAAATTGCCAGAATCCTGTCCATCCATCAAGATTGTTCGTTGGTTCCCATAACTTCACGATGAATGAGGTGTTAAATATTGCCGTTAAAAGTCTCAGATTATCTTGCAGATTTTCTGGAGATATTCGAGGTTGCAGTTGGGGATTTAATCGCCTATAAAATGAAAAGAGATTTAGCTGGACAGAGGGGGGGGGGGGGAATGCTCCAGGAAACTGGACGAAATGATTTTCGTTTTCATTTTTCTGCAAGTTTCTCTGCTAAAGGAGGGGTCTCTGTAGAGTAAAGAGAAATGTTATTCTCTGAGATTCTATTTTCTATTTTGTAGACTTTGAGATCAAAAGATAGAGGAGAGACTGCTGCCGCCAGGATGGATGAAGTGTAGAAGAAAAACTTCTTGAAATATATTCTATTGCTAGTATTACTTCAAATATGAAGCTGAAGCTTTGTTGTGGATGATACTGGATATCTACGAATGATGCTGTGAATGGTATTCATTTTTGGGTTTTTATATATATATATTTCAGTTTGTCATCTTCTGTTTATATGCAAACTATGTATGCTGTGTCATACTGATGTTTAAACAATTTCTCACTTTGTCGTCTCAAGATTAGTTATTGAATGCATATGTCATTGTGGTTTGTTCATTAGTGTGTTCACTATAAACATTAGCTTGAATGATATAACTTCTTGTTTATTTAAAGTTTCATTTGTATGTTAATGGTGAATATTTAAATAAATATTATCTTAAATTTGAATGACTATCTTGAACAATAATTGTTAATCAGTTCTGGAAATGAAATTTGACTGTGTCTTTTAGTTTGAAATTCAATTCCATTGCTATATAGCAGAGTAATTGTTGTTATAATTTAAACATGTTTGGTTTATATCATACTTCAATATTCTGTTATAAGATTAATGATTAATCTTAATTTCAAATCTGCTCTTAGCTGAGATAGGGTTAAATAGGATAGATAGATTAGTTTTAAAGTTTATTTTATTTTTGGCATTGTTAAATCATTTTGCATACTGTAATTAAGTTTTCATACTTAGAAAATTTTCCAAAAATTGAAGTCTTTCTTTACGAAAGCAGCCTTAGGACATTTGTAAATACATAGATAGGATAAACATTAGAATAGGTTAGATTTTGCTAGTTTTAAGGTTTCCTTAAGAGACAAACTAGCTGGTAGCAGGACCATAACCTGTGAGGTCTTGTTAATTCAAACACACCGGATACTGCTTTAAGTTGATTGTGTGGATAAAACCTCCTTATTGGCCTGGATTCAGAAAATCAGGCCAACAAATGGCGCTAGAAGGAGGGAAGATCGGCAAGTAAGCCCTTTGAGCTATTTCTTTTAAATTTTTATCTATTTTAAAAATGGCTCATATTACTGTTTTAGAACATGCTTTCAGCATGCATGGGCCTGCTGGAGGTATTTCTGAAAGTGCAGTAAAACTCTTTCAAAGGTTAATTTTTGATGGAGAAGGTAAAATGACTGCTTTGAAACATCTCACTGAATTTATAGATATTTGTAACCATTTTCGTATAGTATGTGAGAGTACGATTTGTAGGCTTTTTACTGTCACTTTCAAAAGAAGAATTCGAGGCTGGTTCGAAATGTTACCAGCGAAGTCCATCCATTCATGGAAACATTTTATGGAGTTATTCATTGATGCGCATGAGGATTATAATTATCAAGCATTGAGGTATGAGATTGGAAATCTTCGCAAACAAGAAGGTGAATCTACTAGTACTTTCTTTTCAAGATTTATGTCAATGCATTTTCGATTTCATGAGAAAGATCAATTTTCTGCAGAAGAAATAACAGATTTATTTTTATCTCTTGATTCTCTTTCAACTTTATATTATCAAACAAATCATGATAAGCTTCAAATTAACAATATGCATGTTGATGGTTGCATCACTTCATCGGTTAATACTGATTCAAGGTCTAATTTTATTGATCCAAATTCTGACACTAAAATCATTGAACATCAACAAATCTTAGGATCTTCTAATATACAATTTCAAGAACAAAAGAATTTAAATTCGACGCTTACATTAAAAAATCATTCTCTTGTTCAAACGATTGTAGTCGAAAATGAATCGATGATTTTAGGACTTGAAACCGAATCTTTGAATGATCATAGCATAAATTATGATTTTGCATTTTCTTCCTCTCAAATTGAACAAAATTGTCTCATTCCTTTACAAAATATATCAACAAATCAAAATATGAATAATGATTTTTCTTCTGAGTCAATTAATCAAGATTGTCCTTTGCAAACAGGAACATCTAATTTTCAACATTTGGAAAGTTATCATGCTTTATATCCAAATCTATTTACTGATTATGGTTCAAGTCCAGATACTAATATACAAACACTATGGTCAATTTCTATGCAAAGTGATTTGTTGTATAAAAATGAGGAAAATATTTCTATTCAAGATATTGACGAGGAAAATAATCTTATAAATATCGCTCATGAATCTCATGCATACAACAATATTGAAGAAGTTAAGTTAGAAGATAAAACCATTTCTTATAATATTGGCGATACTAATCTTTTCACTTGTAAACTAATCGAATCGTCAAAATCTTATGAATTTCAAAGGGAAAGTGCTTACTCTAAGGTAGTGTCAAAATTTGATTTTCAAATTTATGATGATAATACTTATTTACAAAATATATCCTCTACTTTAATTTTTTCTAGACCCTTTGATCATAATCTCGACATGCCACTTTTTGATTACTATCCTGATGAACTTGTTATCACACATTCCATTGAATCTTTGCAAGTACTAGATCTCCTCCAATCTTCTTTTGATGATCCAGTTTATGCATGGTTGGAAGAGTCATATTTTAAAAGATTTTCATGTCGTCTTCTTCTTTCTTTTGTAAATATAAGTTCTAAGTTAATTCTTTCTATTTTTCAGTATGAAGCATTTCAATTCATATTATTAATATTCGATATGTTTTATTTTGCAGGATTACAAATGCTTCAGTGGCTTCATTGGCTTTTTGACTTTACCTGATTATGATTGAATATTTGATTTTAGTGTACATAAAATAAAACTAGGAATAAGATAGAGTAGTTTCTTTTCTTTTTCTTTACTTCTTAGTTTTTAGTTTTGATTTCACACATAGTAGTAAATATAAGAATGTATATATTTATTAATCAGCTCGATAGTTTTTTGCTAAGGATAAATTGATCTCTACTTAATTTTTGGTCAGGTACACTTGGTTGGATTGACAAGTTAGAAAGCGTTTTGCAGCAAGTGATATAATCGGGAAGGCGAATACGAGTATGGCCTTATATCAGGGAAGTGAATTCTTTATCTTATTTCCCTTTCAAAATTTGTATACTTATCTTTTTAAACCTTGAATTTTGGTATTAATTGTGAGAAATCATAAATTTACAATAATGCAGTAATGATAAATCTATCATTAGGTTATTTTACACGATTGTGGGATGATGTCATTAATTATATACTTTTAGACTATATTTAAATTATTACAGTGACATTCATCAATTTATTTAAAATGTGTAGACTAACCTTATAATTATTTCTTTTATCATTCAAATTTTGATTTTCTCTTGGAATGAGTTTGCCAAATCAATTCCTGAAATTTCTAAATCATTCATGCCAATTCTTGATTTTGCTCATAAAGATTATTTTGATGAATATTTCTCTAAATTTTTGTAAATCGATCATTTTTTCAAAATTAATAATTTTGGGCTTTTCTATGAATACTTACCATATTTATAATTAAGGAAAAGTCTTATTTTGATATTATCACAACCACAAATTAAGATAAATCTAATTGAGGGTATTGAAAATTATTTTATAATTTCAGATCAATTAAATCTTGTAAAATATTATTACATGTTGATCTTCGATTTAAGAATTTTCTTTCATTTGATTATGATGCTTAGTGAAGTTGTGACATGAAATTAATAATGATTTACACAAATCAATTTAATCATCAAAGAAAATTAATATTGAGTTTGGTTTCACTTGATTACTTCTCGTTTTCACTTTTGAGACCTAGATGATTGGATTTCTTATCACCTCAACCTTGTACATATTGACTAGATTTTGAGTTGAAATCTTGCTTTTTGAAATAATTGGTTTCTTACAAGTCTTCTTTATTTCTTTTGATTATCTTTTGATTTAGAAGATTTTGTTGTGACCATTTTTCTTTTAGGTTTTTCATTTAGTTTTGTTTTTCAAAATAAAGAGTTGTAATTGTTACATCTTGCTCACTTTGTAATTATTTCCACGAAACTTTACAACTTAAAATTTTTTCATTTTTCCTTTTGTAAATAATGATGAATAAAAGGATTCGACTTACTCAATCTTCTCACTAATTAATTGAGTCCCAAAAGAATGAAGAAATATTTTAAGAAACTTTACATCAATAATAAGTTTATGATACGTTTTGTGAAAATCACCATTTCGACATACATATTTATGTCTCCTATTTTCTATTTTATATTGACATTTATTTTTAGATCTTTATATTGTGGTCAATTTTAATATGGCATTTAGGAGATTTGTCGTTCTTTCTTACGTATGTCTTAATTTTATGATTTTTACATTATTTTATATAGCTCATCATATAGAAAGTAATCATATCTTGAATTTTGATTTTTGAGGTTATTGACCATCTTCGACTCTCAGTTAAAGTTTCGATAATTTAAAAAAAAAAAAAAAAAAAAAAAAATTCTTTTGGATTTCAATACATACATTTTGGTTGAATTTTGGATTTGATCGGATTCTATCTTTTGAGTGTTTTATTAGTGATTTTTGTTTGGTTGATTGGTTTCAGTAGTAAATTTAATATTTTTCAAGCTTTTGATTTTCTTCTTTGTTTTTAAGGGAGCATTGTAGACAAATAATACTTTGATGGCACACTGCTCGGTGTTCATATGTTTCTCTACTAATCAACCCAATATCTTTAAGGGAAACCATTGTAAGGAGTTTCTTGCCATATCAAATGTTCTTACTGTGATTGAATCATTCCTAGCCTTGAAAGATTTCTTATGAACTTAGCTAATCAGTCAGTTGAACTCATGATTATTATTCTTGGACTTTATTTTGAGAATGATATCATTAGCTAGGCAAGTCAACTTGTTGAGAAACTTTTCTCTCAGAATCTTTATAAATCAATGGCATTAGTCATCTTTAGGCCTTCCATGTTATTATAGGGGTATTATCTGGATTTGTTTCTCATCCATTAGAAAAAATTTAAAACTAAACTAAACTTTGATTGAAGAATAGGAGGTCTCATTACGAGCCGACCTAATCATGATCATCAGCCCTCTCAGGGATAACATCATTTCTGATCACCAGGGTGATGGCTCTTGGTCATAAGATCAAGGGACAGGAGGTCTCATCACGAGCCGGCTTGTTTATCTCTGACAGTTCTCGTGAATGATGCTATCAATAGCTGGTTACCAGGCCAGGATAGTAGTCTTGAATCAAAGATATATATATATATGTTAAAAAAAAAAAAAACAAATTTTATCTTTCAGTTATTTATATTTAATGGATGGGGAACTTATCCAGATATCTTCTTAAGATATGGAGGTCATATCTTTATGCTAGTGTTATTCGATTATCCTTAACTGTTGAGAAGGAATTCTTGATAAAGTTTATTTGCTATGCATATATTTCAAACTCATTCATCTTTATGAAATCTTTGAATAATAGTTGTGACAATTCATTTGAGTGTGACAGCACTTTAAGTTTAAACTTTACTATATAGGCTAGTGATGTGAGAATGTCATGTGGTGTGAAAGTTTGATATTTCGAGAAAACCTTGATTTTGTTTCCCTATATTTTTAATCTTCTAGTAAACATACAGAGATAACTGGATCGCCCAGCATGTCGCCATTTGTTGGCACTCCAACAACTCCCTTTAATTTTTGCACAAAATAAAGGGACCCCATGTAAATTTTGTACATAATAGCTTTCAGTTTTCTTTTATTTTATCTTGCTTGATTTGGTAGGTGATTTCATAGTCTCCTTTTTGGATCCTTGACTGTTTGAATTATTTCCCTTTGGCTTGGTATTTATGAAATAAGGATTTAGTGGTATGATTCATTTTGGTCACGGGAGCCTTCTCCTCCTCGATCCTTGATGATATTTGAATGCTTATATTCATGTTTATCTGGAGAACATTTCCTTTGGACATATAAATATATTTACAAGGAGAAGATTATCTTTTTAATGTTATTTCAATGCACTTTTTAATCCTTTTTCATTTTATGATTTGATGAAGTTTTTTTTTTATTGATTATTTTAATTCTCATATAACATCAAATTTATATAAATATTTCTTCATCAAATTATTATTTTTGATTAAAAAATGTTCTATGTTCTTTTACTTTTCCTAAAGCGTACATTTGGTTTCTCCCTTTTTACATGAATAGTTTTCCACAATTTAACAATTATCTTTTTATGCTTCTCTCTTTTCTACAAATGGAATATTATGATAATGCCTTTACATTGAGTTTTCACCCTCACCTTTTTTAAAATTGTGTTGACCATGCAAGATTTATGCATAGATTGCCACGTTATTCTCAATATTGGAGCGAGGGTTTTATTTTATATATTGTTGTAAAGAGAAAGATTGTATTGAAGGAAACGATCTATTCAAGGTTTGAGAAGGACGCAACTGTAAAAGAATTATGAAATGTGCTATATGCAGATCACCGAACACAAAGACGCCAAAGCTTTCATAACATGCAATTGCCAGAATCTCTATCACGTGGAAAGATTCAAGGCCCAGAAATTCTGAAGAATATAACACCAGTGGCAGTGCATAGAATAAGCATAGGTTACGCAAGATATGGAGGACGTTTCACAGGTTTTCCACTCAATGAGGGGATAGTTGAGTTTTTTGAATGAGATTAAGCAACAGCCATTTATTACAGGACTGTAGAGATTCGCTGCTATGATTCCCATAAATTTTAATGAGTTGTTGTTTCATGCAAAATGCCACTAGTCACTACTATATCACTCCAAAAGTTCAATATCAACAAACAAGATGCCATTCCAATGGAGAAAGAGCCACGCACCTGATAGCATTGATGAATATAATAATTCTCGCCAGATTGCTGAAAATAAGGATGAAAGATCTCACCAAACCGTCAGTAATTAAACCAGATTGTTATAATAGCTCAATCGATTAGCTAGAAAGGAGGTCGAGCTTATTTATCAAATTATTATCTGATCAATGCCTTCAACAAGGACGTGTCAACAAGTTACACAGCTAGAAACTCATGAAAATTACCACGCTGGGTTATCAAATGTAAACTTTATTGGTTGTTAAACTTAGTTGCGGCCTCTGCAAATGCACAAGATTACATCAGATTGCTGAGTCTGGGAGATTTCACGTCGCTATGGAAAATAATCTACCACGAAGGGAGGATTATTTGTTTGTTACTGTCTCTATGTTTTCTATTTTCATTTTTTCTCTTCTTCTTAATTGCTAATTATCTTTTTATGCATGGATTTCGCAGAAGGAAGAAGTGAAGACTTGATACCCTTATATTCTCCAGCGTAGAGGATTACGTGGACGGTCTAATGTCCGAGTTTAACCTTTCGAATCACGGGCTAGTTCTTATCAGATCGAATGGAAGAAGTCCATCATGATATCACCAAATTTCCAGAATCCTGTCCATCCATCAAGATTGTTCGTTGGTTCCCATAACTTCACGATGAATGAGGTGTTAAATATTGCCGTTAAAAGTCTCAGATTATCTTGCAGAGTTTCTGGAGATATTCGAGGTTGCAGTTGGGGATTTAATCGCCTATAAAATGAAAAGAGATTTAGCTGGACAGAGGGGGGGGGGGGGAATGCTCCAGGAAACTGGACGAAATGATTTTCGTTTTCATTTTTCTGCAAGTTTCTCTGCTAAAGGAGGGGTCTCTGTAGAGTAAAGAGAAATGTTATTCTCTGAGATTCTATTTTCTATTTTGTAGACTTTGAGATCAAAAGATAGAGGAGAGACTGCTGCCGCCAGGATGGATGAAGTGTAGAAGAAAAACTTCTTGAAATATATTCTATTGCTAGTATTACTTCAAATCTGAAGCTGAAGCTTTGTTGTGGATGATACTGGATATCTACGAATGATGCTGTGAATGGTATTCATTTTTGGGTTTTTATATATATATATTTCAGTTTGTCATCTTCTGTTTATATGCAAACTATGTATGCTGTGTCATACTGATGTTTAAACAATTTCTCACTTTGTCGTCTCAAGATTAGTTATTGAATGCATATGTCATTGTGGTTTGTTCATTAGTGTGTTCACTATAAACATTAGCTTGAATGATATAACTTCTTGTTTATTTAAAGTTTCATTTGTATGTTAATGGTGAATATTTAAATAAATATTATCTTAAATTTGAATGACTATCTTGAACAATAATTGTTAATCAGTTCTGGAAATGAAATTTGACTGTGTCTTTTAGTTTGAAATTCAATTCCATTGCTATATAGCAGAGTAATTGTTGTTATAATTTAAACATGTTTGGTTTATATCATACTTCAATATTCTGTTATAAGATTAATGATTAATCTTAATTTCAAATCTGCTCTCAGCTGAGATAGGGTTAAATAGGATAGATAGATTAGTTTTAAAGTTTATTTTATTTTTGGCATTGTTAAATCATTTTGCATACTGTAATTAAGTTTTCATACTTAGAAAATTTTCCAAAAATTGAAGTCTTTCTTTACGAAAGCAGCCTTAGGACATTTGTAAATACATAGATAGGATAAACATTAGAATAGGTTAGATTTTGCTAGTTTTAAGGTTTCCTTAAGAGACAAACTAGCTGGTAGCAGGACCATAACCTGTGAGGTCTTGTTAATTCAAACACACCGGATACTGCTTTAAGTTGATTGTGTGGATAAAACCTCCTTATTGGCCTGGATTCAGAAAATCAGGCCAATAGGTCTCGAACTAGTTTCACTTGGGGAAGACCACTCTCGCCGCCCCTAATGGCTTCCCATGGCGGAAGAAAAGAGAGACGACGGAGCAGTAGATCCTATCAAGTTGTTGCTCGAGGAAGCCCTCGCGTGACAGAGGAACGAGATGATGGATAATTTCTCCCAAATCCTTCAACGCGTGCCAACAACGGCAAATGCACCCCTCAACGAGCAGCCATTTCGGAGATACGACTCCCTTCAAGGTACAAGTTAATTTTGATATCCCTTTATTCGAAGGCCAAATCGATGTCGATGCCCTAGATAAATGGTTGAATCTACTAGAAGGGTATTTCTCTGTCCACAATTTTTCCGACAGGGAAAAGATCGTCTTTGCACTCCTCAAGGCCGTCCCCCCATGTCAAAAATTGGTGGGAAACTTATTGTGAGCAAAAATCATCAGACGAGTCCGGATTGTTTGAATATTCCAATCCCACTTGGGCCTCTTTTATAGATGCCGTCAAGGAACAATATTACCCTGTTGGAAACTATGATGACCAGTACACAAAGTGGACCATTCTGCATCAAGAGAGGGACCAAACGGTGTCGGAGTACACCAACAAATTTCATACCTTGCGCACAAAGCTAGGTATCAAGGACTCCGAGCGGCACCTAGTACTGAAATATCGCAGTGGCCTACACCGGTACATCCGAACAGAGATGGATTTCCTGGAAATCTCTTCACTCGGATCCACCTATCGATACGCTGTCAAAATTGAGCAGAAATTTCAGCAAAAGAACAAGCGTGACTTTGGACCTGCGCAGAAGCAGGGCAAGGGAAACTCTGGCTCGCAGAACATGGGGCAGGAAAAGGACAACCAGTCCCAACCACAGGCGAAGAAGGGTAAAGAAAAGACAAAGAAAGACACCAGGAAGTGGTGCGAGTTCCACAAAAGCCCCTGGCACAACATTGATGATTGTCGCTCAAAATAGTCATTGGTGGCTGAGATCAAAGCTTCAGAATCAGATCCCAGTTCCGATTCTGACTCGGAACCTAATTTCACAGCCGCGTAAAAAGGGAAGTAGATCATTGATGCAGAACCCAGTGCCGTTGTTGCCACCACACAGATTCAGCCAGAGGAGCCTGAAGAGTCGAAGGTAGAGGAGCGCCTTTTCCACTCACAGATGTGGGTGAAGGGAATTCCCCTACACTTTGTTGTGGACAGCGGCAGCCAGAAGAACCTGATCTCAGAAGAAGTCATCAAGAGATTGGAGCTACCAATAACGCCACACCCACAACGATACACCATTGGATGGCTAAGCCAAGGGCGAAGGATCCACGTTAGTCACCAATGTCGCCTACCATATGGCATCAAGCCCTTCAAAGATGAGGTATTGTGTGATGTGGCCCCACTTGAAGTATGTGATGTTCTTTTAGGACAACCATATATGTGGAAGCGTCATGCGGTATATGAATCACGACCTCGCAGTGTCATTGTCACTTTGGGAGGACAACTCTATCGGATACCAGAGATAGTTGCACCTACCCCAAAGGAGCAGGGAAGGAAGATAATCTCCCACACAAGGAAATTTTCCCTATTCGCAATTGCCACTAAAGGTGAACATCAGATCGTGAAGACATCCACGACCTCTGCAGATTATCCTTCTACTCAGCAGAAACAAGAAAAACACAAAGTTGGTGCAGCATCGCCCATTCGGGTACCTCTACAGTGCAAGGCCACGCATTCAAGGGGCCCCTCCAAAAAGAAACCATCCACGCCAGTGCATACCAAGGATACCACAACAACCAAAACTGTTGAACAGCTCCAGCGCATCCATCAACAACAATTACAACCCTCTGAAGATGTCAAAGTAAGGCAACCTTTCCACTTCAGCAAATGTCGCACCAAGACCTCAACTCGACACACAGCTCGACATATGATAAGGGATTTAACGCAATGGAGACCATTGCTTCCTAAGGAGGGAGGATTGATCCAGGTGGATATCGGTGGCGGCCCACCTCTTCCAACTGGCTCAAAACAGTCTTCTGGCAATCTTGGTAAATTACTATTTTTAGCAGTTTTTCGGGTCCTGAACTTCCGGAGCCATTTTGAGGCCCTAAACGACATTTTTTGGCGATTTGGGGGACCAAATGGTTGCCGCCGGCATGCATTTGGGCCCAATCAAAAGTTGTAAATCTCGGATAAACCTTTCCAACGGGCCACCGAGTGCCCCAAACGGAGATCGTATGCAAAAGTTATGACCCCAGGAAGTTGACTGTTCAACTAACCACCTTGGGGCCGCAAACTCTACGACGGTTCATCTTCTAGGGTTAGGTTTTTGGATGTTTGGGATTCTTTCCCTCATGCTTATGATAAATAGGCCCTTTCGGCCTCTCTTTGTATTCATCTTGGCACGAATGAGCATAGCAGCCACATCTCTTCTCAGAGATAGCTACCACCATTCTAGCTATTGTATTTTACAGTCTGTTCTATTTCCGCTATTTAATAGAATATGTGTTTACTGTATCACTGTGTTATTTGCAATATATCTTTGTATATGATTCTATATATGCTATCTTTTGTTTCGTTCCCACATAAATCCGGATCAAAAGATGAGCCTTTTGAACTAAATTGATTATCTAATTCCTCAATTCTAATGAGGTGTAGAATATCATGCATGACAATTAAAATACTACTTGTAATTGCCTCTTGCAGTCCTTCAAAGAGCAGACATCTACTATATTATTCTTTTTAGTTCAAAATCCATTATGAAATGGTTGCAACTAAGAGCTAATGGAAACTATTTACCGTTGTGGAATCAAGTATTTGTTCACGTTAATAGAGAATTTCGATCTAAAAATAGTCATATATGTGTCAAATTTTCTAAATAAAACTATAGAAGGGAACAATATCGCGGTTTAAATAGCCTAGGTACCAAAGAATGCCTTGTAAAGTCTGATTCCAATTTTAAAACATTGCAGCAAAGATACACAGTCTTGAATATGGTGTTTCAGCTATAACTGATTTTTCAATTAGCCTTTTCCTTTGAGTGGTTAGCTTTGTTCATTTGATCATAATAGATTGAACAATAGAACTGACCAAATGGAACAAGTCTAAAAGTATATCAGTGTAGGAAGAAGAGTATATAGTTGAAGCTAGTTGCAAATGATACTAAATTTTTAGATAAATGAATAGATGTTCTCTAACCATGAAGTGGTTTCAGAACCCACCTATGGGACAAGATAGTGTCCATATGTTGTTTGCTTGCATGTTGGTACAAATTTCTATGACCAACTTATTTTTTTGCAAAATAATAGTCATCGCAGATTACTTTGTGCTAGGACAACCTACTTATCAATTAACCACAACAATTCTAGAAAAAAAAGCGATGTTAGAGCACTTGAAAATAGCTATTGATTTTATGTCTAGTGTCAAGTATTCTTCCTTGTTGGCTGATTTTGTGTTGTTTCTTGGACTTCGGGGGGAAAAAATTCAAGTTCATAGTTACATGTCTTTACTGCCAGCTAACTTTTGAATCAATCAATCAATTCAATAATTGTAGGATGCTAATAGTCATTGGCTTTATGAACTGAGGTTTATGCCTATATTTCTGAATAGTAGCAGTTTCCTAGTATCCTTCAAGGAATTCATAGTTACATCTTTTTGCTGTCAGATAACTTTTGAATCAATAAAGCAAGTGAATAACTGTAGGATACTAATAGTCATTGTATTTTCCAACATCTTACATATTTACTATTTACTACATATTTATTCTAAAGCTATAATTACCTATTCTTGAAAGTAAATATGGCGTTGGTTAGAGAGTGAAGCATCGGACCTTATTTTGAAAGGTGTTCCATTTTCCGAGTGGAATCTTAACTTGTGGAAAGAATACCCTATCTAACATTTTTAGGACTCTATCCTTTCCTTGTTTAAAATTGATCCAAATGAACCACTTTTCATGATTCCTTTCTCCCTTGCATGGTTGGAGTTAAATAGGGAAATTTCAACTTGAATTTGAACTAGGAAAATCTTCTAGGATGATACCATTTGAATGGAAATATTCCACACTTGGATTTAGGGTTGTCTACCATGCCAAAATCCCCACAAAAAATCCAAAAGGTACTCAAGGAGATCTTTTGTTAGCTAGTCCCAAAATTTTGAACCTATAATGAGAGAGGATAAGGGAACAAACATTAGAAACATTCAACAAACCATCATCATTGAAAAGACTCATTTAGATGAACTTGGACTCAATATCACAACGTTATGGGATGACAATTTTTCTAAGGCTATTTTGATGCACAAATGACTAAGCTTCTATGTTCCTTATGACTCGAGGTTATAAAAGGATAGCTGGGTAAGATTGTAGTTCAAGTATATCCCAAATAATTAATAAATTGTCCGATCTCAGTTATGGCCAGTCCATCCTCTCGAGTCCTCACTTTTACTGACATAGTTAAAGTCAAAAGGGAGCATTCCAACACTACCAAAAGGCCCAAAAAAATCAAATTGTTCACTTATTGAGACCTTAAACTCTTGGCTTGATTTGGTCATCTGATCTGAAGCTTTCATATTGGATATTGTTTAATACATAATAAAAAGTATATCATTCCAACATATTCCATTACTCTTTTGTTAGCCACATTAAGATCAATATCTAAGAAGTTGCACCTTTTCTTTTCTGCAACATTATTTACAATCTCACATAGTGCATTTTGAAATATGGGATGTTGCAAATATGAGGTCATTAGAGGCTCATCGGGATGGAAGGAACTTCTAGAAGTAGATCCCTTCTATGATTCTTTTTCTTTAGTCTCCTCGGGATTGAATAAAGCAACAAAATGCCCTTTTGTTTCCAAGCCACCAAAATTTGTAGTAAGAGAAGCAGAGGCAATATCATAATTGGTTGAATCATCTTGATTTGCTTCATCCATTAGTCATTACAAGCCCTTCATTTAAGTCAACATAAGTCCATCTTATTTTTCATCTTCCACTTCTTTACAAAAGGTTTTCAACATTTAAGACAGCTTGTAGGAAGACTTATGTGGTAGGCCTAAGTGTCATGTTGTCATGAATGATTGATTAGCAGTTTGGAGGCTTTGAGACTACTTTTGGATTTTCTATGTGCAAGGATATCCAAATGGATGGCATATTTATGTGGTGGTTGTCCTATATTGTACAACTTAGCCTATTTAAATTGAGTTGAAACAATTGTCTTCTGTACAAGTATCTGGAACAGGGCTTGAGCAATGTTTGGTATTACAAACTACTCAAACAGTATGTAAGAAAAATGGGGGGCTTTGAGACTATTTTTGGATTTACTGTGTTAGGTTAGCCAAGTGGACGCTGACTTATTTGTTGGCTGTCCTATCACACAACCTAGCTTGTTTAAATTGAATTGAAACACTTGGCTTCTGTAGAAGGATCTGGAACAGTGCATGAGCAATGTTTTGTAATACAAACTTGTCAAATAGGATGTAAGGAAATGGGCATATTGGGTATGATTTTTGCCAAATTCTAGATAAATCAAGTGAAAGATCATGGATGAAGTTATTGTATATTTTACATTGCATCTTTCATCTTGATTACTGACTTTTACTATTACATTTAAGGAGCTAAAAGGCCACTGGATTTTTTAGCAGCGGTTCAGATACAAAGAGAGGCATCCTACACACAGTCAAGAAAGTGTTTTTATGGTCTATCTCACCATGGAAAATCAATTCATATTACATATGGAAAAATATTATACCTTTGAAAACTGTAGGGCAACAATGTACAGTCCTATTTCTGAGCTTTTTTGTGAGCAAATGAGGAGGTATGCTCCCAAATCCACACAGAATTTAATAAATAACACCTTGAGCACTCTTTTGGGGTAGTCTTGGTAACCTCCATCCCTGTTTGGAAAGTCCTCTTCACATTTCAGATCTCAGTTATAATAGAAACAGCAGACTGGACCATTATTCATAGGTATTACATACAAGGATTCAAGAATGAGCTCCACTATAGGGTAGTTATAGGTTCGAATCCAAAGGGGTAGGGTATGTGCACATCTAGAGGTGAGTCGTACTTCTTTTAGGGATATTGTTTTCTTACATTCCAGTTAGTAGAGGTTTTCCTAAACACTATTTTTGCAAAAAAACTGCATGAAAAGGCAAGTTGTAGAGAAATTTATCAGTATTCCCAAAGTCAAGTTTTTCAACTCTCACTTTCACCTTCTTTGCTTATCTTGGCTTGTCTTTGTACAATCTGGAAAATGTCAGGGCAAGCTTTGGACAATCTTGGTTAAGTTTTTCATAGAAGTTTAATCAAAGGAGTATTGTTGTACAAAGGAAATTTTTAATAAAAAGGAATTGATTTTGGTCATGTCTCTCTATTTTATTTTCCATTTATATTCTTTGCTTTCTTTTGTCTTCTGTTTGTGTGTCAAGGGACTTGCTTTGCGAAGCAATGTAATTGCTAAAGTCTAGATGTGCACATACCCTACCCCTTTGGATTCGAACCTATATCCTTTGGTTTGTTCGCTCTACTTTGTAAAGGTATCATTAATTTCAATGGACTGTACTTCTCACCTTTCACATTGTTTTTTTAGAAATGTAGTTTCAACAGTAGATTTGGGTTGCTGCCTAGATTTGAAACAAATTGCTCTTCATGATCGCAATGCAGAATATAACCCAAAGGTACATACCATCGAAATAAATGAATGACTTTCTTTTGTTTCCATTAGTTCAAAACTTAGATGTCTGTAATTTTCACAAATGCACATGTAGTATGTATGTATACATAAATCAAACCCAATATGTTAAAACTTTAAGCAATTATGTGTCTAACAAGGCCTTTTTTCTGTTGCAAAATAAGGAATAGTTCAGGATTGCATCGACATTTAGATTTAAAATTTGAACGAAGGGACAAGCAATGGTTATTGAATGCAATTTCTGGCTAGAGTAATATTTTGTTTGTCATAAACCCCTTTTGACATGGATAGTGTACACAACTCATGACAAGATATCATCAATTCAATTGGAAGATCTTTGGCTACAAATCACTGACTTAGGGATATCTATTTAATCAAAATCACCCAAGATCTTTGGCTACAAATCGCTGACTTAGGAATATCTGTTTCTCTTCCTCACCGTACTTCTAACAGAGGTTCAAACATGTCAACAAGAATATAATGTAAAGGATAGTAATAAATATATGGAGAAAATTCCAATTAAAAGACCATGCCATCTCTGCACCCTTCATTCCATGGTCTATCAATGTCAATAAAATCACAAATTTTATCAGTGGGTACTAGAACTCATATCTAAATGGTAGACACATATCCAAGGAATAGGAAACATAATCACAATACTTGTCAGTGGGTTTTGGTAATGAGATCTAGCTGGAAGTGAGCTTCTTGGGAACAATAGCTAAGATACACCTGTTTTAATAGAGCATATTTCCCTTGACATACTACTGGCACCTTAAAAGGGTTGCTAGAATTCTTTTAACTCAGAAATTTTCTATAAAAAATAGTAGTTCTCATGTAGCTAAACTTTGTATTTAAAATCATTCTTAGATTAAGCAAACTAAATGCAGTTGTAAGTAGAATAGCTAAAAATGATGTTTGATGGATTTATGTCTAATTTTGAAGTTAATCTTGAATGGGTTTAGGTTACTAGGTTCAAATTTTCTAGCCTCTAGAATTCATGTCATCATGGATAACTTACAAATTGTACTAATTTTATATCATTTTTCTCATGCAGGTTTCACTTTGGGTTTCTAAATTGATTTGATATCTTAATAATTGTGGAATATTCAACGAAATGTCAAACAAGGATTGTGGAAAGAAAGCATCAAAACAGAGGGATGTATCATCATACTTTCAGAAGCCTCAATCCAAGAATCTAAATTCTCTTCATGATTCAAACTCTTTTGAGCAACCCATCAACGAGACAAATGTCAACTCTTCTGAGAATCCAGCTAATAGCCATATAACATATGATAGGATGGGTTCCTCTAGTGAACAAATTGGGATAAATGCAATTCAACCAGAAATTGGCAATGACAATGTTGAAGGTTCCTCTAGTGCACAAATTGGGATAAATGCAATTCAACCAGAAATTGGCAATGACAATGTTGAAGGTTTTACCTTGGAAGGCAACAAAAATGATTCATTATCACGAAAAAGGAAAAAAGGCCAATGGGACATAGGGAGAAAATTCCAATCGGAATGGGCCTCAAAATTTCCATTTATTGAACCAATACCTCCAAGAAATGAGAAAGAGGCTTCACGAGAAGTTAAATGCATTGTATGTAGTTGGAAACTTGGAAAGGTAGTAAAAATGAAAATGAAGATAGATACAATAGAGAAGCATGCAGGAAAGTTGTATGTTAAGAAAACTGAAAATGGTGAGGAGAAGTCTATTACCAAATGGAAACCTTCTGATGACTGTTGACATCTCAGATATCAAGAAGAATATAATAAATACTTAATAAGCAAGAGTAAACTCGAGGAAAGTGGAGGGACCATCACATCTCTATTTGGAAAGACAATGGAAAGAAATTTGTTATCCAAGACGACACAATTAAGCACTGTATTTCACATCTTATCTAGAGGTTGTCCTATGACAGATTATCCAGATTACAAGAACTATGTATCTTTTCTTGAAGTATCGAATTTTCCATCTTCTCATTGGTCTATAACGAGTGGTTGGGAATGGGAAAAATATCTAGCTCAAGTAGAAAAAGATGATTTGAAAGAGAAGATTGCAAATGCTAGGTTTTTTTCACTATCTTTGGATGAAGTTACAGCTGTTGATAATACTTCATGGATCTGCATGAGTATTTATATGGTTAATGATCATATTAGGCATTCATATTTACTTGGGATTCATAAAATGAAGAAGAGTTCTACAGCTGGAAATATTTATGAACTTGTTATTAAGACTTTGAAGGAAATTGGTGGTATGGATGATTTAATGATTGCAAAAAGGTTGGTATGTGTCGGAGCTGATGGAGCATCAATGATGCAAGGACAAAGGAATGGTCTTTGTGTCAAACTACAAGTATCAGCTTCACCATTTATGATTAGTATTCATTGTATGGCTCATAGGATGAATCTTGCATTTAAAATAGTAAGTAAGTTTCCACTGGTTTCAAAAGTTGAAGAACTTGTACGTGAGACTCATGCATACTTTTGTCGTAGTCCCAAGCGATTTACAGAGTTTCAACAATTTGCTGATGGTGTTACAGATGGAAAAAAGCTATTAAAAGATGTTGATACAAGATGGATCTCATTGAATGGACCAGCCCAAAGGCTATTTAGTGAATACCGATCATTGGTAGGGGTGATGTATGAACATCGCTTTAGTGTAGACAAAGCTCAAGAGCTTCTCTTTCGACTAACTAATATAGAGACATTATTAACATTGGCTGGAATTCTTCCTTTGCTTCATGAAATGAATGTCCTTGTGAAAATGGCTCAGAGTCGCACAATGTATATTGCAGAGTGCACAAATGCAAGAAAATTGGCATGCCTTGCATTGGATAATTTGTATAGGATGCCAGATTCTTTTACGGGTCAAACATTTAACGGTTGGACTACTATCATTGATATAGAAAAGAGTGAAAATTATTTGAAGTTTGATGAAAAAGGGAGACTATGTATGCAAGTGCGTGGGTATATGGTTCCCTTTTACTATGTTACTAAGAGGGGACAAACCACCGAAGAGTGCCATGTGTCAAGAGACCAATTCAATGATATTGTGATTTCAGTGAGACAGAACTTGATACAAATTGCACAATCACTATGATTAGAGATAAGAGAACGATTTCCTCAAGATGAATTATTGGAAGCTATGTCTGTGGTATACCCTCATTATTGGAACTCTGAAAAAGAAATAGATCCCTTAAAAGTCGACTTTCTAGCAAAATTGAATACTTTAGTGCACCACTTTGGAAGGAATGCTAAGGTAGAAGGAGAAGAGATTGGAGGTATATTAGATTCATCAAAATTATATAAACAAACCACTTGCTTTGCTCAAACAATGTCAGGTCAATATTGCACTTTGCCAAAACCTATAGAATATGGTGCAGTAATCAAATTATGGACTATTTTAGGTGAAAGTCAATACCTACAAGAAAACATGTCAGAGTATTTCAAATTAGTCGATTTATGTCAAACCATGATTTTGGGATCAGTGGAGGATGAAAGAATGTTTAGTGCACTGTCATTCTTGAAGTCAAAGTTGAGGAACAAGCTTGATAAGAATATGGATACTTGTTTAAGATTATATGTAACAAAGTATGACATTACCAATTTCCCATTCAATAGAGCACTGGCACTCTGGCGATCAGATTGTGAGAGAAGAGGAGAATACAATATAACAAATGTCTCCAATGAACTTGATATGGAACATAATGTTTTGGAGGCTCATAATGATATTTCATCTACAGAAGCTCATGTTCAAAATGTAGAAAATGAAGAGCGACATGAGAATTGGGAATTTGATATGCCACAAGATATAATCTAAACCAATATACATTGGCAATGTATAAATAATGAATGGAATTTAATAGATCATGTGATTTTTTTTAGTTTGACTTCGATGTTCCTCTATTCTTGGATCAGGTTGAAAAGGAAAATTCTTGATGGGAGAAAGATTACCATACATAAATTTGAAGTTGCATTTCAGGTAAAAATAGGTTCTATAGTCTTTACTTAGTATTAAATATAGTAATATTAGAGCTACATTTCCTTGATGCAAGCTATTTTAAGTTTGATGTTTTGATAGTTAACTAATGCATTGTTTTTTTTTCTTATTTGTGACAGGAAATGAAGTTGGGACCTATCTATCCATAGATAACGTCCTAGTATTAAAGGTTAAGTAATTAATTTAACAATACTTCCGCTTAGCAAGAATGGGCTCATTCAAAAGTTAAAACTCAAGTACATGGAATTGCTTGTATTTCTAGCTTTGATATCTTGGCAAATATGAATGGTTTGCTTGTTTATTACATTTGGAGCATTTTTTCAAGTTTGGAAGTTTGCATTTATTTTGGTTAAATATATTTTTATTCCCTTGATAATTGATTGCAGTTTGAGCCCTTTGTACTAGTTTGATTCGTTTCATAAATTATTTGTTTTTTTTCTTACATTTGGAGCATTTTTTCAAGTTTGGAAGTTTGCATTTATTTTGCTTATATTTTTTTATTTCCTTGATACTTGACTATGAGATCTGAATTGCTAAGCGAAGAGAAAAATGGTCTATGCATTGGCTTACTAGGTTCCTATGCATCCATCGTAGGAGACCTATTGGCACGAGACCGACATTTCTCTAATGTAATTGGCATAATTTTCATATGTCCACATACTGTCAATACAGTATTCACTTGAATCTCAATAGCGACAGTAAATTTTGAAAGCTAGTAGATGAAAATAGATGCCCAACAATTGAAATTAGTCAATTTCCTGCAGATATTGGTTGTATAGAAGTGATATTTGTCCAATTAAGCAACAATTTGACAGATCAGGCATAGATTTGTATTTTTTCTGACGTCTTTTCCATAAATATCAGTCTTTGCATAAATTTGGCAGATTCATGGCAAATTACAGTGGTTTGGCAGTAAATTAGAAGGTTTTTTAGCAAATGTTTCAGTAGACATCTCCCTATTTCAAATTTCAGTAGTTTGAGCATGTATTCTCTATTTTTCTTCCAGTATTTGCAACTTTGCATAGGAAAGATCATATTTGTAGCTCTACATCTATATTGCAGCAGTATATATAATGATAGACTATACCATGAATTGTACCAACAATTTCCTGGGAAATACCCTCAACTAATCTTGAAAGGTGTTTCTTTGTTTATGCCCTACACATGACGCTAGACTGTTGAATCCTTTATGGTACAATGCAGTATGGCATATTGTAAAAATAAAATATTAAATGAAAATGCATAATGTAGAAAGAAAATATTGAATGAAAAGGGTGGGATTTTCTTCACTTTCTCCCGTAACAAAGAGAATATATGGGAAACAATGATTATATGGTTATAATGTTATTACTGCTGCACATTCTAAACATGATGCACTAGATGCTATTCTGGTTTTTGTAGCAGCACTTTTAGAGCTTGTTGTTGAAGTATATATTGTTGTGGCTATTGTTGCTGCAAGTTCTATGATTCCCATCGAGGAATATGTTGTAGATTTGTTAATGGTAATGATGTGTGATGTCCTTCTCTCCTAGTTCGGCTCATCAAAGGACTGGCCACCCTTTGATGAGGTACCTGACCTCAGGAAGAAGTTGAGGACCGAAGGATCACATCATCGGGATGATACCTTTAGTACTGTGATGACAAAACTTTCCGTAGATGTATGGAACATGTGAGGACACATACCGAGAGAGAGAGACCTTGTCACCCTATCTTGTTTGTCCTTGTGGTTATCCTGCTTATGGTACTTGACCTTATTGGGTTGGTTTTTTGTCGAGTCACCTTTGTTGTTTTGGTCTCATGATTGACCTTCTAAATGGTCATGAAATCGGGGGGCGAATTAGTTTGGGTTCTGTTTTTTCGGCCTCCTTCTAGGGCATCATTTGGCAGCTGGTTGATGGAACATTTTTCTGTTTTTGATGTCAAGGTTTGAGCCCTGTAGGGCTGTTTTTTTGCTGCCGTTATAAGTCCTCTAGGGATGTGTATTTCTCCTCTGAGAGGTCCTCCTAATTCTGCTACTATTTGATTATTTGTTTAGCCCTTCTAGGGCTGCCGTTCTCCATTCTTTTTGCTTCTCCTGTTAGCTGCCGCCACTTTGGTGTTGGGTCTATTCAGGTTATCATTGAAATTTTTGGTTAGGGCCTATTGAGGCTACCGTTAACCTATGGATTTATGGCTACTGTTATCAAAGACTGTTAGAGTCTTTTGAGGTCTCACGTTGTATTATGAGCCCTGTTAGGGCCAGTATTGGTTATTGCAGCTTGACTGGTGGTTGACATTGGTTGTCTCCTAACTACGTTAGAAGGTCTGCTGGTGCTTGAAGTTTGTCCTAACACAACTGTACCTATTGTTGACACTCTTCCTTGGTCTCTCTCTCTCTCATAGGTATGATGTTGCCCTTCTAGGGCTATTTATGTTTCTATATCTATTATGCCTTATTGGAAAAACTGAAAGCAGATCTGAGTACATTAGAGAAGGGCTCATCCCTAGGTAAGTAATTATAACCGTGTCATTTACTAGCATTCTTACTTTCAGTTTATTGTGTATTATTGGCACAGTGACCTATTGGTAGTGCCCTAGTTGAAATAAATGAAAATTATTTTTTAAATTTATTGGCACGGTGACCTATTGGTAGTGCCCTAGTTGAAAGAAATACAAATTATGTTTTTGAATTCTTACAGTTGTATTGTATGATTGAATTTACATTTCTGATCTACTGCATCATTGTTTAAAAGTTGTTCTTTATTTTATCAAAACCTAACTTTATAAAAATCAACATGGTATCAGAGCTAGTTTTGTAGCTAACTCTATTTTGCAGCCTATCAGAATCTACAAAGTTCCTCAGGTAAGGGTTTGAGCACTAACAAATTTGATTGCAGAAGATTCAAGTCTGGTCAGTGGAAGAAATGCGAACTGATGTGGCTCACAACCACAGTGAACCAGATGAGATGTTTAGGTTCTTGGACAACAATATCCGAGAAGTAAGTCTAATCTATTATCCGATTCTTGGGTCTCATTTATACTCCATCACCCATGTATGTGATGGTAGTGAAGTCATGGTTGCTAATTTAGATTTACAGCTTGGTGTTTTTTATATTTTTGTATGCAGATTTGCAGTTTCAAGGCTATATTTGAGATCTTTTAGCAGTAGATTTTCATGGTTCCAAAGGTAGCATTAGATTGTTAAGTGTAAATATGCATCATAGGTTGATGTCCAGAATTATTTCAGACAGATTTCAGGTTTGATATTTATATAGTAGCAAGTATGTGTCACAGCTTGAAAGAATATTTTGGCCTCCCTTGTTCGTATTTTGTTTCCAAATTGAAAAGGGATTCCCACACAAGGTTAGCAAGGACTAGGATTCAGTGCACAGGCATTACGTAAAGTGATTTAACTTCTATAGTTGTGATTTAACTTCTATAGTTGTATTTTAACCCAGTGTATTCTATCAGGCTTGAAATTGACGGTTCTATTCTCAACAATTATGAACTGTGCAAATGGATAAGAGTATTCTGGAATCCAACATGGAGTGCTTCATTTTTTCAATTTGTTGCTTGATTATGCTCAAATGAATACAGCAATCCAAAGACAAAAGACTTTGTGTGGTCTCTCCAGGCCTGCTACCATTAGATTCAATACATCTTTCTGCCAGCCTATCTCAGAGGTTGGAAGCACCTGCAGACTATCCCGCCTTGGAAATAGGTGGCAGTAGATCTATGAGAGCAAACTTCTTCCCACAATATACAATATGAACTCAACATTAGAGTGCATAATTTGAAATCGATGATTCATGAGTACCTTGCCCATATGGGTACTTTGTTTCATAGCTTTGTTCCAACCTTACCTTATTCCAGAGCATCAGATTGACAAGAAAATTGGGGAGCATGCATGGCAAGTCGAGGATAGTTAGATGGGGACTTCCAAATTCTTGATTCGACTATTCTTAAAAGTTTCTATTTTTAGAAACTTGGTCTTTTCCATTAGTATATGACAATATATTTGGAAACATATGGGGGAGAAGCAAAGCAGTTTCTATTTTCGATGAAATTTTATCTTAGAAGTTTTCTATTTTTACAAGGTAGTCAAAATAGTGAGAAAATAACATTTCAAAGGACCTAGTTGGAGATTAACCCATGTTTCAAGTTTTAGTTAAATTCGAGGCCATGATTTTTGGTTATATTTTGTGCAGTCTATGTTTTAGGTAGTGGATGGTATTTCAAGCAAGGTGACTATCTTTCGAGTACCCAATATGGCATAGAGTATCAATCCAAATTTGCAATCCATTACGAGCACTTCTACTTTCATGGACCAGTTACATGTTGACACTTGCTATTTCTGTAGGTTTATGGTTGGAGTGAGATTTGTACTCTATTTACTGCTATTTTAACCAGGAGATTGAGAGCTACAGTTGAGAAGCTTTTGTGACTTAATAGGAGTTGTGCACTACTATTTTTGGCCACATAGAGGAGCACCCACCTTCTGGGATTGAAATTGTTGACCAATTTTTCAAGCCATTACGAGCACTTCTATTTTCATGGACCAGTTACATTTTGACACCTGCTATTTATGGAGGTTTATGTTTGGAGTGAGATTTGTACTCTATTTTTTGCTATTTTAACTAGGAGATGGAGATATACATTTGAGAATATTTCGTGACTTAATAGGAGTTGTGCACTACTATTTTTGGCCAAATAGAGGAGCACCCACCTTTTGGGATTGACCTTGTTGACTGTTGAGATGATTGTACTATTTTGGTTAGGGCACATGAGTCAAGGCCATCTGAATCAATTGAAGTTGTCAGATCTTTATATAGAGTCAATTATAATAACATAAATAAATTATATTTTGATCATAATAGCATTGAATTTATTCTTTAAGAACATTTTTGGTTTCTTTTCTATTTAGAACAAATCCAGTGTTGAAGTAGAGGATTGTTAATTCAATTATTGGTATATTTCTTGTAATTTTTATTATTATTTTGGAAATCTTGTGGCATTGTTTGGAGTAATAGGGAATGGTTCTTTATTGAATCCACGTTCTAGTCCAAATGTAAATGGCCTTTTACATGCCCATGATTTTGTTCAGGGTAATCATGATTCTTACCATCACCATCTACATAGTCCAATTATGTGGTTACTTACATTCATGTATGCACATGGTGTGCATGTATAGCCTCAACCACAATCACAGTCATGGCCACATGGTTTTCTAGCTATTCACAACCACATGGTTTTCTAGCTAGTCATACTCATCTAAATAATGTGGTGTTACCTTCACAACATCACCATGTTGGTTCAACACCAGTTACCAATCTCTCACATCTAGACAGACAGCCTGGATATATGACAGAAACTCCAAAAAATATGTTTTCTCCCATCTCACTTGGAGTTGTAGGATTATGTGGTACACATGGAATGCATTTGTTGCAATTTGTAACTCACTCTCTTCTGTGAACAGTTTCTGGCAATAGTCATTTTGTTCATTAACTATTTTCTAAATCCTTTAAGCACAACTTAGGGTCTGAATTTGATTGTTATAATTAAAATTTCAATGCTCATGTACAGTTATGTTAACATGGATGCAGATGAGTAAGAAGGCTATTTCTATCTGTAGATTCGTAGAAATAAGTGCTGAAAAGTTTGACAGGCTTTCGGGTAAAGTTTGATAAAAGTTGGAAAACTATAATTGATTGATTCACAAAATTTCTAATAGAGTTTCTATAAACCCAAAGGTTTTGGTCTAGTAATGCACATAAAAGGACCTGATTAAAAACAGTGGTAGACATATAGATTCGAGATTTGATACCAGAAGAAATGATTTGGCAATTATCTAACTACACACTAGGAATACAAGAAGGCATACATGGATTTGAGCATAGCACTTATAGTAATTACAAATGAATTAGAAAGTTTCTTAACAATAATGTTTGTAACTTTGGATGAGGTTGAAATTCTAGTTCAACAAAATAAATTGGCCATTGAAGGTGATCAGACCAAGTACTAGTTCCTAATGAACTAAGTACAAACACATGATATTTTTAATTTTGTAATTTATAAATTTAACTTGGTAAAAGATGGCACTCTCCTAACATTCCAACTTACTTTGCATCTACCCTCCACCTACGTAAAATTGTGTACTCTAATATATATATTTTAAATAGTGTACTGCATGTACAGTTTCCTTTTAACCTTGCATTCTCCTTTTTTGTATGTGTGTATTACATGTGCTCTAATAGTAGGGGGATTACATGTGCTTGTTAGAATAGTTTTCTTTTATTATATGACACATTTTACCACAATTGAGGGAATCCTATAGGCAAAGACAGACAAGGGATATGTTTTTAAAGGTAATCATAAATTTGAATGAGTTATGGAGCATAATCTAGCTATGAATAAAAGAATACCAAATCATGGAATTTACATTCTGCTTACAATCATATAAAATATTCTATGGAAGTAAGCAGACATCCTTCCCACCTTTTCATCAGTATGTCAAGTTACCAAACTGCAAAACCTGGGTTATAATTTTCCAGAATAAACTATCACCCAATTTTGTATTGCTTGCCTGGAAAAAATGTGATGAATTGCATTGTGCCAGGTAGTATACTCCCATTCCCTGACGATAGATTCTCTACCATATGTAGTTCAACTCCCTCTTTCTTGAGTGCCTTCCAACTAGTTTCACTCACAGAGAAGCAACTCAAATATTTCACCCTTTTGTTGGTTTCAAGGAAGTTATGCTTGTAAATAAGGAGCCTAGAGATTCTGAAGGGGAGCTTCTTGTTCTATGCTTTGTTGAATTTTCTAATCCAAACTATGTGGCAACTGCATTGGAATATCTCCAAGGCTACAAGTTTGATGAAAATGAGAGAGTCACCTAGTCTAAAGTTGAAATTTGAATGTTTTTTTTGTCCTAGTGTAGAGAAATATAGGACGAAGCAGGTAAAGGATGTTTCCCATTAGGAAGAACTTGTGAGGGAACTTACAAACACACTTGAAAATGGAAATCTACCACAATTGATTTTCTATGGTCCTTTAGGTAATGGGAGAGCTACTACATCTCTTGCAATCACCATCTTTTCAAGCTTGAATACAAATCAAGAGTCTTAGAGCTTAATGCAAGTGATGATCCTGGTATTAATGTTGCACATACAAAAATAAAGGATTTTACAGTAGTTGCAGTAAATTATGGAAATATGAACAATGGATATCTTTGTCCACCTTTCAAAATTATCGTCTTAGATGAGACAAATTCTATGACAGAAGATTCCCAGAATGCCTTGCGCCATATGATGGAGACATATTATAAAGTAGCGCGGTTTTGTTTTATTTGCAACTATGTTAACAAGATTCAAACTAATGAGGACTTTAAACTCAAACATTCAGCTACAGTAATACAGACAACTTTTAGGGTTTGGAAGGAGATTCATATACAAACTGAAGCTTAGAGTAGTATTTTTGGTCCAAGCTATATTCTCGGGGGGTCGAGTGCAATGGAATGTATTACGGAATGATGTGGTTGGGTGCATATTTGTGGATGTTCAATCGCTTTCTAAATATGCACCACAAAAATCAACTATTGAAATTGCAATAACTATTCAGAGATAGGAATGCCTGTGGAAGTCTAGGATAACATAACAGATAACACAACCATAGGATAACAATTCACATGAATTTCCTGCCATTGATTGCCAAGAATTCAACCTATGACCGGTAAGAAACAACCATAATGCCTATGTTCATCCCAATTGATGATTACTTACCATATGGTAAGAAATATAAATTCTATGGAAAAATACAATGGGGATTTTAATTTTTACTTATTAAATTTTAACAAACACCCTATGCTACATATTTCTAGTCTTTCCAATTTCTAGGACTAGCTTGAAGAAACCCTTTGTTTTGAGAAACAATTCTTTGATAACAAGAACCTATGTTGTGTCTGCATGTAATGGTGTTCTCTTCATTTTATTTTCTATTCAATTTGCAAACAAATTGTGTGGCTTTTTAGGCTGCTAATGAAGCACACGAAAAAACCTTTGCTAAAGAGCCACAACATAACATGTTCATAGATCGAATTATATATATTCCCTTAAACTAGATTCACAACTAAATAATAATAATATCCGATGTATCCTCACTACTAACAATATAATTATATGATACCTTGAATGCATAGGTAAATGCAATGAAAAATAGAGGTACAATCCCATGGTTCAGGCTGCATATGTGAACATCTGAGTTGTTGGGTGCCTATTCTATTAGATTCTAAAACCACTCAATAGTTAGGATTATGAGAGTCTCAGCATGTCAAGTATAAATTATATGTCAGAAATGCTACCAACTAGCCACGTTTTGATCTCTAAACATGAGAATTTTGAGAAGTAATAAACTATGAACAAGACCTTTTGAGAAGTAGCATGGCCACCATAATGGTCATTGCAAATGTTTGTATGGCTCTATTCGAGTACTTTCTCAGCCTCTTGTTTGTCTAGGAAACCCGAAAAACACTAGCAAAGGAATTTTTATCACTGCAATTATTGAAGTGCTTGGGGTTGTTATTGATCACTGTATGAATGCTTTTATAGTGTTGGGACGTTTTAAAACAGTGATGAGCAAAGTTATCATTTGCCGGGGAAAATTTGTGTGGATTGAGGCATTTTTGTGATTGCTTGGGTGATTATATCATTGTCGGTTGTTTTACTCCCTTGCCTAGGGAAACTATTGAAGTGCATAGGGCATCTTTATCATCATTGGATGAATTTTGAAGTGTCTAGGAAAAGTAATGAAATGCCTGGGAAATCATGGAAGTGGATGGGGGCGTTTTTATCTTTAATGGGAGAATTTTGAAGTGCCTGGGGAAAATATTGAAGTGTCTGGGTGTTTTTATCATCGTTGGGATAATTTTGAAGTGGCTGAGGTGAATTTAGAAGTGCATGGGGTGTTTTTTTCATCACCAAGTGGATTTAGAAGTGCATGGGGTGTTTTTCTCATCACCGAGTGGATTTAAAAGTGAATGGTGCATTTTTCTCATCATTGGGTGAATTTAGAAGTGAATGGGGGTGTTTTTATCTTCGGTGTGAGAACTTTGAAGTGCCTGGGGCAAATATTGAAGTGTCTGGGAGTTTTTATCATCGTTCGAAGAATTTTGAAGTGGTTAAGGCAAGTATTGAAGTGCATGGGGCATTTCTATCATCATTGGGTCAATTTAGAAGTGCACGTGGCAAGTATTGAAGTGACTTGGGGGATTGGGTGAATTTTGAAGTGCTTTGGGGAAATATTGAAGTGCATAGGGAGTTTTTATCATCCTTGGGAGAATTTAGAAGTGCCTAGGAAAATATTGAAGTTCTTAGACAAATTTTATCAACTTTCAGAAAATTTTGATGTGCCCGGGGCAGGTATTGAAGTGCTTGGGGTGTTTTTCTCGTCATTGGGTGAATTTATAAGTGCATGGGTCGTTTTTCTCCTCACTGCGTGTGCTTGGGGTTGTTATTGATCAATGTATGAATGCTTTTATAACGTTGGGATGTTTTAAAACAATGATGGGCAAATTTATCACTTGTTGGGGAAAATTTGTGTGGATCGGGGCATTTTGTGATTGCCTAGGTGATTATATCATTATCGGGTGTTTTTCTCCCTTTCCTAGGGAAACTATTGAAGTGCATAGGGCATATTTATCATTATTGGACGAATTTTTAAGTGTCTGGGGAAAGTAATGAAGTGCCTGGGAAAACATTGAAGTGGATGGGGGTGTTTTTATCTTTGATGGGAGAATTTTGAAGTGCATGGGGAAAATATTGAAGTGTCTGGGTGTTTTTATCATCGTTAGGAGAATTTTGAAGTGGCTGAGGCAAGTATTGAAGTGCATGGTGTGTTTCTATCATCATTGCGTCAATTTAGAAGTGCATGGGGTACGTATTGAAGTGCCTCGAGGGAATGTTGAAGTGCTTGGGGAAAATATTGAAGTGCATGGGGAGTTTTTATCATCCTTGGGAGAATTTAGAAGTGCCTTGGAAAATATTTAAGTGCTTAGGGAATTTTTATCATCTTTGGGAGAATTTTGAATTCATGACCCCACATGTCCATTGCACCATTAAGGGACGAGATAACAAGTAGAGTCCCTACTTGACCTTATAGTTGTGAGTGATCAAATACTGCTTGTGAAATGTATAAATAAATCCATCATTTCCTCATTCATACACTTTTTCATTTGAGATTCTAGGAGTCGAGAGAGTCCAGAGTTGAGCTCCGGTGTATGTTCTTTTGTTTCACAACCTTAGTAATCTACAAAATCAAAAGCTTGAGTCTTATTGGCAAAAGATTCACCAAATTTTTACTATATTTTATAAATCAGTGAAAGATTCGCCAAGTTTTTACAATTTTTAATAATTAAGTGAAATATTCACCAATATTTTACAATATCTTATAATTTAGTGAAAGATTCGCCAAGATTTTACAGCATTATATAATGAAATGAAAGATTCGCCAAAAAATTATATATACATATTATATTATTGATAAAATCGCCTTCAAGTTTTCCTATACATCGGGGAGATTCGCCCATTTTTTATACATATAAATTTTGGGGGGGTTCTTAGAATTATCCCTGACTTGCACACATGAGTCTGTCTGTCATGTGTCTCGAATCGTAGGGCAACTCTGCAAGTAGTTTGGGTTTCTTCCTATAAAATTCAGAGTAGTGTGCGGGGTCAAAGGTACGTGATAACTTACGATTTGACCCCCTTCTGCCTCTAGGGTTGCCTGGTCAACATCTCCTTCGCAATAAGGTCGCTTCCTCCCTTGTGGTCCTGTTTCGCAGTTCTCTGTTCCGGTCCTCTCAGGAGACTCTCTCTCAGTCCTCCTCTTCTTCTCAGGATGCCGGAATATTGCTCCACTCCTCAAAGTACCACACTCTTCGTCAGCTTCCCTTTGAAACTCATTGTCGCTTATGTCCATCTACCACATCTTTCCGTCAAACTCGCATTTACGCAATACCTTCACCCTCGCATTTACGCAATACCTTCACCCTCGCACACTGATTCTTCTACTCGTCAGAAGACATTCTCAATATTCCTTTTTTGCAGACAAGCATTTTAATCCACAGTTTCAATGATGACACAAATCTTCCTCTTGGCCCCCTGAAGAAGTTCCTTTTGGCGTTGTTGTATGACTTGATAGTATCTACCGTGAACTCAGTTACGTACCCTTCAAGGATACTGTCTACCCAAAAATCAATAGCTCGTGATGCCTTGTTATCGACTTGTTTCAGATGTCGCACTAGCTCTGGGGTCCAACAATCCAGTTCAGTCTTCTAACAGTGGTTCTTTTGGAATGTCAGTTGTGATAGCCACTCATGCAACAACACCAGAAGAATATTTCATGGATGTCTGAGTAGATGTATTTTTCTAACCAACTGGTCGCTGTCTGTTTAGGATCTCGCTTCTCGCTTTCTATGAATTCCTCCGCCTTCTTGTTGAACCACTCTTGGATCTCTGGTTTTGTTGGATGCCACAACATATCCTCTTTTCTTCTTCCTTAGGGTCCCGACAACGGAACCATTTGTTGACACAGTGTCTATCGACAGAGGTTCACTTTGTACTATTGCCAACAAACTATCAACCCAAACTCCCTTATACATCGGCCCGGAAAGGTGTAACCCTTCCTAGCAACACTTGTGGAGCAAGTGCAGTCTCACCCGAGATGGATAAGGGGGCTGCTGGAACCAAGTTTCCGCAGTTGAGTAGAGGATATGCACACATAGTAGACAAGGCTCCCAAATGTTTGAACCATAGAGGACTATGGGTTGAATCAGTGTCCATGAGAGAAATATTGGATGAGATGTCCTGAAAATGGTGTCAGAACCACTTTCTTTTGTGAAGGGCTAAGGATCCATATCCTTTGTTGACTTGGGGCTAAAGGGAATGTTGTAAATTGAAACGAGGTCTTGTGAACTGTACCCCAAATAGTTATAGGTGCTAGTGATCTTGATCTCTTCTCCTCGAGAATAGAAATGAAGATCTATGAGGAGTTTCTTTGACTTGTTGAAGATCATGAACTTGGTTTTACCTAGGTCGACCATCAATTGACGAAGGTCACAAAAGAGGGACAAGGCATCTAGCTGTCGCTGCAACCCCTCCGTTGAGGATGCCAAGAGGACCACATCATAGACAAAGAGAAGGATCGAGATCAAGACTTGATGGAGAAGACACTCATGATCTCTGTCTTGGATGTGTTCCTGTAGGAAGTACTCTAGCTCGTCAATGTAAATCCCAAATAAAGTAGGGGATAGGGGACAACCTTGTTTGACCCCAATGGTGCTCTAGATTAAGTCTGATATCCCATGGGTTGTGCAAAGGTGACCAAGGACTGACTCATCTAATCTCATAATGGCGGTCATAAGGGTCTCAGAAATGCCAATGTCTCTAAGGCTTTGAAACAATACCCACTCTGGGACAGAATCAAATGCTTTTCAAAAGTCTACAAAACAATAGTACACTTTGGAAGAGCGATGACTTGCCTCCTCAATGATGGCCCGGAGCGTGAGTATGTGATCAATGGTCTAGTATGTCAGTTTGAATCCCGCCTATCCTCTAGCTCTGAGGTGTGTCCTCTTAAGCTCCCTGGAAAGTTACATATGGAGAACTATAGCATAGAGTTTGGAGAAAGCGTGGCCAACCATGATCATTTTATAGTTATTGGGATTTTTACTAGGGGTAGATTTATGGATCAGGTGAATAATATGGTGACCAAGGTTCTGGGAAGCATGTATGGACCACATTGGTTAAATAAATCGACTAGGTAACAGTCTAGTCCATGGAGGCCATGCTTGAAGAGCTTGGCCTAGAAGCCCTCCTCATTTACGACTTTGTTGGAACTCATGACCTAGACAACCTCTCGAATGTCATGTGGAGTGAATAAGAAGCAAGAAGAGGGGGGATTAGGTAACCTAGATGAGGGGCTGTCCTAGGATATCATAGAGAGAGGAGGTATGGGAGAACAAGGAATTTGGATCAAGATCAAATGAGAGGTGGGAGTGTTGGGGGAAGAGGGTATGCCATAATTTTTTGGTGGAGTGGATAATGGAGGTAGTCAGCTCTGGTCTCTAACGGTAGATAAAGAGGTGTTTCTTGTGGCGGTGGATTCAATGGTAGGAACCTTTGAGGTCGGGGTATAGGGGATGACCATGAGTGAATGCATGTCGAAGTTGGGTGTGGAGACATTCGTAGTCTATATCGTACCATTGGTTCATGAGGTGGGACCCATATTTTGGGGAATGGGAGGTGCAATGAGTTGAGTGGGGATAATTTTTATGGGCGACCTACCAAATGATGGATGAAATACAAGCATACTTGTCAATGGTGGATATAAGGGATGTAAAGTGAGGCTTAGAAGGGAGCATATGGCGAAGAGTGGAAGTGAAGGTGTCGGGGTTACCCTTGACAAAGAGCATAGTGGTTAGAGGTGGGCCCAGACAGTGGAAGGGGGCGGGGATGGGTGTGCTAATTTGAAGGGAGAAGGAGAGGAGAACATGGTTGGCCAAGGGGATGGGAGTGACTGAAAGTGATGAATAAAGGGGAGTAGGTCTTGGATGGGAAAGACATAATCCACTACATTTGCACCCCCACTGTGAAGTTGGCAAGTTAAGATGTGGGAAGATGGGAAGCAGGGAAGGTTGTTAAGGATCATAAGCTCATGAGATTCTCCTAGCCATAGGAGGTGTTTGCCATATCTTGTAAGAGGTCCGAAAGCATCATCAAACGATCGATGAAGCCCCACTGAAGCTGGATCAATCTCTTGAACATTGAACATGTCCTTAGAGTGGTTGTGTAGAGGGATCCGAAGAGCTTTGGTGCGGGTGTTGAAATCACCCAGAAGGATGACCTCCCCCATTGTTGAGTACTGGGTAATGCCAGAGTACAGATCCAAGAAAGGTCATTGTCGAACTTGCCATGAATAACAAACTAAGACGAGGCTAGGGGGAAATAATAGATCACTATGTATAGATATATCAGGAGAGAGGGAAATTGCTAAGCTAGACCCACATGAACCGGGCGAACTCATCTACTGCTACCAAAGAGATCCTACCTTGGAGGGTATTTCTTGTCAAACATGCTACTCCACTTGAACCTCAGATCCCACCTGAAGATCTAATTTCTTTCCAGTATGCGAAGAACCAATGATAACCCACAATGTTCGAAAGTGACTTGATAGGGATCTTGTGGGTTTCGTTAATAAAAAGGGGATCATATGAATCAAGGGCATCATATAACATGTTTGCTGAAGACCAGAATGACCCATTACTGTTCCAACATGGCATTGAAATCTCCACACCTTGTCTCCTCCTGTGTCGGGTTAGTCATTCATAGAATCCGGGTGTGGAATATCCATGGGGTGGGGTATCTCTAATAATGGCCCATAGGTCCCATATGACCGCCCATTTCCTTGCCTATCGAGTTGCTGCAATTAACTCCCTGAAGCATTTCAGTTTAGCAACCTGTGATTTAGTGAGATCAACGTCTAGGAAAATCTTCCCAAGGGGAGAGAACAATCGTTTCTTGGCTCTCAGAGCCTGAAGTCAGTCACCTGTTGATCTGAACTGAATGAATAGTGTGGAATCATGACCAAACCATGCCCTCTCTAGGGGAACATTAGGAATCTCTAGGTAATCATGGTGGAACAGGGTACCCACCTATATAGGGTCTAAGGAGGGAGAGGTCGAGGGAAGCCTCCTAACCTTCAAGTTCAGTTCACGCACCCTCTAGTTCCGCTCTTCAAGTAGCTTGGCTTGTACTACTTCCTCGACCATAGTCAGAGGAGGGGGGCCTCTATCACTGTCCCTCAACACCCTTTGGCCAAGAGTTAAGATGGTTCTCTATTTCTTGTTTGAAAGAGGCTGGCTGGTTTCTTATTTCTTTGTCTTTGTTCATAAGGTCGAGGATTTCAGCATGCAAGGCATCATTTGGGGGTTGTAGGGATTCTTGTTTTTTCCCTTCATCTAGTAGTTTCCCGAGGGATAGGTTCTCCAATTCCTCTTTGGTTACTCTCTTTGAAAGGGTAAGAATTTCCTGTTGGGCCCGTTGCATATTAGAATGAAGTTTGCTGTTTGCAGTTTCAATATATTCCATCTGTTGAAACAAATTTTTAACTTGAGATGTCTAGAACGAGAATTTGGAAGAAAGAGAAAAGAAAAAGGAGAAGCTCAAAGGATTGGGGAAGCTGAAGGCTGGGGATGCTTGGCCTTCCAGCTATCCCCTAACCAAGCTCTTCTCATATTTACTTCATTCCAAAGATGAGAGTGTGGTTCTTTGGCATTGAATGGGAGTGCTACTATCCAAGTTCCCATGAGCAGAAGTGTGATTGAACTATATATCTAGAGGCTGTTGTAAGTTATCCATTGCTAGAAATGGAAGAGCTAAGGTCGAAGCCCATTGAACATCGATTTTTGCATTTGGGTTTATAGGGTAAATAATGTATTCATGAGCCATTCTTGCTCTATGTGTTTGAATTCCACATTTATTTATTTTATGTGTTATTTGAGAGCCTAGTGTGACATAAATGGAGTCCAATGAATGAATGTATGAGAAAGCTGAGAGTGAATGGAGTTATGAATGCATTTTAACTTTTGCTTGAAGAATTATAGAGTTTCAACAACCATAAAATATCCATTGGATGCCCAACCAATTCTAGAGATCTATGGACTATATTTCAGAGCTCTTGCAAATATTTAGGGATATCTTTTCCCATGAAATTCACTTCTACCACCTTGTATTGTTCTACGGATCTGAATTATCTCTTCTTACATCTTGACACTGGTCTAGCCTACATTGAGAATTCATTTTTTTCTTTGACCAGATCTTTGCCCAAGGAGCGTACGACCACTTTCCATAACCTAATGCATCTTACGACCTCTCTCAGCAAATTGACTTTGCATTTGGCTAATTCAACCTCCCTCTCAGATAATTTGACCTCCCTCTCAGTTGATTTGACCACACGTTTATCATTTGCCTCTTAGGCAAGACGACTGCACACTGCCTCAGAGAGAGAAATCACTGCTTCAACAGCCAGGTCGTTGCCTCAACAAGAGAAATTGTTGCCTCAGTTAGTCAATTCATCCCCGCGTTGGGAAATTGGCACTATCTATCACCCACACCGACTGTACGACCTCTCTTAAGAGTTTAATTTGATTGTACGGCCTCCCAATTGGACAAATTAAGTTGCCCGACACTCAGAATTGAGTCATTGATTTCTCTTTCGACTGTACACTACTCACCTATAGATCTTTGCGTCTAAATGAATGTTCTAAATCAGTGTTATATTGTTTCCCTGAGTGGTTTGCGGTGGTGTAATTATTGTATATTACCTTTGCTTCATTGATTGTTATTGCCATGAACTGGTATATTCCCTCTGTACTACTTTGTACTTGACTTCTTTGCACCTTCACCTTGTTCCCAGGTCATTTAGTCTTCCAGATTACAGGTGTGCAAGCCATGGATTTAGTGGTTGCAGGTATCATTGTTTCCTGCTGTTCAAGAGATACAAAGCATCCATGCTTGGTGGTGTCATTGAGAAATTGGAAAAGTATCATGTCTGTATTGTTTTCCTTTAGAGGAAGGAGTAGGGAAACTTGAGGATATGGTTGATCTCCAACATTCCAACTTCTTTCTTTTGCATGATCACTAGAAGCAGATTGTTGCAGCGTATCATGTATTGGATGATCAGTCCGTACTGTAATGAATAAAGTTGAGGATATTGTTGATCTCTGACTTTCCAACAAGTTCCCTCTTTTGCATGATCACTAGAAGCAGCTGGTTGCATCTCATCATGTATTGGATGATCAGTCTCTATTGCAATGAATAAAATTCAAGTTTATTGTTGATCTCGACATGCCAACAACTTTCCTCTTGCATGATCACTAGAAGCAACGTTTTGCATCTCATCATGTATTGGATGATCAGTCTCTACTGCAATGAATAAAATTCAAGTTTATTGTTGATCTTGACATGCCAACAACTTTCCTCTTGCATGATCACTAGAAGCAGCTGGTTGTAGCTCATCATGTATTGGATTATCAGTTCGTACTGGAATGAATATTCCATAAGCTGGTACCCAACTTTTCTCATCACCTGTGGTCATGCATGCCATAGACAAGAGTCCTCAGATTTAATTGCCTCATGTCATGTAGGAAACATATTACACAGAGACGTGTTACAATTGGCACAAATTAAACTTGTGTGAAATGTGCATGCTGTTGTCAAAACGTTTTTTTTCCTTGTTGACTTACCATTTTGAAGAGCCCACAATATCACTGAATTTGATTTCTAAAGGATCTTAAAAGTATACGTATGTTGAATTAAATACATGTTTTTTAAATGGTTGTTAAAAATACATTGAAAAAATGCTTGTGATGAAATCAAAGAAAAAACCTCAAATGTCAAATGCATGGAAACTACAACGTATTTAAAAGTATACGATGTATTTTAGTATTATATAGGTAATATCCTCCAAATACATGGAAGCTTGAAGTATATTGGTGAGGCTCATAAGAGTTTGTATTGACTTTTGTGTTAGTGTGAGATGATGAAAACGTCTTAGTGCAAAGACAACATTGCAGTTAGTTGGGATATTGTATCACATTTTTGTCATTCCAAAAGCACATCCTTTTTTTCATTGATAAACAACGTGGATTTTAGGTTTTTCTTTGTGCAATTCTCCACAGCTCAAAAAGTTGAGGCCTTCTCATATTAAGATTTTATTTAATTTTAATTTTTTAGCAGGAGTTCAACAAATTATGTCTGGTACCTCGCTGATGACTGTGTTTGCGATATTCTAGGATGCATCTTACCTTTATGGTAGTTTATTGGATATGTTGCATCCCGCATTAATCTTTACTAGTTTGCATTTTTTTGAGAAGTTATCTATGGTGGGGAAGAAAGATTTCTTTTTAGCATGAGAAAATAAATTTTGGTAGGGAAGACGGAATTCTCTTTAGCATGAGAAATAGACAGTTTACTACCAAGAAAGAGTTCTTTTTAGCTTGAGAAAGAGATGGATTACCAGGAAGAAATAATTCTCTTTAACATGGGAAATAGGCAGATTAATTTTACTAGAAATAACTATGTGAGACATAGAAAGCTCTCTTTGCTAAAATGGATGTTACAAGTAACACTCAATCTTAATGAGAGCGCTGACTCCATGTTCATTAGATTGAAGATGAATATGACTGTTTGTTGTAGAGTTAATGTGAAGATTGAGCTACAAGATCTAATGATGTTACAAGCTCTAATGATTGAGCTACAAGATCTAATGATTTTACAAGCTCTAATGATTGAGCTACAAGATCTAATGATTTTAGCAAGCTCTCTTTGCTAAAATGGATGTTACAAGTAACACTCAATCTTAATGAGCGCTGACTCCATGTTCATCAGATTGAAGATGAATATGACTGTTTGTTTTAGAGGTAATGTGAAGATTGAGCTACAAGATCTAGAGTGTCTATGGAAGCTCCAAGTATATATCTTTAAATGGCACATTGAGCTCCAGAGTGGTAAACCACCGACACATGGAATCATTAGAGGGACTTGGGAGTTAGAATGGTTAGTTTCCAAAACTAGAAATTTGCCTCCTAAGTGGTATTTGGTGCGAGGGTTGTATTATGTGGTGGTTTACATATTATTCAAGATTCGTATGCTCACATATAGGCCAAAGTAGGATGCATAATACAATCACCCATGCATCATACTGCTGAAGGAACAATATATGGGCAGCACGGTATTGTTCCCTTTCATGTTAAATTAGTAAATACGCTATCATGGAGGTATATTATTGGAAATTGCAATGTCCAGTTGAATACTTTGATTAAGTGAAATAGAAAAGATGCAAGAATGATTATTTCCAAGAAATGATTTCAAACATATGGCATGGTTGGTCTACATGGATAACTTTGAATTACGAATGAGTTGGTGGGAAACAAGTGTAAAGATTTGGAACAATTATTTTTCCAATTAAAGCAAGATAAAAAATTGTATATTTAATTGAATGTCACATAGTATTTCCTGCCGTGTAGGGAATCATGTAATCGCATGGATTTTGAAAACCGTGAAACATAATGCATGATTTTTTATGCTAGGTTTTTACATTAAATCAGGTGGTTTTCTAAGTTTTTGGCATACACCCTTTTATTGTTGAAACAACTTTTTGATATCCTGACATGCTGGATGCTCTGACATCCTGACATCCTGGATGCTCTGACATCCTTGACTGTGCAGTCATCCTCGGTTGTGGAGTCAATGTTAGTGTGGTGGACCGGCGGTATAGTTGAGTGTTGGTTCACATTTCGCTGTGATAAATGGGAAGCTGCATGCCCACCATCTCTTCTTGGTGCCATCATCACGACATGCTCCATGGCCATAAAATGGACCGCTGGGCTCGACAAGATTTAGATTGGTAAAGTACTTCTCCCAACGCCCTGTGTTACACGCATTCGTCTCTATAAAACCTTGTATATGGTAGGATTTCGCTATATCACCTTATGGAGATTTCTGGCTCCAAACCTAGTGACACATTTATTTTCGCAGGTCACAGGAGGGTTTCGGTTATTTCCTCTCTATTTAAGGTCTCACTTTGCGAGCAAAGAATAATGCCTTCGAATATTTTAGTGGAGTATGTGTCGGTATTCAAGTCTGTAAAAGAATAGTAAATAACAATAATGAACAAACATAACACACATCCAAAACAAAGATTTAAAGTGATAAAACCCCAACACTTGGGAAACATCCACCCGACAAAGTATGGACATCTTATTCCTTTCAATAACAGAGATTACATACAAGGCATTCCTCATCCAACCTATTCTCCTCGGTTACATTCTCTCCTCTCCAAGATTACATATAAATATATGGATTGGAAGGAGTTACGTATATGAAGAAATACCACTGGTTAGAGGAACTACCACCCAACCAATGGTTAGACAAACCATTTTTAGTTATTGTTATTGTTAATTAGTTGTCACAATTTTAACAGTATGCAAAGTCGGTCAGGGCAGGTCGCAAAAAATGCGGAAATACAATAGACAAGGTTTGCGTGAGACTCCGAATTGTGAGTACAGTAGCCAGTGGGTTCGATATGACCTGTTGGCATCATCTTCACTGCTTACCATAACAATCCGAGCTTGTTTCTGTTGAAAATATCAATGGATTTCAGCTACTCAAAATAAGCTTTACAAAATCTTATAGTTCAAGCTATTCTTTATGGTCTTACCGAAAATTATAGAAAGCTTTACAAAGTCGCATTATTTATGCAATTCTCCATGCTTTTACTGTAAGCCGGATAATCTTTACAAAATATCATAATTTAAAAAAAAATCCATGAAAAATATTACACCATCTTATAATTTAAGCAATTTTCCACGATTTTACTATAATTTGTGGCAAGCATTACAATAGCTTATAATTTAAGAAATGTTCCAGGTCTTTACTGTAAATTTTAGGCAACCTTACAAAAACTTATAATTTAGGCGATTCTCCATGATTGCTATAAAATTTAGTCAGAAAGACTGATTGTGTATGCCTTTATTAAATGTAATATCACTATAGGTTCCTTTGCATGTCTTTGCTGCAATTAATTTTATTCATTTAGAAGACGAGCCCACTGGAACCATTTTAATTTGAATTGAATCGATTATGAACAAGAAATATTAATGACTTTTTAAATCCAACAAACTTCATGGTGCAATTTTGATATAACATGTAGTATGCCAAATAACCTAGCCCAACTCAATTATTAGTAAATAATTTTGTTGTTCGATTTCTGTTTTATATATTTTTTAAAATTCTTTCAGGGGAATTTGATCTGGATCCAAAATTAAAGGAAAGCAATGAATGTATGACCATTAACGAACACAAACAAATTAAACATAAATTTATCCAAACTCACTTTCCAAAAATGCCATTTACAATGATTACGAAATGTCAAACTTATTAGCAATTTAGTGGAGACTGGTAGGCATATGGAGAGTAAGGCTTCTATAAACAAATTGAGGTATGCTGAAAATAATGTCGATTTGAAAAAATATTACAATATTACCTCATACTTTTATATCAATTTGGACAATTACAATAATATCTCCGATTGATGCGCTATTGAATTTATCTTGCCCAAGTTATTGATTGATTCATTATTGAATTTATCTATGAATCAATTCTCTACAATATCTTCCATTAATTCTTTATTGAATTCATCTCACTCAAGTTATTGATTGATTCATTATTGAAATGATCTCTCTACAATAATATCTTCCATTGATGGGTTATTGAATTGATCTCACTCAAGTTATTGATTTGTTATTGAATTCATGTCACTCTATAAAACTTCCCTATAGTTTATAAGGTAACATTTATACACTTTTAATATAATCATTTTGGACATATACCAGACTAGTGCAACCTCGACAACTAACTATAAGGTCTACGATTAAACTCAACTATGCAATTAGAAGCAAGACACGCACACAATGCACAATTAATGGAGGAAAGCACAAGCTAAACTAGTGTATTAAATTAAAGCTTCAAAACATTACATGTAAGCCTCCACGGGCTACTAGCGGTTACGAAACATGAGATTATCCCCTTCTTAGAAGAAACATTAACAAACATTCTAAGGTGCTAGTCAATCTCAGTCTTTTCATGAATGAGTACAACTATAGGATTTATCACCAAGGCCTCAGTCCTTGCCTCCTTAGGGTAGAAACCCTAACCCTAAAAATCTCCAAGAATCCTCAAATAAACCCTAGTGCAACAAGACAAGAGAGATGAAATATGAGAGAGAGAGAGAGAGAGAGAGAGAGTAACACTGCTCTTCTCAAATATCTAACATAAGCGTGGTGATGAATGAGCTATATGAGTATCTAATTGAGAATGACTTTCTTCCTTTTATTTGAGAAGTGAAGGGATGATCCAAAATTGATCCGAAACAATGAATGGTTGAAGGTTTAGTATTTAAAATGTAATTCGACAATGTATTAATTATATAGCAAGCCTTGTGAAATAAAAACAAAGGCAAATGTAAAATATATTAAATGAAAATGAAAAAAAAAACGAATGCGCCTCCTCAAGGCGAGTTGTCCATTGTACTCCTTTGTCCGGATTGATGGAGTAAAGCCCCAAAAGTTTGATGCCCTAGTTTTCTCCCGGCATTAGTGATTGGGTCAAAAATGAAAATTCTTCAAATTGAATTCTGCTTCCTCCAAGAGATTGGCCCTCCTTGGGCAAGTTATCCTAGCCCTCTTTTTCTGATGATTTGTGGAGAGAAGACCTTGAACTAGGAAGCCCTAGTTTCCTGCTGCTGCATAATGTGTTCTTTTCAGATTGGCTCTGATACCATGTTAGAGTTTGCACTTTAATTCAATTTAGTTAGATATTTAAACTGAAAGATAGACAAGCACAACAAAACACAAAAGACACAAGAATTTTCCTCCGGGAAACCATAAAGGAGAAAACCATGCAACTTCCTCAGAAATAGATTCATCATTAGTACAATATCAAACAAGAACCCGAATATAAGATGTCTTCTGTAGCTCTCTCTCTTTCTCCTCAAGCGAACTTGTCTTCTCTCTCACTTGGTGTGAACTTGCTTGAGTGAGTGTGATGATAAATGAGAGAGTGATCGTCTCAATTTATACTTTAAGTGTGGGTGACCTTTTTCCTAATGGGTCCGACCTCTCTAACTTAATTGGGCTGACTTGTCCTAGGGAGACTCAAAAATACGATTTACATTTATCTTTTGGGGAACTATTGCCCCGACTTACAATGGAGTTTTTACCTCAATATTCTTGCATGACCAAATACAATAATGGCATCCCCGAACAGAGGAAAAACATCTACGACGGAGATATAATAAAAATACAATAATAATATAATAATAATAAACATAAGAATATCTTCCAAAGTTACATTTACAACAACACATGCACCAACTTTATCTTTTCAAAATTAAAACCTAGAATTGACCAAGAAAGGAGGTGCACACCACTTGATTAGCTCATGTACACAAGAAGAAAAAGAAAAAGTGTCTTCTTTGATCCCATGATCTTGATTACAAATGAGAGGAGGGTGATTTATTTATAATGAAAAAATGCTAACTTAACCCTCCTCTAAGTTGACCTACCTAATTTGTATTTAAATTGACTCTTAATGATTTTTTAGGGTTGGTCACCCACAATCCAGGGACTAACCTCATAAAAGATAAAATAATGATAAAAAATGATGAAATGTTTCTACATGATGAAAAATTGAGCTTGGAAGGAGGACGTCATGCCCCATCTAACCCCAACAAGTGTCTTTTGCCGTCAATGTCCTCCTTCTTATGTTGGTACGACTTCTTTTAGCTTGCTTGGATGGTGGATGGTTTTGCTCTTAAGACCAAGATGACCAATAGGGAGTGATGATACAAGATAAATAGGTCTAAGGGTGTATCCATGAGGTGTGTTAAGGCAGGTATGACAACCACAAGAGCAATCACCTCTACAAAGCATAAAACATAAGTGTGGCTAGGAGCCTCAAGCCATGTGTCCTAATGGATTCATCCCAAGGTGCACTGGAACACCTACCTAGGGCATAAATGCCCAACATGATGAGGGACCTCCTCCCATCAAGGTGTAGTCAACAAAGCCACAAAACCAACACTCCTTCAAATTAGAACCAAGAGGACCTTCCATGACCACTCCAAGGGTCATGAGGCCTGCTAGACCAACAATTTTACATAAACAAGCCCCAACTTGGCCTTTTACAATGACAAAAAAGAGGGGCTTAGGAAAATCTGGTAGGGTGCACTGTAGAGAATTTAGAGGGTAACATGATCCATTTTGGATGGGATATTCTCGAAATGGTTCTAAAAAAATTGATGCTCAACGAGAGTGAGGGAGCCATAGCCCTTGTTGATTCAAGGCTGGAGCGCTTTCCTCTGGCTAAATCTAGGTCCTAAGAATAGAACTCCCAAGTATGTGTAAGTAGTGGTGAACTTGATCTTTGTTCATCGGAAGAAAAAATGAAACTCAAAAAGGACATTCTTCGACTCGTTGAAGATCATGATGTTGGTTTTTCCAAGATTGACTGTCAACTGATGAAGCTCGTAGAAACTAGATAAGGCGTCAAGTTGCCTGTCAACTGATGAAGCTTGTAGAAATTAGATAAGGCATCAAGTTGTCTCTATAAACCCTCTAGAGTGGAGGATAGAAGAATCACGTCATCAACAAAAAGGAGGATGAATATCAGGACATGGTGGAGGAGGCACTTATCTCTTGTCTAGATATGTTCTTGGAGAAAAGAATTCAACTCATCAATGTATATCCCAAATCAATGTAGGGGAGGGAGTACACCCTTGCTTCACCCTTATGGTGCTTTGAATGAAATTTGAAATCCCTTGGGTTGTGCGAAGTATACCCAAAAATGACTCATAAATACACATTATTACAATGATAAGGATATTTGAAATATCGATGTCTCCATGTCTCTGAAATAGGGCCTCCCTCGAAACTGAGTCAAATGCCTTTTGAAAGCCAATGAAGCAACATAAAAGCTTTGAAGAGTGATTCCTCACCTCCTTGATAATGTCTCGGAGTGTAAATATGTATATGGTCAATGGTGTGGTGCTCTAGCCTGAAGCCTGCTTGACCTCTAGCTCGAAGATGTCTACATTTGAGCTATCTTGAAAACTATAAATAAAGGGTGGTGTTATCAGCTAAGTTGCACTTAGGTGATTTTGAGTGAGCCTGTGAAGATAGAACAAGTTTACTTGTTCATAATCAGAAGACCAAAAGTCCTAGCAGGCCACCTTGGCCCATTTTTTTTAATAAAATCGCATGTCCATGCCCTGCGGGGAAATTGTATAAACGTCATAGCATGATGGTTTTGTAAAGAACTCGGCTTTCCTAAGACAATTATCAATCTGACTAGCCCAGTGTTTTTTCCCTTGTCAATTATATGCTGTTGAATAAACGACATATAATTTTCGAGTTTTTCACTCACACCTCCAAATTTGGGGGGGCCAACATGATTTCTTGATCTTAGGAGGTTATTAGAGTTCATGTGTCAATGTATATTACCATGCTAGATATTAAAATTGAGTCGTATGGACATGTACTAGGTCCCCCTAAGTTTTTTTTTAAATTCCGAAGAAAATAATTTTTTCTTTAAACTTAGGCCATTTTTTAATGGTTTAAATGGAAAAATTCAAATTGTAATTAAAGGGTGGTTTGGAGGGTATGCTCGTTTTGACGCTCAGAGGGTCCTCTTTACCCTAGTACCCACTTTCCTCGTGTTTCGGGTGACTACGTCGCCTCTGGGAGCGTTTTTCCTTAAAGATACTACAATTTGGCATTTAATTGCTAAAAAGACCCAAATTGCACCAAGGAAAAATATAAAAAAATATAAATAAAGTCAATGGACATGTGCCAAATGACTTGGCATGCCACATCACATGGAAGTCGACTTCACTCCTTAACTAAGGCGTTACTTCTGATTTAATTTAAAATTCAAATTTTGAATAAATAAATTTAGATGTGTGCCTCTCTCACATGGGTGGCATCTTGGTAGGTGGCAACTAGAGTGAGGTGGATCTCCCTCATTGGGAGGTGGCAATTACAAGGAGGGTCGAATCTCTTTTGGGATGCACCATCCTCCATATCTCTACGTGAAGTGGGTTGGGGCGAGTTATCCCATAAGAGGGGGAGCGCATATGTCATTCACAGGAGCGAGCTTCCCTCGTTGGCATTTTGTTATTTGATGGGTGTAAATCCCAAGGAAGGAGGGTGCACCTCATGAGAGGTGGCGCCCATCCCATGAAGACAAGTCTCAAACCAATCTCTTAAATCATGCTTGTAATTGCCCTCTTCACTCTCAATCAAAGATTCACGCCTTCATGAGCTAGTGCACCCATACCTCTCTCATATTCTATTTAAACAAGCTCTCTTCCTCCTTTGAACTAGTTAGAGTCAAGGAGTGAAAGGCTTGCCCATTGTAATGTTATTTGTTTCATTTGCTCAATAAAGAGAGGTAGGGGTGCACTACTGATGTTAATCTCCCATATTGCTTGTTGGATGTTAGAGGCCCACAACATCTGTTAAGAAGATTGGGGGAAGTGTCAAGGACATGAGGCTGCTCGAGAATGTCATATAGGGTGGTCATATGGCTAAACATGGAATGGGAGTTAAGGTTGAGGGATAGACAAGAGTGAAAAAGGAAGAGGGTGTGCCAAAATATTTTGGGAGAGTGGTGAAGGCTTGCATGCAATTCTTGTCATATAAGGTGGTAGTATGGGTGAACATGGAATGCGGTTTAAGGTTGAGGGGTACGCCAAAGTGACGGGAGAAGAGGGTGCACCAAAAGGCTTTGGGAGAGTGGCGAAGGGTTGCATGCAATTCCCTTCTTTTTTGAGAGAGAGATGTTTCTTGTGCCAAAGGGGATAATTGTAGGACATTCAGAGTTTGGGTAAGAGGTAGGGTCATGTAAGAGGGCGTGGCGAAGCTGTTTATGATATGATTTGCTTTCTTCATTATACAATCGGTTCATTAGGAAAAATATGGATATCAGAGAGTGGGAGGGGTATTTGGTATTGTGGGGGTGTTGGTTAAGTGTTACTTTCCAAATAGCAAAAGAGAGTAGGGTAATTTCAGAGATTGGGAGGGGGATTTGGTATTGTGGGTGTGGTGGTTAAGTGTTACTTGTTGAATAGCCGAAGAGTGTTGATTTCAGACAATGGGAGGTGGATTTGATATTGTTGTGGTGCTGGTTAAGTGTTACTTGCAAAGTAGCTGAAGAGAGTAGTGTGTATGTGGAGGAGGTTGACTCAAGTGACGAGAAATGGGAGAGTGGGGGCGAATATTTGGTGGAGATGTGTAGAATAGGTATCTATGATACCATCATCGAACAAAATGGTAATTTGGGGGATGGGTGGCATGGGGAGGAGGGGTTGGGAAATCCGTGGGGGTAGGGGAGGCCGTAGTTGACCTTTAGCCCCTATTCTCTTCTTTCTGCCTTGAACTCCATCAACCACATATTAGAACGAGCTTGCCACTTGGACAGGACAAACAACTCTTCTTGCCGCTTGGATAGGGTTGGTGATACCATCCTTACCCACCCTTAGTGTGAGTGTCTCTCATGCACGTTCCAGGAAGTATGACCCAATTCAATGACTATAGAGTGAATGATAGCAAAGGAAAGAGTAGAAGTTTCGGTACTAGTTTATCTCCTGACATCAATCAAAGCACCCATAGCAACAGTTCTTCGAAGTTCAACGCTGGCTCTAGTCTAGACTCTTCTTTCTGCAGCATTCAACAACATTAAAATTTACATATACTAGTGTACTGCCTTTTCATGTTGTAAAAGTGTTGAAGGGTGGTCAAACCATCAATCATAAACACTCATATGTGTGCCAATATGAAAACTATCTCTAAAACAATAAGAAATAGAATGAGATACATGAGAAACAAAAAAATGCTTTTTGAGAAGTGGTCTTGAGAAATGGTCTATTTCTCAAGAAATAATTTATTGGCTCTAGAAATGGGAACAACCACAAAAAATGATGTTTTGCATCCCATCCCCATTTCCGGAGCATTTTTTACCTGAACAAATCCCCCTGTTTTGTTTTTGATAATAAGGCATTCACTCATTTTGTGAGAATTTGGGGGAAATTGGCTAGCAAGCAAAGTTCAAAATCCAACATTTCTTGGACAGAGTGCAAAAATCTTAACATATTTCTAACATACGACCAACTAATGGGGTTATGGCTCCACATATATCTATTATGACACTAGGTTTTAATTTGATTCACTTAGAATAAGCTTGCTAGAAAGCTCTGCTTGTAATGGAGCCTTTTTTGAGAAAACGGGACATAGAATTTCAACCAGCCACTCATATAATAAGAATCAATTTTCTAAACTTTATCAACAGAAGACATACGTAGAGGAAAAAACACATGCACTGTTTCTAGATATGGGAGACATTTCCCTTTGAGAATTTCACAGAAAGAGCACATCATTGATTTCCTTCAAACAACAGATGGTGCCTACTACCATGGATATCCTCCGATATCTTTTGGGTGATTTCACAGTTGCAGGTGATAGATATAATGCATGTCCTACTTTGCACCAGAATATCTTGGTGCTAGCAGTTATAATGTGCTTGTATTAGGCGATGCAGTTGGCTGCAGAGGATATCTTCTGGAGTGAAGACTGCAGACTCTAGGCTCCATGTACTTGGTTTTTTCAGTGGATTCAACTGCAAAAGCATGTAGCCAATTTATCATTTGTCATAGTTTATACTTTCATTTTAGTTTGTTCTTGATGGATCAAATGTTACAGCTTGGAAGATGCTTTAGTCTCTCTCTCACATATACTTCAACGTTAAATTGTTCTTGTTAGATAAGATGTTATAGCTTTGGGAGATGCATTAGGAACCCCCACCTGGTTGCATCCTATATAATAACATATCTTTCCATCATTTTCACCAAATTTCAATTTCAACACCAAGTATATAGAACTAAGCAGTCCCCTGTGCTGGGTCTATCGTCAGGTTTACCTTCCATCACATAGGTTAGTATATGACAACCCAATTGAAGGCTCCAAGGACTTATTGTTGCTGGATTTATTTTCCACGTCCGCAAGGAATTTGTAACCAGCATTCCTAACGTCCCCTGCCAATCTTGTCAAATAGCTTATGTAAACACACCAACCTCTGCTGCCTTATACCGCATTCTGAGTAAACCAATCAAAGCTATCACATCATTGATTTGGGATAACGGGGTTTCTCTTTGATTTGATGCATTCTAGCTTGAAGACTTTGTATTGTTCTTCTGTTTGCTCATCTTTGATCTGCTAGTTTCATGCAGCCAGGTGGGAGAAGTTGCAATAAGGGCAGCACGAATGATGCACTTTAGAGAAAACCTGTTGTGCAGTTAACCTGACAGGTCTATGTTGATCCCTCATGTGGTGTCGTTCAGCTAAGTAGTTTGCTTGACTCTTGAAACCTCTCATAGGGGTCTTCCATTTTGTAATATCATTTACGTTGAGATGTTTCTTCGTAGTTTCTTGTTGATTTAGATATGGAAAAGCTGGCCACCTCAAACTGTAAATCCTTGATCTTGTTTTTTAATAAAAAAATATTCTATTCTATTCTCAGGAATGTTTCCAGCGAGCAGTCCTTTAAAAAGTTTACTTTTGCACTGGACCCTGGTTATCAGCAGCCGAAGTAATGCCAATTCATAGTAAATTATTTCTCACACAAGTTTCCCCCAAATCTACCGTGGACTTGGAGATTATTATGTTCCTTGTTCCCTTTGTCATTTTGACACAATACTTTGCTAGCTTCTCTCTTAGTTAATACATATTATGCATACATCTGCAGATATTGACGAATGAATGGCAATGAAAGAAGGCTCACTAGTGATACTAGATCACAGGGGACAGGTCCAAATGTTGATATTTGAAATGCCTGTGAAATATACAATGTAGTTGCTTTTAAGGCCATTGATAGTAAACAGTTTTGATCATTGTGCTCTGCAATTGTTGCTTTTGTTATGATCACTGTGTTGCCTGCTGTAAATTAATCATTGTTTATTCTCGAGCACCTAGAAGCAGTTTGGGCTGCATTGCAAGGAGTGAGATTCGTCATCATGTCACTAGTGACTCGTATCTGTTTTCAAAGGCTGTTTTGGTTATGAATATTTGCATAGCATCGGTAGCATAGCCCTCATTTAATACTCTTAACTTGTCCTCCAATTCATTCTTGGTAAATGGTCAGCTGTTTTACTGTTTGGGAAAAATTGATATTTGTTTTACCAACTTTGATGAAAGATTTTTGCTTCCACTGGGACATACACTCAATACATTACGGAATCAAAATTGATATTTTTATAGATTTGTTTATGTTTGCATTGATAGTACTGAATCAAAATTGCCATTAAATAATGCCCTCCATATCACAGAGCAGTTGGAAGTTGTGGCTTGTTGACTTTGTGATCCAAAAAAGATCCAAATAATAATGGCATCAGGTAAAGGCTTGGCAAGGATCGACAAGGTTGTACTCAGAGTTAAAGACAAGGCAGAAGATATAGTGGTCGCATGAAGGGCCCCATGTCACTGCTAATGTTGTCACCCCCTGCACAAGATAGCACTCCAATGTTAGAATGTAATTTGAATGAGATATTTATTTCTTCCATTTGCTAAATAGAAGTAACGTGTAGGAAATTATTTATCTCATGTAATAAATAATATAAGATAAGATAATTTTATTAATGTCCCACAAATGACCACAAAAGTAGGTCAATGGGACTGTATGGTACCATGATGTCAATACAAAGTGGAGTGTTAAGGTGGCTCCTATATAAAGTAAGGTGTGAAACTCTCCTAAAGCCAAAAATAGCTAACTCCAAAGATGGAGAGCTAGCCCCGAAGAGATAAGTACAAAGAGAGTTGATACAAAACAAAAATGTATGAGAGTGGATTGTGGATTTGTGATACAAATTTGGTGAATATATCATGGCACACTGAAAACACTAGAGTGTCTCTCCTAACATCTGAAGCCAAACGAAAGAATCTCGAAATAGTAATATGTATGGAAGAACTGGAAGAAGAGCTATAATGGGTAGTGCATCGCCGTCTAGAGTGGGGGGCCTGTTGCTGTGATCTAGATGTAGTCGACCAACTGTTGGGATAGGGTCGAGGTTGGCCACATTGCTAGGGTCGAGCGATAATAGAGGTGGTATGTCGTGTTCGAATTGATTTGCGGTCAGAAGCAGTACCATCCTCTGTCAGTCTCTTGAAGCCCCTAGAGGAGGGAAGTGCCGAAAAGAAGTGATCTTCTGAGTGGATGTTGATCCTGACTGCGAATGTCACTAGAGGAGGGATTGGAGCTGAAGGGCCTCTTACAAGTATAAGGCTAGAGGAGGGACTGGAGCTCCCTGGGAAGGTCCTTGAAAAGACAATGGAACCGCTCGCAAATCTCATAATAGATAGGACAACGAAAAATGAAGTGCTCCTTGGTATCGACCTTTCGAAGATGAAAAACCTGGAAGATCCCATTTGTTCAGTCGATCTAGTGATTCGTCTCAACACTAAGAAGATCATAACTCACTCTAAATGGGCCCAAAGGGATACAAAGATCATTGTTCACGTAGTTTCTACCGACAGGGGTTCACTTCGTATTGTTGCCAACAAACTATCAACCCAAACTCCCTTATACACCGGCTCGGAAAGGTGTAACCTTTCCCAGCAACACTTGCAGAGCAAGTGCAGTCTCACCCGAGATGGATAAGGGGGCTGCTGGAACCAAGTTTCCGCAGTTGAGTAGAGGATATGCACACATTACCTTCGCATTAACCAGAGATTATAACACTCATAATATACTATTAACTTATCATTCACAGATTCCAATAAACATTCAAAACAACATATTCGACATACTTATTCAGATTAACATTACTTCTATAGCATATTTGCATCAACCAATGTACACATTCACATAACATAGTTCGCATTCATCATTGCATAAGATCAAAAAAAGAAAGTACATCATAATTGAACATCTTCATTCATTCACCAACCCTGTGGAATAAACCTCACAGAAATTGTCAAAACATCATATCGCAGATACATAATGAACCCAAAAGATAGGATGATCATCCAAAACTTCGATGCCCTTAAGCTTACAATCCTACTCTATTTATATGCTTCTATTCTATTACAAAATGGTCCACATGAATGAGTTATCTAACAATTCTTGTGCTCCCGTGGATACTGCGAATGATCCTTCCTTCGCGGGATGACCCTTTCGCACCTGTCAGCTTCCGCATTTCCTGCGGATCTATCCCGTGCCAACAGGCGGGCCCCAACACAAACTTGTGGCTCGTCCCGAGCCACCTCTGCTGGACACTGCTGGTTTGTACTCATCCTTTGCTGTGTTCTATTTATGAAACTGTTCTTGCCGTCTGGATCTCGCTGTTGTGTACTTCTCATCATCATCCGTCGATCTCTGGATCGCTATCATGTACTTCTTAAACTCATCCTCCAGTCTTTTGAAACCTTCATCATCTACCTCTTCGGAGACTTTTGGTTCGCTCCATGCTCATTCCAGACTGGGAAGAGAGTCATCGACGTCGCCAAGGTGGGAAACAGGCCGACTGCTTTGGCACATCTGTTTCACACCTGGTTTTGCTTCCTACCGGGTCCAGGGGGTTGCCGCCCCTATCGTCTTGGTGGTCGCCGGGACCACGAAGCTTCGAACTATTACAACATACCTAGACATCTTGGATTAAATTTCGCCTCTGTGGCACCTGAGTGCCCACGCCTCTTCCTGTTCAAGGCGCTCATACACACTCATCATTCGGGCCCGCATCGCACCTAGTGTGCTACCGCACGAAATGAAATGGATCATTTCCACAGCATCCTTGGAATTCCTAATTTATCCAATTACCTGGCCTACTTGCAGCATGGATTTCTCGCGTCTGGTGAATACCTCTTTGCTCCGCTAGCCATTGGTGCCTGTATTTATGCATTTCATCTTCCGGGATGCTTGCTTTGGAAATCATTCGTAAATCTGATCACCTGATGTGCCGATTCTGTCATCATTGGTTTCCTCCATGTTGAGACTGGACTTCCTATGTGTAGGAGTGGCGGCCATACTGCCCATCGTTGCAAACTTGTGCAAATCATTACTCGTGGTGCCACCAGCCATGCTGTCGTGTGCCAAACGTGTCTGACCCCACGATCATATGTGCCAAAAAGACCGATCATATGAAAAAGTCCCATCTGCTGACAGTCAGGAATGATTGCTGATTAGATAGGGTTGCGACCCTGCAGCTGTTGCAACCCGAAATGCGACACAACCGCTCTAGCTTGCACCCTCTCGTCCTGCTAGTGCGTCATCTTGCCACCTAGCATTCTACCCATTTTTTTTTTAGTCCTCATTCGCTTTACGTCGGATCATGGTGATAGGGCTTCAACCTATTCCCATTGACTACGCCTCTGTTGGTGACAAAAGTGATAACATATGGTCCCAACCAGTGCATTTGCAACTTACCGGGGTGTTTCACGAACTTACTATCATACAACAAAACTATATCCCCATTCTGAAAGTGATTCGTTTTGACATGGTGATCGTGCCACGCCTTCTAGCTGTCTTTTTCTACCTTCTGATGGAACCCTGCGATGAATCGATCTTCATCAAGCTGTATTAGTTGTGTCAACCGTTCCTCTAGCGCGTCATCGTCGCTCATCCCTGTTGCTGCCGCAATGCGCAAGCTGGGTACAATGTATTTCATTGGCATAACTTCTTCCTGGTCGTAAACGAGCTTAAATGGGGTCTGGCTAGTCAATTACTTACATGTGGTGTGATATGCCCAAAGGACTGTTTGGATTTTTAGGTCCCAGTCGTCGCGGTTCACATTGCACACCTTGGTGAGAGCATGCTCCAATATTTTATTGAACGCCTCAACTGTCCCGTTTTCCTAACGGTGGTGACGTGTACTCTTCTTGTGCCGGATTTGAAATTCTTCGTCATCACAGCAATTGTTTGGTTAACAAAGTGTGTCCCTTGATCACTTAATAATACCTTTGGGCAACCTCACCTAGTAACTAAATTGTCAAATATGAATCGTGTTGCAGTAGTAGCAGAACAATCTCTCACCGGTGCAGCTTCTGCCCAACGTGTCAGCTAGTCTGTCATAGTGATGATGTAATGTAGCCCTATTCTCTTCCTAGGTGGGTTGATGGGTCCCACAAAATCAATGACCCATTGCCAAAGGCATGCAGCGTTACTTGTGGTACTAGTGGCATTTCGTCTCGACGTGAGGGCTTCCTGGTTCGTTGGCATACATCGCAGCTCTTGGCATAGTCCGCGACATCTCCATGCAAGGTTGGCCACCATAGCCCTGCTCGAAGGATCTTCCTAGCAGTTGCTTGTCCACCATAGTGTCCCCCAGCAATTCTGTCATGAGCTTCCGACAGAATCTGTTCCTGTTCATGCGGAAGGATGTATCGTCGCAAAATATCATGTGGGCCCATTTTATATAATTCTCCTACAATTAGCTGGAAGTCTACAGCTCGGACAACTAGCTTCTTATTTTGGCTGGTAGTGAATTCGTTCGGTGCCTCCCCTGTCGTAAAAAATTGAATGATTTTTTCATAGTGGTTATCGACCATGCCAATCCTAAAAAACTGAGCGTTCGGTAATCCTTCATCGATGCTCCTTGGTTCCTCTCCTGATTCTATCCGTGAGAGATGATCAGGTCCCGCATTCAATCATCCTGGCTTTACGATAATCTCAAAATCAAACTCCTGAAACAGCAATAGCTAGTGGTAGATCTTCCCCCCCAACACAGGCTTGTTCACCAAGTATTTCAATGCGGAATGATCTGTGAACATCTTGAAGTGGCAACCTAAGAGGTAATGTCGAAATTTCTGCAAAGCATAGACCATTGCCAACCCTTCTCGCTCGGTGGTCGTATAGTTCCTCTCCGCAGTAGACAGTTTTCTACTGGCGAATGTTATTGGGTGGTCAATGTCGCCGATTCCTGGTTGGGACAAGATAACACCAAGTGCGACTAACGACGCATCAACGTGTACGTGAAATTCCTTCATCCAATCTAGGAATGAGAGGATTGGTGTTGCGACCATCTTCTCCTTCAATATGTCCAGGATTTTCTGACATTCCTTGGTCCATTCAAACTTAGCATCCTTCTTTAGTAACTTCTCCATGGGTGCTATGATAGCTGCATATCCTCGAATGAATTTCCTGCAATAACCTGTGTGTCCCAATGTCGCTCGTAGTTGTTTGGCCCTCGTTGGTGGTGGGAGGTCAACAATGATGGCAATCTTTGCTGGATCTACCAACATACCTTCTCGGCAGACAATGTGTCCTAACAGTATGCTGAACGGAGCGCAAAAGATACACTTCTTGAGGTTCAGGGAAATTTGGTGTTGTCGACAACGTTCTAGCATGAGTCTTAAGTTCGTGACGTGATCCTTGACTAATACATATACTGTCCAATCATCCATGTAGACAACAAGAAACTTGTGAATATAATCTTTGAATGTCGCTACCACTATTTTGGAAAAGATTGCAGGAGCATTCTTTAATCCAAATGGAATTACCGTGTACTGAAAACATCCCCACTCGGTGACGAATGTAGTCTTGTGTCAATCTTCTTTCGCAATATTGATTTGGTGGTAGCCCGAAAATCCATCCGTAAAGGAATATATCTCCTGACCTCCTACACCTTCGAGTACTTCATCTATGAATGGGGTCGGGAATGGATCATGCAGGCAGGTATCATTCAGTTTCCTTAGGTCAACGCATATGCATACTTCGCCGTTTTTCTTGTCATGGACAACCATTGGACTGATCCATTCTGATTCATCCACTGGTTCTATAATGCCTACCTCCAGCATTCTTTCAATTTCGGCTTGCACTGGTTCCTTGTATCTTGGGTTCAATCGATATAGCCGTTGCTTAACCAGCTTCACATCGGGTTTCAGGGGGACCCTCATTTCCCCTAAGTCTCCAGAAATTCCCTTCATCTCTGAGAATTTCGTTGGAAACAAATCCTGAAACTCATGTAGCAGGTCAGTCATTTTCTCAATGGTCGACTCGTCCGAGTAGTCACCAATGCTTGCAAACTTGGGGTTTTCCTCCGACCCAATGTTCACCTTCTTGATCTTCAATGGTTGCTGAAATTTTTTCGATGGTATGTTTGGTGCCACAACACTGCAACTTCCTTCTGATTCTGGTATGTATGTAGCCTTGGGGTCATCGTCATCTTTGGGCTCTCCGGTGACGTTGTAATACTCGATCAGCATTTCTGGTGTCGCATTCCATTGGAGTGCCATTGGTTTTCCGGTCGGTACCGCTTCAAATATCTTTCTGCGGATCGCCTGTAGTGTGGTGTAGATTAAGGGATTTTCGTTTGAGAATGAGAACATTGGCTGAAGCCAGTGGTAAGCTGTTCCTAAGATGTCGTCCCATGTCGCAATTCTGCTGCGGGATACCAGCTCCGCGATACCTCGTCCAACGTGTGTACAAATGCATGCACCCACTCCTGTTGTGGTCTCGATCCCCATTGATGTTGACAGGAATTTAGATGCACCTTCGGGTCTCCTCGTCTGTTGTATCGCATATGGTCATCCTCCGCAGCTTCGTCGAACCGGACCTCCATGAGGTGTCGACATAGTGGCCAAGATGTGATGTTTGATTTATGCGTCGCCCACCATCGCGTAGGAGTAGCCTTCAGGGCTTCCTCTAGGGCCAGGATACGCTGTGGTTCGGCCACTTTTTCCTCAAATTCTGTGAGAAACGTTCCTAAATTGGGAAGTCCCTCATAGGTAGGTAACACATACTGCTCTATGGCTACCCTTCACAGGGACTGTGTTTTCCATGCGCATCTTCAAAAGGACACTTCATGCAACCGGTTTTTCCAATTCTTAAGGGCCTCATCTGAATCAGAGGATGCGGAGCTGTCAATGTGTCATCCTAATTCTCCATTCGTGGTAGGCTAAGTCACCTGAGATGAGAACACGAGACACGAGTGTCCCAAAAATACGAGCATCCCCACGGGACATGGTGACCCCTGGAATTAGGACATGAAGGACACGTTTTATATACATATACATATACATATATATTTTAAATATATTAAAATTTAAAAATATAGACATATAGATCCAATAAAATTTAGAAACTAGAACATTTACAAATATTCAATAGAAATTAGAATCAAAACACATTAATGATTACACATTTGTCATTCACAAATCACAATGAGACACATAGATGCACGTCAAAACCATATTTCTCATTAAATCATCAAAATCAAAATGTATTACATTAGATGTCAGAATGCCACTGGGCACTGGAAAATGCCAAATAGACTAATTGATTGCCTTGAAGCTTTATTTTTCAATTCCCATATGAATTTGGGAGATTATTTTTTCATTCAAAAGATGAATAAACTCCTAAAACCATTAAGAATGGTATGGACTGTCATAATGTTTTATTTCATAGTTACCAATATAAATTGGCCAAGCAATGCAAGTTTTGCATTCTGTAGTGAAGAAGACAATAGTGTTTTATGGAACTGATGAACTCTCGAGGCTATGGAAGTTAAATGTTAGACTTTGTGGCTGCTATCATGTTAGTGTGCATTTTAGGAAGGCTTAAGAAGATAAAAAATGAGGTGGAACTTATGATGAACTCTCGAGGCTATGGAAGTTAAATGTTAGACTTTGTGGCTGATATAATGTTAGTGTGCGTTTTAGGAAGGCTTAAGAAGATAAAAAATGAGGTGGAACTTATGAGAAACCTTTTAGCATCAATAAAATATAGGACCATCACAAATTACAAAAGCTTGAACAATAATTTCAAAGTTTATTTTAGCGTTCAAGTGTCCTGGAATCGGGACACAATGTGCAGAGGCAGGACACGAGTGTCCCGAAATCAGGACACGAAAAAAGCCATGTCCCCCACGTGGGGCAGTCGTGTCCGTGCCCAAATGTGGCCCACGGGACACTTGGCCCTAGAGGGACGTGTCCAGTTTCTTAGGTGGTAGGATTAACATAATCCTCAAAAATGTTATACAAATTGTCCCATCCTTCCGTAACCTCGTCTCTGGTTGGCTCCGTATAGCGCAGCCCTTCCATAGGATCCAGTGGTGCGATGAACCTCATTTCCTGATTCTCGAATGACATTATCCTTTTATTAAAGTTGATAATTGCTTGGTTCTCCATATCCCAGTCTATCCCCAGCAATATCGGATAGGGACTGGTGTTATCCACAATCTCAATGACATCGAAATCCGCATACGTTCTGAGCCCTTCAATTTAAACCGGAAGTTGACATACCCGACCAAGCGGGGTGACCTTGCTCTTGTTTGCCAGTCATAGCTGTACTGGTGACCAAGTCATCCGTGGCTTCCCCATTGTCTCCCTCGTCTGTTTAGTCAAGATATTCACGTTCGAACCCAAATCCAGAATGATGGAGTCCACGTCAAAATCTCTGATTTGTACCGACATCTGCATCTCCCTGCCTGTCTTTCTTTTATGCATGCGATTAACTCTTTGTTCCAGTTGTGCACCTCCTCGTCGTTGTAGTAGACTGGCTATTTATTCCAATACATCTGGGTCCTTTGCCAAATCCAGGAACTCCCCAAGAAGGATTTTAGAGTGTTTGCCTTCCTTGGCGACTTTGTTGAGTCGAACGTTGGTGGCATGTCATAGATTTCTTCGTCAAGATATACCCGTCTCCTATTCCTCATTGCATCCTGTGCCTTCAAAAAGATGTCCTGTTTAACTTCTGCGCCAACATTAGCCTGCTTCCGTTGTGTTTGTGTTGGTATAACGTTGGTGTGTGGCTTATTGCCCCCGGTCACTGCCCTCCTTGTGTCACTATCCCAACCGTTTCATGGTTACCTCTTGCTTCTGTCGAAGTCATCTGTACAGTAGGTGGCGATTCAGATTATTTGAGTTCTGGTTTTGCTTAGTTTTCCATTTCGCAATAAGCTGAGGGAAGTCTTCTATACTATGAACTATAGCATTGCAATATGTACACTGTGGTGCAGGGTTCGAACAATCTCGCTTGTAGTGCCTCTACTGTCCGCAATTGTAACAGACGATTGGTCCTCTTCAACGTTCGGCATCTCCTCCACGTCCCATACTTGCACCTTGGCCTCCACGGAATCCTTCCCCGAAACCTCTACATGGTGGTCCATATGGTTGATACTGCGGTTGCCCATACTGTGGTTGTTGATACTGTTGCTGCCCATACTGCGGCTGGCCGTATTGCCCTTGGTCATATTGATGCGGTTGTTTAATTTGTGGCAAACTATATTGCGATTGCTGCTTCACCATCGGCAGCTCTTCTCCCTTCATAAAATATGTGTCAGCTGTTCGATCTTGTAGCAGGTCATAGGCCCTGCAGTCCTTCTCATCATGGCCAACCGATCGGCAAAACTTGCAGTATAAGTTCACTGGCTTTGATACCATCCTTTGCAAATATACACACTCCTCCGGTTGATGCCCTCTGGTCTAACAGACAGTACACCATGGCATGCCTCCTTGACAAAGGGGGTTTGGTGCCCCCTACTGCAAATACTCACGAAATTCTAGGCAATTGTCCTTATGGTGCCCCTCAATTCTGCATCTGGTGCACCATACATCTCCGCGGGTTTCCTTTCCCTTCTTGATATTCTCCAGTTGCAATGTTAAATTGGCCAATTGTGCCTAAAATTTTTCCATTCCCATTCCTACTTCGCTGATTGGTGAAGCCTCTAGTTTCATCACGATATCTAATGCTTCTACCTGTGTTGCGACTTTTTGTTGCATCAACGGCCCTCAGATATGCGATACTAGTCCCGCGATGAACCATTCTTTATGTTGCAACTCATTCATCGGAAAGATCACTTTCGCTATCAGCATCTTGTATCGCTGATTGAATTCCCACACTGACTCATTTGGGAAGTGCTTAATCTCCTTAATCTTAGTGACATATTGTGACTCAGATTTTGGTTTTTTGAATTCGTCAATCATCGTCGTTCTGACCTACGCTAGTGTTTTGGCTATTGTTCCCACTGGAACGTTTAAAAACTTCATTTACCAGTCTAACGCTCGACCCCTAAGGGTTGTCGCTAGCTGTCCCATCTTTATAGCATCGTCCTGAACATGCTTCACGGTCCAAACTGCTTTGCATATAAACCAATACTGTTCGGGATCCTCGGTCCCGTTCCCCTGAAAGGTGGGCATCTTTGCCTCGTCTACCATCCTAACATTGCTAGTATTGTTATTTACTGAAGTGCTACTCTTGCCGCTACACGTAGGGAAACTACACGAGTAGTTTGGGTTTCTTCCTATAAAATTCAGAGTAGTGTTCGGGGTTGAAGGTACATGATAACTTATGATCTGACCTCCTTCTACCTATGGGGTAGCCTGGTTGACGTCTCCTTCACAATAAGGTCGCTTCCTCCCTTGTGGTCCTATTTCGCAGTTCTCTTTTCCAGTCCTCTCTGGAGACTCTCTCTCAGTCCTCCTCTTCTTCTCAGGATGCTGGAATATTGCTCCACTCCTCAAAGTACCACACTCTTCATCAACTTCCCTTTGAAACTCATTGTGGCTCATGTCCATCTACCACATCTTTCCGTCAGACTTGCATTTACGCAATACCTTACCCCTCGCACACTGATTCTTCTACTCGTCAGAAGACATTCTCAATATTCCTTTTTCGCAGACAAGCATTTTAATCCATAGTTTCAATGATGACACAAATCTTCCTCTTGGCCCCCTGAAGAAGTTCCTTTCGGCATTGCTGTATGACTTGATAGTATCTACCACAAACTCAGTTACGTACCCTTCAAGGATATTGTCTACCCAAAAATCAACAGCTCGCGATACCTTGTTATTGACTTGTTTCAGCTGTCACACTAGCTCTGGGGCCCAACAATCCGGTTCATTCTTCTGACAGTGGTTCTTTTGGAACATCAGTTGTGCTAGCCACTCATGCAACAACACCAGGATATCACAGAAGAATATTTCGTGGATGTCTGAGTAGATGTGTTTTTCTAACCAACTGGTCGCTGTCTGTTTAGGATCTCGCTTCTCGCTTTCTACGAATTCCTCCTCCTTCTTGTCGAACCACTCTTGGATCTCTGGTTTTGTCGGATGCCACAGCATATCCTCTTTTCTTCTTCCTTAGGGTCCTTGCAACAGAACCATTTTTTGACGCAGTGTCTATTGATATAGGTTCACTTTGTACTGTTGCCAACAAACTATCAACCCAAACTCCCTTATACATCAGCCCAGAAAGGTGTAACCCTTCCCAGCAACACTTGTGGAGCAAGTGCAGTCTCACCCGAGATGGATAAGGGGGCTTCTAGAACCAAGTTTCTGTAGTTGAGTAGAGGATATGCACACATTACCTTCACATTAACCAGAGATTATAACACTCACAACATACTATTAACTTATCATTCGCAGATTCCAATAAACATTCAGAACAACATATTCGACATACTTATTCAGATTAGCATTACTTCTATAGCATAATCGCATCAACCAATGTACACATTCACATAACATAGTTTGCATTCATCATTGCATAAGATCAAAACATAAAGTACATCATAACGAACATCTTCATTCATTCACAAACCCTGCGGAATAAACCTCGCAGAAACTGTCAAGACATCATATCGCGGATACACAATGAACCCAAAAGATAGGATGATCATCCAAAACTTCGATGCCCTTAGGATTACAGCCCTACTCTATTTATATGCTTCTATTATATTACAAAATGGTCCACGTGACCGACTTGACTAATCTAACAATTCTTGTGCTCCTGTGAATACCACGAATGATACTTCTTTCGCAGGATGACCCTTTTGCACCCGTCAACTTCCGCACTTCCTGCGGATCTATCCCGTGCCAACAATCATGTGTCCAATGGTGGAGTGTAATGGGGTCGAGCAATGGGATTGTTTCTTAGATCCATGAAATGTCCAACATAAAAGGCCATCTTTGGACATAACCTGCCCAAAGGGTTGGTCCAAGTGACCTGCACGAAATGTCTATACATGTCGGCTCGAGTGATTCTATTCAACTCCTTTATGGTAGGTAATATGTGGCTAGGTGCATCTAGGGAATAATGGAGGATTCCAGTCCATCGCAATGCCAACAAATGCCAAAAGATCCGTGACCCCTGTGTACGAAGATGTAGTGCATCCTGAAGGGCTAGCCAAGACAATGGACTGTGATGAGAGGTAGGCCAAGTACAGGTACCGATTGCACACTAGCACTGCGTTAGTGAAGCTCCAAAGGCAGTGTAAGAGTTAGACAAGACAAACACCGCCTCATGTTGAAAGGGTTGGGCACCAAACTATGCAAGTATCATGGGTTGAGAAACTATTTGCTTGCATTTGATGATGTAGTGGGGGAGGATATGCACTCTCTCTACTGAAGCGCTATTAGTGTCTAGTAGACAAGGCTCCCAAATCTTTGAACCATAGAGGACTGTGGGTTGAATCAGTGTCCATGAGAGAAATCTTGGATTAGATGTCTTGAAAATGGTGTCAGAACCACTTTCTTTTGTGAAGGGCTAAGGATCCATGTCCTTTGTTGACTTGGGGCTAAAGGGCATGTTGTAAATTGAAACGAGGTCTTGTGAACTGTACCCCAAATAGTTATAGGTGCTAGTGATCTTGATCTTTTCTCCTCGAGAATAGAAATGAAGATCTATGAGGAGTTTCTTTGACTTGTTGAATATCATGACCTTGGTTTTTCCTAGGTTGACCATCAATTGATGAAGGTCACAAAAGAGGGACAAGGGATCTAGCTGTCGCTGCAACCCCTCTGTTGAGGATGCCAAGAGGACAACATCATCAACAAAGAGCAGTATCGAGATCAAGATTTGATGGAGAAGACACTCATCTCTATCTTTGATGTGTTCCTGTAGGAAGGACTCTAGCTCGTCAATGTAAATCCCAAATAAAGTAGGGGATAGGGGACAACCTTGTTTGACCCCAATGGTGCTCTAGATTAAGTCTGATATCCCATGGGTTGTACAAAGGTGACCAAGGACTGACTCATATAATATCATAATGGTGCTCATAAGGGTCTCAGAAATGCCAATTTCTCTAAGGCTTTGAAACAATACCCACTCTGGGACAGAATCAAATGCTTTTCAAAAGTCTACAAAACAACAGTACACTTTGGAAGAGCGATGATGTGCCTCCTCAATGATGGCCCGGAGCATGAGTATGTGATCAATGGACTAGTATGTCGGTTTGACTCTCACCTATCCTCTAGCTTTGAGGTTTGTCCTCTTAAGCTCCCTGGAAAGTTGAATATGGAGAACTGTAGCATAGAGTTTGGAGAAAGCGTGGCCAACCATGATCGTTTTATAGTTATTGGGATTTTTACTAGGGGTAGATTTATGGATCAGGTGAATAATATGGTGACCAAGGTTTTGGGAAGCATGTATGGACCACATTGGTTAAAAAAATCAACTAGGTAACAGTCTAGTCCATGGAGGCCATGCTTGAAGAGATTGGCCCGGAAGCCCTCCTCATTTACGACTTTGTTGGGACTCCTGACCTAGACAACCTCTCGAATGTCATGTGGAGTGAATAAGAAGCAAGAAGAGGGGGGATTAGGTAACCTAGATGAGGGGCTGTCCTAGGATATCATAGAGAGAGGAGGTATGGGAGAACAAGGAATTTGGATCAAGAGGGTATGCCATAATTTTTTGGTGGAGTGGATAATGGAGGTACTCGGCTCTGGTCTCTGACAGTAGATAAAGAGGTGTTTCTTATGCCGGTGGATTCAATGGTAGGAAGCTTTGAGGTTGGGGTATGGGGGATGACCATGAGTGAATGCATGTCGAAGTTGGGTGTGGAGACGTTTGCAGTATTTATCGTACCATTGGTTCATGAGGTGGGACCCATATTTTGGGGAGTGGGAGGTGCAATGAGTTGAGTGGGGATAATTTTTATGGGTGGCCTACCAAATGATGGATGAAATACAAGCATACTTGTCAATGGTGGATATAAGGGATGTAAAGTGAGGCTTAGAAGGGAGCATATGGCGAAGATTGGAAGTTAAGGTGTCGGGGTTACCCTTCACAAAGAGGATAGTGGTTAGAGGTGGGCCCAGAGGGTGGAAGGGGGCGGGGATGGGGGTGCTAATCTGAAGGGAGAAGGAGAGGAGAACATGGTTGGCCAAGGGGATGGGAGTGACTGAAAGTGATGAATAAAGGGGAGTAGGTCTTGGATGGGAAAGACGTAATCCACTACATTTGCACCCCCACTGTGAGGTTGGCAAGTTAAGATGTGGGAAGATGGGAAGTAGGGAAGGTCGTTAAGGATCATAAGCTCATGAGATTCTCCTAGCCGTAGGAGGTGTCTGCCATATCTTGTAAGAGGTCCGAAAGCATCATCAAACGATCGATGAAGCCCCACTGAAGCTGGATCAATCTCTTGAACATTGAACATGTCCTTAGAGTGGTTATGTAGAGGGATCTGAAGAGCTTTGGTGCGGGCGTTGAAATCACCCAGAAGGATGACCTCCCCCATTGTTGAGTACTGGGTAATGCCAGAGTACAGATCCAAGAAAGGTCATTTTCGAACTTGCCATGAATAACAAACTGAGACGAGGCTAGGGGGAAATAATAGATCACTATGTATAGATCTATGAGGAGAGAGGAAAAAATGCTAAGCCAGACCCACATGAACCGGGCGAACTCATCTACTGCTACCAAAGAGACCCTGCCTTGGAGGGTATTTCTTGTCAAACATGCTACTCCACCTGAACCTCAAACCCCACCTAAAGATCTAATTTCTTGTCAGTATGCGAAGAACCAATGATAACCTACAATGTCCGAAAGTGACTCGATAGGGCTCTTGTGGGTTTTGGTAATAAAATGGGGATCATATGAATCAAGGGCATCATATAACATGTTTGCTGAAGACCAGAATGACCCATTACTGTTCCAACATGGCATTGAAATCTCCACACCTTGTCTCCTCCTGTGTCGGGCTAGTCATTCATAGAATCTGGGTTCAGAATATCCATGGGGCGGGGTATCTCTAATAATGGCCCATAGGTCCCGTATAACCGCCCATTTCCTTTCCTATCGAGTTGCTGCAATTAACTCCCTAAAGCATTTCAATTCAGCAACCTGTGATTTAGTGAGATCAACATCTAGGAAAATCTTCCCAAGGGGAGAGAATAATCGTTGCTTGCTCTCAGAGCCCAAAGATAGTCACCTGTTGATCTAAACTGAATGAATAGTGTGGAATCATGACCAAACCATGCCCTCTCTAGGGGAGCATTAGGAAGCTCTAGGTAATCATGGTGGAATAGGGTACCCACCTGTATGAGGTCTAAGGAGGGAGAGGTCGAGGGAAGCCCCCTAACCTTCAAGTTCAGTTCACGAACCCTCTGGTTCCACTCTTCAAGTAGTTTGGCTTGTACTCCTTCCTCGACCATAGTTAGAGGAGGGGGGCCTCTGTCACTATCCCTGACCACCCTTTGGCCAAGTTTAAGATGGTTCTCTATTTCTTGTTTGAAAGTGGCTCGCTGGTTTCTTATTTATTTGTGTTTGTTCATAAGTTCGATGATTTCAGCATGCAAGGCATCATTTGGGGGTTGCAGGGCTTCTTGTTTTTTCCCTTCATCTAGTAGTTTCCCGAGGGATAGGTTCTCCAATTGCTCTTTGGTTACTCTCTTTGAAAGGGTAAGCATTTCTTGTTGGGCCCGTTGCATATTAGAATGAAGTTTGTTGTTTGCAGTTTGAATATATTCTATCTGTTGCAACAAATTTTTAACTTGAGATGTCTAGAACGAGAAGTCAGAAGAAAGAGAAAAGAAAAAGGAGAAGCTCAAAGGATTGGGGAAGCTGAAGGCTGGGGATGCTTGGCCTTCCATCTATCTCCTAACCAAGCTCTCCTCCTATTTACTTCATTCCAAAGATGAGAGTGGGGTTCTTTGGCATTGAATGGGAGTGCTACTATCCAAGTTCCCATGAGAAGAAGTGTGAATGAACCATATAGCCAGAGGGTGTTGTAAGTTGTCCATTGCTAGAAATGGAAGAGCCAAGGTCGAAGCCCATTGAACATCGATTTTTACATTTGGGTTTATAGGGTAAATAATGTATTCATGAGCCATTCTTGCTCTGTGTGTTTGAATTCCACATTTATTTATTTTATGTGTTATTTGAGAGCTTAGTGTGCCATAAATGGAGTCCAATGAACGAATGTATGAGAAAGCTGAGAGTGAATGGAGTTATGAATGCATTTTAACTTTTGCTTGAAGAATTATAGAGTTTAACATCCATAAAATATCCATTGGATGCCCAACCAATTCTAGATATCTATAGACTATATTTCAGAGTTCTTGCAAATATTTAGGGATATCTTTTCCCATGAAATTCACTTATACCACCTTGTATTGTTCTACAGATTTGAATATTCTCTTCTTAGATCTTGACACTGGTCTAGCCTACATTGAGCATTCATTTTTTTCTTTGACCAGATCTTTTCCCAAGGAGCGTACGACCACTTTCCATAACCTAATGCATCTTACGACCTCTCTCAGAAAATTGACTTTGCATTTGGCTAATTCAACCTCTCTCTCAGATAATTTGACCTCCCTCTCAGTTGATTTGAGCACACATTGATCATTTACCTCTCAGGAAAGACGACTGCACACTGCCTCAGAGAGAGAAATCACTGCTTCAACAGCTAGGTCGTTGTCTCAACAAGAGAAATTGTTGCCTCAGTTAGTCAATTCATCCCTGCGTTGGGAAATTGGCACTATCTGTCACCCGCACTGACTGTATGACCTCTCTTAAGAGTTTAATTTGATTGTACAGTCTCCCAATTGTACAAATTAATTTTCCCGACACTCAGAATTGAGTCATTGATTTCTCTTTCGACTGTACACTTCTCACCTACAGATCTTTGAGTCTAAATGAATGGTTCTAAATCAATGTTATAATGTTTCCCTGAGTGGTTTGTGGTGGTGGAATTATTGTATATTACCTCTTGGTTCATTGATTGTTATTGCCATGAACTGGTATATTCCCTCTGTACTACTTTGTACTTGACTTCTTTGCACCTTCACCTTGTTCCCAGGTCATTTAGTCTTCCAGATTACAAGTGTGTAAGCCATGGATTTAGTGGCTACAGGGATCACCGTTTCCTGCTGTTCAAGAGATGCAAAGCATCCATGCTTGGTGGTGTCATTGAGAAATTGGAAAAGTATCATGTCTGTATTGTTTTCCTTTAGAGGAAGGAGTAGGGAAACTTGAGGATATTGTTGATCTCCAACATTCCAACTTCTTTCTTTTGCATGATCACTAGAAGCAGATGGTTGCAGCGCATCATGTATTGGATGATCAGTCCGTACTGTAATGAATAAAGTTGAGGATATTGTTGATCTCCGACTTTCCAACAAGTTCCCTCTTTTGCATGATCACTAGAAGTAGCTGGTTGCAACTCATCATGTATTGGATGATCAGTCTCTACTGCAATGAATAAACTTCAAGTTTATTGTTGATCTCGACATGCCAACAACTTTCCTCTTACATGATCACTAGAAGCAGCTGGTTGCAGCTCATGATGTATTGGATGATCAGTCTCTACTACAATGAATAAACTTCAAGTTTATTGTTGATCTTGAAATGCCAACAACTTTCCTCTTGCGTGATCACGAGAAGCAGTTGGTTGCAGCTCATCATGTATTGGATGATCAGTTCGTACTGGAATGAATATTCCATAAGCTGGTACCCAAATTTTCTCATCACATGTGGTCATGCATGCCATAGACAAGAGTCCTCAGATTTAATTGCCTCATGTCATGTAGGAAACATATTACACAGAAACGTGTTACAATTGGCACAAATTAAACTTGTGTGAAATGTGCATGCTGTTGTCAAAACGTTTTTTTTCCTTGTTGACTTACAATTTTGAAGAGCCCACAATATCACTGAAGTTGATTTATAAAAGATCTTAAAAAGTATACGTATGTTGAATTAAATACATGTTTTTTAAATGGCTGTTAAAAATACATTGAAAAAATGCTTGTGATGAAATCAAAGAAAAAACCTCAAATGTCAAATGCATGGAAACTACAACGTATTTAAAAGTATACGATGTATTTTAGTATTATATAGGTAATATCCTCCAAATACATGGAAGCTTGAAGTATATTGGTGAGGCTCATAAGAGTTTGTATTGACTTTTGTGTTAGTGTGAGATGATGAAAACGTCTTAGTGCAAAGACAACATTGCAGTTAGTTGGGATATTGTATCACATTTTTGTCATTCCAAAAGCACATCCTTTTTTTTGATTGATAAACAACGTGGATTTCAGGTTTTTCTTTGTGCAATTCTCCACAGCTCAAAAAGTTGAGGCCTTCTCATATTAAGATTTTATTTAATTTTAATTTTTTAACAGGAGTTCAAAAAATTACGTCCGGTACCTCGCTGATGACTGTGTTTGCGATATTCTAGGATGCATCTTACATTTATGGTAGTTTATTGGATATGTTGCATCCCGCGTTAATCTTTACTAGTTTGCATTTTTTTGAGAAGTTATCTATGGTGGGGAAGAAAGATTTCTCTTTAGCATGAGAAAATAAATTTTGGTAGGGAAGACGGAATTCTCTTTAGCATGAGAAATAGACAGTTTACTACCAAGAAAGAGTTCTTTTTAGCTTGAGAAAGAGATGGATTACTAGGAAGAAATAATTCTCTTTTTTAAAATTAGTCACATCAGATCTAATGAACAAGTAAATCAATCACAACAGATGAACATAGAAAATATGGTGTAAAACTGTGCAAAACATGCAACTATGCTCAATATCCCAATAAGGGTGAATGATTACAATAGAATACAGTAATCTGACAATGTGAGTGAGCAATTCGAATTGATTAAGTAGGCCATTCAAATCACTGAATGGAGTAGCTTGAATCCAACTAGGATTCCTCATCATCAATCAGTGGTGGTCATCAATACACAAGAACCAGTCATCCAGGTGTCAATCTGAGTCTAACTGAGTGTAACATGTGTAACTGAAGTGTGTAGCACTGATATAGGGAAGGAGACTCAGTGGAGGGTGCATGGGAAGCTTAACTGAAGTCAGAACAAGTCATCTAGTCAATCTGGAGGTCCAACGGGGTGAAACAGTCAGTCGGGAGTGAAACTAGCCTCAAATCAAGGAGAATCGGAGCTAACTGAGTGTAACTGCAGTGGTAGGTGAAGAAGTGCACCCTTCTTTGGCAGTAGGTGAGAAGTGGGCACCTTCCTAACTAGGAGGGCTAAAAATATGAAGTAAGTGTCTCCTGGGTGCTAGAATAAGGTGGGTAAGGCGCCGGAGGCATCACATGGTGACTGGGATGCATGCAAACCCTAGAATTTGCATGCAAACCCTAATTGCATGCAAGGTCCTGAAAATGATGATGTGGATATCCGAACACCCCCCCTCAAGCTAGACTATGATGTGCAAAAAAATAATGTGGGGCCCTAGTAACTAAGACAAAGGTCACCCTAATACAATAATAATCCAAACTAATAACAGTCAATAAACCGAGGAAATGGGGAAAACCTCATGGGAAAAATACCCCCCCTCAAAATAGACTCTAGCACACCAAAAGATTTAACTGCTCCAAATTCAAGTAGATATGTCTGGAGGTATCTTACTCTTGGGAGTAAATGGATCATGCTCCAAAAACATGTGCTTGAATTCTCCATCAGTGGATGCAAGCGAATGTGGAGACTTTATGAACTTGCTCTTCATACCGAAAATGGTGAGAACAAATCTGAAAATATGAGGATGATCCTAGAACCTGTGATTCGAACCAAGTGAGGTAGGAATAGTTCCAATCAGATCAAATAGATCTTGAAACTTAAACTTCTTATCAATAGAATTTAAATCAGCTCCAAAAATAGATGAATGGTTTATTGAGATCTCCTTTGAACCAACAAGGGTGAGATCAAAACCAAAATCAGCAAAAGGTGCATGAGAATTGAACTCAAGCGAATGGTAGTGTTCTTCATCTTCATTCAAACTCTGAGAAACTTTGCAAATGATAGAACATAAGTCTATAGGATACATGCAATCAAGGAGGGTGAATGCTTCACCTCCAAAATCAGATTTTACCTCCAAAACTTCAAGTAGATCATTATTCTACATGCCGGCAAACTCATGTGAAAGAGAGGATTCAAGAACCTCTTTGGAATCTAGAGTATGAACTGGTTTATCTTGCTTAGAATTCGAAATAGAAGACTTTGAGAGAGTGAGTTTTGAATCTACAGTTTCTTCTTCATCTTGAACAATTGTTGAGGCCAACACATGATCGGAAAGAACACATAAGGAGATCTCACTGGGCTTGTTCTCCAAAAGGTTAGCATGATCCTCTTCTTCCTGCTTTCCAACTTCTCTGTCAAGTTGGACCCATAGATCACTTGGATTTTCAACAGTATTACTGAGGTAGTGCATACAAGGAGACATAGAAAGACACATTGCTCCAAAATTTCTGTCACAATCATTGAGCCAATCATTCTCCTCTTCATCGGAATCAAAATCTCTTGTATTACCAATGCACATATCAAAAAGACATTGTCTCTTCAAGAATGCAATCATATTTGGTTTCCATTCATCATAGTTGAATGGAGTAAGAATATTTTGTGAAGAAGAAGTCTCCATATTTGCATTAGCAAATGCACATGGAGAAGTAAGAAACCTGCAAATCACACACAAACAAACACTATGTTTTCAGCCTTGCATGCACATGAGCGAATGCACATGAGATTTTGCATGCCGCTGCTGAAATATGTTGGTGAGCAAAGATTGCTCTCTCTTCATGTAGAACACCTGTAGAAAAGAAATCTTGTCCCTGCCATGGCTCTGATACCATGTAAAATTAGTCACAGCAGATCTAATGAACAAGTAAATCAATCACAACAGATGAACATAGAAAATATGGTGTAAAACTGTGCAAAACATGCAGCAGTGCTCAATATCCCAATAAGGGTGAATGATTACAATAGAATACAGTAATCTGATAATGTGAGTGAGCAATTCGAATTGACTAAGTAGGCCATTCGAATCACTGAATAGAGTAGCTTGACTCCAACTAGGAGTCCTCATCATCAATCAGTGGTGGTCATCAATACACAAGAACTAGTCATCTAGGTGTCAATCTGAGTCTAACTGAGTGTAACATGTGTAACTGAAGTGTGTAGCACTGATATAGGGAAGGAGACTCAGTGGAGGGCGCATGGGAATCTTAACTGAAGTTAGAACAAGTCATCTAGTCAATCTGGAGGTCCAACGGAGTGAAATAGTCAGTCAGGATTGAAACTAGCCTCAAATCAAGGAGAATCGGAGCTAACTGAGTGTAATTGAAGTGGAACTGCAGTGGTAGGTGAAGAAGTGCGCCCTTCTCTGGAAGTAGGTGAGAAGTGGGCGCCTTCTTGACTAGGAGGGCTAAAACTCTAAAGTAAGTGGCTCCCGGGTGCTAGAATAAGGTGGGTAAGGCGCCGGAGGCATCACATGGTGACTGGGATGCATGCAAACCCTACAATTTGCATGCAAACCCTAATTGCATGCAAGGTCCTGAAAATGATGATGTGGATATCCGAACATATTTAACATGGGAAATAGGCAGATTAATATTACTAGAAATAACTATGTGAGACATAGAAAGCTCTCTTTGCTAAAATGGATGTTACAAGTAACACTCAATCTTAATGAGAGCGCTAACTCCATGTTCATCAAATTGAAGATGAATATGACTGTTTGTTGTAGAGTTAATGTGAAGATTGAGCTACAAGATCTAATGATGTTACAAGCTCTAATGATTGAGCTACAAGATCTAATGATTTTACAAGCTCTAATGATTGAGCTACAAGATCTAATGATTTTAGCAAGCTCTCTTTTCTAAAATGGATGTTACAAGTAACACTCAATCTTAATGAGCGTTGACTCCATGTTCATCAGATTGAAGATGAATATGACTGTTTGTTTTAGAGGTAATGTGAAGATTGAGCTACAAGATCTAGAGTGTCTATGGAAGCTCCAAGTATATATCTTTTAATGGCACATTGAGCTCCAGAGTGGTAAACCACCGACACATGGAATCATTAGAGGGACTTGGGAGTTAGAATGGTTAGTTTCCAAAACTAGACATTTGCCTCCTAAGTGGTATTTGGTGCGAGGGTTGTATTATGTGGTGGTTTACATATTATTCAAGATTCGTATGCTCACATATAGGCCAAAGTAGGATGCATAATACAATCACCCATGCATCATACTGCTGAAGGAACAATATATGGGCGGCATGGTTTTGTTCCCTTTCATGTTAAATTAGTAAATATGCTATCATGGAGGTAAATTATTGGAAATTGCAATGTCCAGTTGAATACTTTGATTAAGTGAAATAGAAAAGATGCAAGAATGATTATTTCCAAGAAATGATTTCAAACATATGGCATGGTTGGTCTACATGGAGAACTTTGAATTACGAATGAGTTGGTGGGAAACAAGTGTAAAGATTTGGAACAATTATTTTTCCAATTAAAGCAAGATAAAAAATTGTATACTTAATTGAATGTCACTTAGTATTCCCTACCATGTAGGGAATCATGTAATCGCATGGATTTTGAAAACCGTGAAACATAGTGCATAATTTTTTATGCTAGGTTTTTACATTAAATTAGGTGGTTTTCTAAGTTTTTGGCATACACCCTCTTATTGTTGAAACAACTTTTTGATATCCTGACATGCTGGATGCTCTGACATCCTGACATCCTGGATACTCTGACATCCTTGACTGTGCAATCATCCTCAGTTGTGGAGTCAATGTTAGTGTGGCAGACCGGTGGTATAGTTGAGTGTTGGTTCACATTTCGCTTTGATAAATGGCAAGCTGCATGCCCACCATCTATTCTTGGTGCCATCATCACGGCATGCTCCATGGCCATAAAATGGACAGCTGGGCTCAACAAGATTTAGATTGGTAAAGGACTTCTCCCAACGCCCTGTGTTACGTGCATTCCTCTCCATACAACCTTGTATATGGTAGGATTTCGCTATATCACCTTCGGGATATTTTTGGCTCCAAACCTAGTGACACATTTATTTACGCAGGTCATAGGAGGGTTTCGGTTATTTCCTCTCTATTTAAGGTCTCACTTTGCGAGCAAAGAATAATGCATTCGAATATTTTAGTGGAGTATGTATTGGTATTCAAGTCTGTAAAAGAATAGTAAATAACAATAATGAACAAACATAAAATGCATCCAAAACAAAGATTTAAAGTGGTAAAACCCCAACACTTGGGAAACATCCACCCGACAAAGTATGGACATCTTATTCCTTTCAATAACAGAGATTACATACAAGGCATTGCTCATCCAACCTATTCTCCTCGGTTACATTCTCTCCTCTCCAAGATTACATATAAATATATGGATTGGAAGGAGTTACATATATGAAGAACTACCACTGGTTAGAGGAACTGCCAACCAACCAACGGTTAGACAGACCAATTTTAGTTATTTTTATTGCTAATTAGTTGTCACAATTTTAACAGTATGCAAAGTTGGCCAGGGCAGGTCGCAAAAAATGCGAAAATACAATAGACAAGGTTTGCGCGAGACTCCAAATTGTGACTAAAGAAGCTAGTGGATTCGATATGACCTGTTGGCATCATCTTCCCTGGTTACCATAACAATCCGAGCTTGTCTCTGTTGAAAATATCAATGGATTTCAGCTTCTCAAAATAAGCTTTACAAAGTCTTATAGTTCAAGCAATTCTTTATGGTCTTATCGGAAATTATAGAAAGCTTTACAAAGTCGCATTATTTATGCAATTCTCCATGCTTTTATTGTAAGCCAGATAATCTTTACAAAATATCATAATTTAAAAAATTTCCATGAAATACATTACACCATCTTATAATTTAAGCAATTTTCCACGGTTTTACTATAATTTGTGGTAAGCATTACAATAGCTTATAATTTAAGAAATGTTCCAGGTCTTTACTGTAAATTATAGGAAACTTTACAAAAACTTATAATTTAGGCAATTCTCCATGATTGCTGTAAAATTTAGTCGGAAAGACTGATTGTGTATGCCTTTGTTAAATGTAATGTCACTATAGGTTCCTTTGCATGTCTTTGCTGCAATTAATTTTATTCATTTAGCAAACGAGCCCGCTGGAACCATTTTAATTTGAATTGAATCGATTATGAACAAGAAATATTAATGACTTTTTAAATCCAACAAACTTCATGGTGCAATTTTGATATAACATGTAGTATGCCAAGTAACCTAGCCCAACTCAATTATTAGTAAATAATTTTGTTGTTCGATTTCTGTTTTATATATTTTTTAAAATTCTTTCAGGGGAATATGATCTGGATCCAAAATTAAAGGAAAGAAATGAATGTATGACCATTGACGAACACAAACAAATTAAACATAAATTTATCCAAACTCACTTTCCAAAAATGCCATTTATAATGATTACGAAATGCCGAACTTATTAGCAATTTAGTGGAGACTGGTAGGCATATGGAGAGTAAGGCTTCTATAAACAAATTGAGGTATGCTGAAAATAATGTCGATTTGAAAAAATATTACAATATTACCTCATACTTTTTAAATTATATCAATTTGGACAATTACAATAATATCTCCGATTGATGCGCTATTGAATTTATCTCCCCCAAGTTATTGATTGATTCGTTATTGAATTTATCTACGAATCAACTCTCTACAATATCTTCCATTAATTCTTTATTGAATTCATCTCACTCAAGTTATTGATTGATTCGTTATTGAAATGATCTCTCTACAATAATATCTTCCATTGATTGGTTATTGAATTTATCTCACTCAAGTTATTGATTTGTTATTGAATTCATCTCACTCTATAAAACTTCCCTATAGTTTATAAGGTAACATTTATACACTTTTAATATAATCATTTTGGACAGATACTAGACTAGTGCAACCTCGACAACTTACTATAAGGTCTACGATTAAACTCAACTATGCAATTAGAAGCAAGACACGCACACAATGCACAATTAATGGAGGAAAGCACAAGCTAAACTAGTGTATTAAATTAAAGCTTCAAAACATTACATGTAAGCCTCCATGGGCTACTAGAGGTTACAAAACATGAGATTATCTTTTTCTTAGAAGAAACATTAACAAACATTCTAAGGTGCTAGTCAATCTCAGTCTTGCCTTGCATACAATGGGTTTACAAGCAATCTCCCGAGCTTTGTCTTTTGTCCCTCTTTTCACTGTGAGAACTATTTTTAGCTCTTCTCCATGATATCTCCATGTCACTTTCTTTCTTAATGAGTATGAATAATAATATTCACTAGCTTTACTTCTTAGCTCTTCTCCATGAGAGCTCTCTCTCTTCCTTTCTCAGAGAGTATGAATAATAATCTTCACTAGCTTTACTTGCATTACCATTAGCTTGAATAAGTTGATAAAACATAGATACTTTACTGGCTATTATGTAAACACCATTCATTACTATTACTAATACGTGTTGAATATGAAGTTACAAGGATTATTACTGAAGTTACAAGGATCCTTACTAGTAATACTAAGGATCTATTCAGTATAGAATTTAATACTTCAAAAATCCATCCATGAAATAGAAGACAAGTATTATGATAAAAAAAATTTGCAACATGTTCTTCCCAATTGATTTTTTAAACTGGCATAGTTATAATATTGCCTTAGACAACTCACCATTCAGGCTTTCAACCCTAAAGGCAGGGAATATGCAGCTTTGCTGCTAAATTTTGTTCTATTCGTCTCTTCAATGTGGATAGTTGCTTTATCTAATTTCATTGAACATTGATGAGTTGGTGCAACTTATTAAGTTGTGCAATTCTTGTAATGTTACATGAGCTTGGAGTCCTACAACTTGTTAATTTCATATTTGATGATATGCTAATAGAAGTATAATTTCTTCAACATCGATATAAAAATGAATTTGAAACCCTGGTTGTAATAGTTGTCTACATATTACAAAAATTAACATCTAATTTTTTAGTTGTTGTTTTTATTAAAGTCTTAGTAATTTTTAAAATTAAAAAATAGATATCAATAACCCACAAATAAAATTAAGGATTTGTTGCATCACAACTACTTCCCTTGTTTTCTTTCTACTATTCAATGAAACATGCCATTCATAGTGCTTCTTGCACGAAAGCATGACATGCCAAGTGTCATGGGGCAATACATATGGAGACATTCTTCCAAGAATACATGGATACGAGTGATTGACCTTATTTGGAATAATAAAGGGAGTAAATAGTCGTGAATATGGCCTATCCACACATGATTGCGTTCTATATAGACTGCTCCAGATCCTACCCTTTGTGCACCTCTGCTCCCCATGCATGAATCATTGACCGAAGCTAGGGCCGTATCGATCGGAGTCTCACCCCCACCACGAAATGGAGGGAACGAAGCTGGACTTGTCCAATAGGAACCACATTCTTGTGGTTAAGAAAGAAATTAATACATAGGGAGATCACCCAACAATGTAGCACATTCCAATTTTTAAGAAATAAATTATATTAATGCTAAAGAATGGCCCAAAAGTTGCGAAATTAAGAATGTGTTTGCATGTTACAATTCAAGAGTATATTAGAAATTTCCATTCCAAAACAAAACAAGCTAATTGAGAATGTACACATTTGAATAATGGATCAAAAGTGTTAACTTCCAAGGAACTTGTGGAGAGATAATGTGGTGGGTGGTGGGTTCTTAGAAATGTAAAGCCAAATGATATAAAACATAGAAATTTTTTGAATCAAAGATTCCTTTGACTATGTAGTAATACTTGTATGACTATGTAGTAATACATGGATAGGGATTTAATACAAAAACGTGTGTTGTTAATGCAATGCCCCTAACTATCGCTTAAAAAGGTAATGACTATGTGGGTTGACTTAGGTCAATACCCACAAATTTGATATCAGAAGTTAAAAATGTGTTGCCAACTGCTAAATAGTCGGTCATAAAAAGTCTATAAATATTTTTAAGATATCATAAATAGAAATTGGAGCAGAAGCCCAAGTATATAACACTAGGTAGTGAGTAGACTAACAACAAGAGGAGGATGGTCATGATCATCCAAGGGTGTTCCTCAAGTAGAAATCAAGGATTAATGTGAATACATTGTACACATTCTATCTGTTGGTTCCAGGGGACTCGAAGGGCTGAGGCCCCTTTGATATGGAAAGGGCCAATGTTAAGAACTCCTTGTCATTTGCTGGCCACACTAGGGGAGCCCAACTCCTATGGTTGTGGCACTTTTGTATTGGCTCTTGGCCTTGTGGCAGGGCCCACATTATCCCATGAGTGATCTGGTAAAGTCTAACCGAAAAGGCCCAAGCGATTCTCTGCTCATAGTGTAGACATCCCACTCTAATACTCCAAACATTATTGGAGGTGCTCCATCTCAACATGATCATTTCGAGCTTGTACTATAAATAGCATGCAAAGACATTATGGCACCAATTATAGTGCTATTATACTACGAGAAAATATGTGATAAGTTAAAAAAATCAAAAGCCGCATCATTGCATCTCTTCTAGAGTTAGAACAATAATTCAATCTAAAACATCATCCAAACATAATGAAATTTGCTAGCCCATTGGAGTTGATCGCCCAACAATGCAACTTTCCACATGATGGAGGTATGGAGATAAGGTTGACATACAAACTTGACCATTTCTAGGTAGACTTGCTAGAGGGAAAAACCCAAAAAAGTGCATGATGCTTTTTGCTATAGAAATTTCATGAATTGCACATTTTATTGCAAATTCAGAAATTTCATCTCCCAATGAGGTTTCCTTGATCTAGTCCTTTTGAATTTTTAGCGTTAGGGATGAACTAAAATATAAGTTCACAAAACAAAAATGGACAATATTTCAATTTACATCAATCCAATGCAATAGGCAACCTAAGAGGAGAGATACTAAACTTATGCCAACAAGTTTACGCCCTTAAGAGAAATATTTTCAAGCATAAACTATATCTGAAATTCACTTTATTATAACATGATTTATAATAGTAATTCTGCCTTATTACCTTTGAGATCAATGTTAAAAGCCTTAACAATTTCAGCCTTGAATTATGTCAAATCAACAAGACATATAAGCATTGGAAATTACCAAATCTTAAAGATGATACCTGTACACAATGTTGAAATTTGATGGGTAAATAGTCGTCATTTGCCATTTTACACAGCAAAACACTGCCACTTCATAAAATTAAACGTCATAAATGAAGTTTGAATTTTAATATCACTCGTCATTCTGAAGTGCATTTTTATTTTTACACGTCATTAATTATATCTCAAGCCCATATATATATATATATATATATATATATTACTAATTAGTTATTAGTATATATATATTTCTATTTCTGATATGGAAATTTAAATTTTTATCAAGTCCTCTTTGTCTCCCCTTGTTAGGTAAACTTGACTCGGCCATGGTTTTTTGGGCCCATGTTAATGGCCCATTGTATTGCTTGTGAAGAAGCCTATTTAAAGGTTTTTGGGATAAACCTTCTTTGTCATTATGTGTGTGCTTGGTATAATCATTATGTTTTTTGGTTTATTATATTTTTGTATTATATGAGGCAAGATATGAGATTTCAATGTTTTATATTGTTATTATAAATGTTATTTAAAAAAAATCAATTTTTATTATAAGGGGTAAAATTAAGATTTAAAAGTAAAATGAAAGACAATATTAAAATTAAAACGTCAGATACAAATTTATTGATGTGCAAGGTAGGACATCAAATTTCAAGCCTTCCTGGAAATCAAATCTGTAATAACACAATTTTGGATAACTAAAAACATTTCATATATATATATATATATATATATATATTAAGGATCCAGCTTGTGTAATCTCGCACACTTCCCTGGGGTGATTGGATGGTGTGTGGATTAATCGTCGACCACAAGAGTGGCCGGTGACCCATGCAGACTCAACGAGAATGGATCCTGCAACTTGTCCCTCTTTAGTCGACCAATCTCTCTCTCTCTCTCTCTCTCTCTCTATATATATATATATATATATATATATATATATATATAAAGAACAAATAAGTTCATGTACATGTTCACCACTAATCACAATTTGGTACAATTCTCCAAGCTTTACAAAACCCTAGCTAAAGAAAACCATGAAAAATAATATCAACACTAAAGATACTCTAAGAAGTTAGAATCACCACTAACACGTCCTATTTAGTGTCATGAAATACATCCTACTTTTCATGAATGATACAACTATAGGATTTATCACCAAGGCCTCAGTCCTTGCCTCCTTAGGGTAGAAACCCTAACCCTAAAAATCTCCAAGAATCCTCAAATAAACCCTAGCGCTCCAAGACAAGAGAGATGAAATATGAGAGAGAGAGAGAGAGAGTAACACTCCTCTTCTCAAATATCTAACATAAGTGTGGTGATGAATGAGCTCTATGAGTATCTAATTGAGAATGACTTTCTTCCTTTTATTTGAGAGGTGAAGGGATCATCTGAAATTGATCTGAAACAATGAATGGTTGAAGGTTTAGTATTTAAAATGTAATTCGACGATGTATTAATTATATAGCAAGCCTTGTGAAATAAACACAAAGGCAAATGTAAAATATATTAAATTAAAATGGAAAAAAAAACGAATGCGCCTCCTCAAGGCGAGTTGTCCATTGTACTCCTTTGTTCGGATTGATGGAGTAAAGCCCCAAAAGTTTGATGCCCTAGTTTTCTCCCGGCATTAGTGATTGGGTCAAAAATGAAAATTCTTCAAATTGAATTCTGCTTCCTCCAAGAGATTGGCCCTCCTTGGGAAAGTTAGCCTAGCCCTCTTTTTCTAATGATCTATGGAGAGAAGACCTTGAACTAGGAAGCCCTAGTTTCCTGCTGCTGCACAATGTGTTCTTTTCAGATTGGCTCTGATACCATGTTAGAGGTTGCACTTTAATTCAATTTAGTTAGATATTTAAACTGAAAGATAGACAAGTACAACAAAACACAAAAGACACAAGAATTTTCCTCGGGGAAACCATAAAGGAGAAAACCCTACAACTTCCTCAGAAATAGATTCGTCACTAGTACAATATCAAACAAGAAACCAAATATAATATGTCTTATGTAGCTCTCTCTCTTTCTCCTCAAGCGAACTTGTCTTCTCTCTCACTTGGTGTGAACTTGCTTGAGTGAGTGTGATGATAAATGAGAGAGTGATCGTCTCAATTTATACTTTAAGTGTGGGTGACCTTTTTCCTAATGGGGCCGACCTCTCTAACTTAATTGGGCCGACCTGTCCTAGGGAGACTCAAAAATACAATTTACATTTATCTTTTGGGGATCTATTGCCCCGACTTACAATAGAGGTTTTACCTCAATATTCTTGCATGACCAAATACAATAATGACATCCCCGAACGGAGGAAAAACATCTACGATGGAGATATAATAAAAATACAATAATAATAAACATAAGAATATCTTCCAAAGTTACATTTACAACAACAATGCATCGACTTTATCTTTTAAAAATTAAAACCCTAGAATTGACCAAGAAAGGAGGTGCACACCACTTGATTAGCTCATGTACACAAGAAGAAAAAAGAAAGTGTCTTCTTTGATTCCATCATCTTGATTACAAATGAGAGGAGGGCAATTTATTTATAATGAAAAAATGCTAACTTAACCCTCCTCTAAGTTGACCTACCTAATTTGTATTTAAATTGACTCTTAATGATTTTTTAGGGTTGGTCACCCACAATCCAAGGACTAACCTCATAAAAGGTAAAATAATGATAAAAAATGATGAAATGTTTCTACATGATGAAAAGTTGAGCTTCGAAGGAGGACGTCATGCCCCATCTAACCCCAACTAGTGTCTTTTGCCGTCAATGTCCTCCTTATTATGTTGGTACAACTTCTTTTAGCTTGCTTGGATGGTGGATGGATTTTCTCTTCAAGACCAAGATGATCAAGAGGGAGTGATGATACAAGATAAATAGGTCTAAGGGTGTAACCATGAGGTGTGTTAAGGCAGGTATGACAACCACAAGAGCAATCACCTCTACAAAGAATAAAACATAAGTGTGGCTAGGAGCCTCAAGCCATGTGTCCTAATGGATTCATCCCAAGGTGCACTGGAACACCTACCTAAGGCATAAATGACCAACATGATGAGGGACCTCCTCCCATCAAGGTGTAGTCAACAAAGCCACAAAACCAACACTCCTTGAAATTAGAACCAAGAGGACTTGCCATGACCACTCCAAGGGTCATGAGGCCCGCTAGACCAACAATTTTACATAAACAAGCTCCAACTTGGCCTTTTACAATGACAAAAAAGAGGGGCTTTGGCATGTTAGGATATTTAGACACTTAGGAGTTAGTTAAGATCAACTTGTGTAATATATCTGTTAGGGATAGTGTGTTTCTTTAGTATGCATTAGTATGCATTTGTAAATACTTAATCCGACGGTCACGATATGTTTCCGACATAGAGTGATCCGACGGCTCAACTTCTCTTAGATCAAACCTAACCTTGATCCGTGGCTTAACACCCGATTGGTCCATGATCTCTATTTAAAGAGCATGGAGGGTCATTGTTTAGTTGATCGATTATGAGAAGCTCATTTGTAACTTTCTTTCTTTGCATAATAAATTGTCCCGTAGAAGCTATTTGGCCGGGGCCGTGGAGTGTTTCCCTCAAGAGGGTTTAAACCACGTCAAAACATCGGTGTGTTGATCTGTGATCTGTTTGTGTGAAGTGGTTTCTCTTGGTGTTCGGTCCTTTGGTAGTACCCTGTGTACCCGAACATGGTATCAGAGCTTTTATGAAGTGCCGCTTCCGGTTATGATCTAGATCTTGAACTGTTGTTGCCGAAACTCGAAAGGGTTTCTAGTTCTGGTATTTCTGTGCATTTCTGGGCTGTGGGATGTGTTCCATTGCGTCCGGAGCATCGTCTCCATTGGGAAATAGTTTTCGTTTGATCGAAAACGGTTCCCGGTTGCTCCAGAAACGCGTATTTCATCAGATCTGAAGGTATAATGTTACAGTGACGCATTTTTTTTATTTCGTTTTTTTAATAAGAAAAAAATCTCATATTTCATTTTTTTTACTGTTAGATTTTTTTTGGGTTCGGATTGTTGCTTTCCCGTCTGCGTATGCTCTTTACCGTGCACCTTGAGCGATCTCGGCAAATCAAAAACAGAAAGGGAAAGGGTTTTTCTCGGCTGCGTATGCTCTTTGCCATGCACCTTTGCGCGATCTCGGCAAATCAGAAACAGAGAGAAAACGTAGACTTTCCAGACAAGCTAACAAGATCTAACTCCACAAGTGTGGAAAAGTTTTTTTTGTTTCGTTTTGTGGTCTGTTTTGCAGGAAAAATGGCAAGCACGCAAACCAAGCAAGAAGAGTAAAAAAAAAAAAAAAAAAAAAACCCCTTCCTCATTCCCATATTTTACATACCTTTTAATCTAGCTCACTTGGTTCAAAGTTGATTTATTCCTTAATAGGTCTTGAGTGTAAGTCTTAGGAAGTTACTTTTAAAAGGAAAAGTGCATGCAATTTCTATTTTCAAGTTACTTTATTGTAAAAGTGCATCTCACTTAAATAATAAAAAATAAAAATACAAGTGAGTCACTTAAGTTTTTTTATTGTTGCACTATTTAAAAGTAATATCATTGTAAAAGTGAAATCACTTATTTTACAAAAGTGGTTCACCTAAAGCAACTTTCTTGTAAAGTGATTGTCAAAAGGTTCATCTTGGGAAGAGGGGGGTTCTTTTTTTTTTTGCTGGACATTCTCTAGCTGCCACGTCACTATTGGGGACATCTTCAACAGTTTCTTTGTTCAAGCATAACTTCATCATACAGAGTCAGTTTTCAGTGCCGTTTTTTTTTTAAACCGCCTATTTTTTCGAGCTCTTCACATCCATACTATTGGTTTCTGCTTTTATAGCCATTACTTTATAAATATGGCCGCCCATTGTGATATTCTACTTAACAGTTCCAACTATTTCTCATGGAAATCTCGTATGGAGGATGTTCTACGAAGTAGGGGACTTTTCAGAATTACCACAGGGAAAGAAAAAGAACCCACTGATGATGATAAGAAAATAAAATGGGCAAATAGATGTGATGAAGCTCGTGGATTGATTGGGATGTCAATCTCTACTGATTTGCGATTTCACATATCTGGAATTGATGAACCTAATACTGTTTGGGACAAGTTGGAAACTGTGTTTGGTAAACACAATGAAATTCGAGGTCATCAACTCGAAAATGAGTTGATTTCTTTAAATCCAAGTGAATTTTCTTGCATTCAAGATTATTTATCTAAGTACAAAACTCTTAAGCTCTTATGTGCAGAATGTAAGATTGAGAGGGAAGACAAACAGTGCATTTATCATATTCTTTCCAAACTTGGACCTGCATATTCTGTTTTTGTATCTACATTTTGCTCCATGAAAGCATCATTGAATGCAGCTAGCTATCAAGAGCCTAGTCTTGAATCCTTTTGTGATTCCTTGATTAGGGAACAAGATAAACTCATTCATCTTGGAATAATCAACAATGCAGATACATCTGGGAAAGCCTTATTGTCCCAACAGAAAGAAAAGTCCAAGCCTCCCAAGAAACAAAATTTTCGCAATAATAAGTCAAACAAGGGTCCAAAACCCTCTCAGTCAGCTCCTTCTTTAAAAAATGACAAAGGATCCAAGCCAAAAGGCAAGAAGACTGAGCGTCATTGCAACTATTGTGGGAAAGATAATCATGATGAATCTAAGTGTTTCAAGAAGATGGCAGCCTTGGAAGCAGCAATGAAGAAGCACCACATCAGCTTAGATTCGCCTTCAGAATCTACCTGTCATGGACATGCACTTTGTGCTTCTGGTTATTCTTATAATGCATCTTCTTCTTCTACTTCAAATGAATGGCTCATTGATTCTGGAGCATCTTATCATATGGCTAAGGATCAAGCCATCTTTTCTACTATGCATGAATGTAACACCAAACAAATATTTGTTGGTGATGATAGATCTCTAAGTGTTGTAGGAGCTGGAACAGTTCCAGTAGATAATGGTCATTTTAGTGATGTACTATGTGTTCCAAGAATTTCCTGCAATTTGTTATCAGTCTATCAGATCACTCATTCTGGTGAAGGTAAAACTGTGACCTTTACACCTCACCAAGTTGTAATCAAGGATTTTAAAGATCCTCAACAGGTCCTAGCTACCGGAATTGTTGATGATATTACCAGGTTGTACAAGTTTAACAACTTTGGGTCATCACCTTTCCCTTCAGTTTTTGTTGCTCATAGTGATAACTTGAGCAAACTTTGGCATGAGCGATTTGGTCACTTAAATTATCGCTCATTGCAACAACTATGTAAAGAAAATATGGTGAGAGGTCTTCCGATGGTATCTTGCAGAGATGGTGTTTGTTCCGGTTGTGTACTTGGAAAACATCATCGGGACAGTTTTGACAAACGTGCCTCTTGGCACGCCTCGGTTCCCTTGGAGCTTGTGCATAGTGACTTGTGTGGTCCTCTTCCATCTGCTTCCTTTTCTGGTTTCAAGTATTTCTTAACTTTCATTGATGATTACACCAGACACACTTGGGTTTATTTCCTAAAACTTAAGAGCGAAGTATTTAACATTTTCTTGGCCTACAAGGCCCTTGTTGAAAAACAATCTGGTCATCAAATTATCAAGTTAAGATCTGACAATGGAGGAGAATATGTTAACAAACAGTTCACTACTTTCTGCACTGAACAAGGCATCCAACAACAGCACACTGTTCCATATACACCACAACAAAATGGTGTAGCTGAGCGGAAGAGACGCACTTTAAAAGAAATGGCTAATTGTATGATCCAATCTAAGGGACAAAGTCTTCAATTTTGGGCTGAAGCCATAAATTGTGAAAATTACATAGTTAATCGCACCCCCACAAAAGCATTACAAGGTATAACACCGGAAGAGGAAAGCATTGTAGCCTAAAAGTGAAAAGTGCATATTTGTTGGATATTCTGAAGATGTAAAAGGTTATAGACTTCTTCAACCACATTCACATGCTATAATCATTAGAAGAGATGTTAAATTTGATGAAAATATCTTGGCCTGCGAGCCTAACTCGGCGAGTGTGCCATCTTTGGCCTGCGAGCCTGATTCGGTGTTTGTGCCTTCTTCTTCTTCTTCCAACTTCCTTGACAGGTTTCCAACTCCAGTTTCTGATGATGATAGTGAGGATGAAAATCCACCTCCGCCTGCTCATGTTCCTCCAGTTGCACCAGCACAAGTGCTTCCTCGATGGGTCCGTTCAACATGTGAAGCAGCTGGTGATCTTGCCGGTGATCCTAGAGATCAACGTCGAACACATTCTCAGTTTCAGCGAGCCTCTTCTCTTTTGGCTCAAGTTTCCGAGAATCATGATCCAGAAACTTTTGCAGAAGCTTCAGGGAATCCAGATTGGGATGCAGCCATGGATGAAGAATATCATTCCTTAATGGCGAACGATAATTGGGATCTTGTACCTCTTCCAAAAGGAAGAAAACTTGTCAGATGTAAATGGGTCTACAAAACTAAGTATGCATAAGATGGAAGTGTTGAAAGACTTAAGGCAAGGTTAGTTGCCAAAGGTTTTTCCCAAGTTGAAGGGATTGACTACAATGAAACCTTTGCTCCTGTTGCAAAAATGAACTCCATCCGCCTTATTCTTTCCCTTGCAGCCTTACACAACTGGGAATTCCATCAAATGGATGTCAAGTCTGCCTTCTTACATGGTGATTTACAGGAGGAAATTTACATGGAACAACCTCCTGGCTATGTTCAGAATAACTCTAGCCTTGTCTGCCGCCTTAAGAAATCTTAATATGGCCTTAAGCAAGCTCCTAGAGCTTGGTATGCCAAAATGGATAACTTTCTCCTTGACACTGGTTTTTCTAGATGCCTTTCTGACCCCAATGTCTATACTTGTTCTATATGTTGATGACCTTATTCTTACTGGTAGTGACCCTAAGCTTATAACCCATGTGAAATCCAGTCTTAAACAAAATTTTGAAATGTCAAACTTAGGACATTTGCATTATTTTCTTGGTCTCTAAGTCCTACAAACCAAAGAAGGAATCTTTCTTTCTCAGTCTAAGTATGCTTGTGACCTACTTCGTCACTTTCACATGGAAGATTGTACACCAGCCCCTTCTCCCTTCCAGTCTGGAGTCAAACTTTCTGCCACTTGTACTTCCCCTGAAGTCGATGCCACCTTGTATCGTCAGCTTGTTGGTAGTCTCTTATACCTGACTCATTCCCGTCCTGACCTTTCCTTTGCCGTTGGTCGAGTTGCCCGTTATATGCAGACACCTCATGAAAGTCACTGGAAAGCAGCTAAAAGAATACTTCGATATATTCGAGGTACAGTTCAGTTTGGGATTCATTACAGTATAGGGGGGAAACCTTTGTTGGTTGGTTTCACTGATTCAGATTGCGCCGGCGATCCTGATGATCGAAAGTCTACTGCAGGTTATGTTTTCAGTCTGGGATCTGGACCTATTACTTGGGCTTGTAAGAAACAACAAGCTCTTGCTCTTTCCTCAGCAGAGGCAGAATATCGAGCAGCAGTTAATGCCAGTCAGGAAGCTTTATGGCTTCGACAGATCCTTTCAGAGTTTGGATTCGAGCAGCAGCAGCCTACTCCACTTTGGTGCGACAATCAAAGTGCCATCAAGCTTGCCAAAGATCCAGTTCTACATCAACGCAGCAAACACATTGAGCTACATATGCACTTCATCAAAAATCTTGTTCATGATCGTGTTCTTGAAGTGCTCTTTTGCCCTACAGATGATCAAGTTGCAGACATCTTCACCAAGTCTCTTACAGAAGCGAAGTTTTCTAAACTTCGATCTATGTTAGGAGTTCAGGAACTTGTCATTAAGGGGGGATAGGCTCTAATGCCTCCTTCCTTCTCCTAATAGTGTCACTTTTGTAAATCCTTCAATTCTATCCCAAGTTGTTCTTAAGGGGGGATGTTAGGATATTTAGACACTTAGGAGTTAGTTAAGATCAACTTGTGTAATATATCCGTTAGGGATAGTGTGTTTCTTTAGTATGTATTAGTATGCATTTGTAAATACTTAATCCGACGGTCACGATATGTTTCCGACATAGAGTGATCCGACGGCTCAACTTCTCTTAGATCAAACCTAACCTTGATCCGTGGCTTAACACTCGATTGGTCCATGATCTCTATTTAAAGAGCATGGAGGGTCATTGTTTAGTTGATCGATTATGAGAAGCTCATTTGTAACTTTCTTTCTTTGCATAATAAATTGTCCCGTAGAAGCTATTTGGCCGGGGCCGTGGAGTGTTTCCCTCAAGAGGGTTTAAACCACGTCAAAACATCGGTGTGTTGATCTGCGATCTGTTTGTGTGAAGTGGTTGCTCTTGGTGTTCGGTCCTTTGGTAGTACCCTGTGTACCCGAACATGGCAAATCTGGTAGGGTGCACTGTAGAGAATTTAGAGGCTAACATGATCAATTTTGGATGGGATATTTTGGAAATGGTTCTAAAAAAACTGATGCTCAATGAGAGTGAGGGAGCCATAGCCCTTGTTGATTCAAGGCTGGAGCACTTTCCTCTGCCTAAATCTAGGTCCTAAGAATAGAACTCCCAAGTATGTATAAGTAGTGGTGAACTTGATCTCTGTTTGTCGGAAGAAAAAATGAAACTCAGAAAGGACATTCTTCGACTCGTTGAAGATCATGATGTTGGTTTTTCCAAGATTGACTGTCAACTGATGAAGCTCATAGAAACTATATAAGGCGTCAAGTTGCCCGTCAACTGATGAAGCTCGTAGAAACTAGATAAGGCGTCAAGTTGTCTCTATAAACCCTCTAGAGTGGAGGATAGAAGAATCACGTCATCAACAAAAAGGAGGATGAATATCAGGACATGGTGGAGGAGGCACTTATCTCTTGTCTAGATATGTTCATGGAGAAAAGAATTCAACTCATCAATGTATATCCCAAATCAATGTAGGGGAGGGAGTACACCCTTACTTCACCCTTATGGTGCATTGAATGAAATTTGACATCCCTTGGGTTGTGCGAAGTATACCCAAAAATGACCCATGAATACACATTATTACAATGATAAGGATGTTTGAAATATTGATGTCTCCATGTCTCTGAAATAGGGCCTCCCTTGAAATAGAGTCAAATTCCTTTTGAAAGCCAATGAAGCAACATAAAAGCTTTGAAGAGTGATGACTCACCTCCTTGATAATGTCTCGGATTGTAAATATGTATATGGTCAATGGTGTGGTGCTCTAGCCTGAAGTCTGCTTGACCTCTAGCTCGAAGATGTCTACTATTGAGCTATCTTGATAACTATAAATGAAGGTTGGTGTTATCAGCTAAGTTGCACTTAGGTGATTTTGAGTGAGCCTGTGAAGATAGAACAAGTCTACTTGTTCATAATAAGAAGACCAAAAGTCCTAGTAGGCCACCTTGGCCCATTTTTTTTAATAAAATCGCATGTCCATGCCCTGCGGTGAAATTGTAAAAATGTCATAGCATGATGGTTTTGTAAAGAACTTGGCTTTCCTAAGACAATTATCAATCCTACTAGCCCAGTGTTTTTTCTCTTGTCAATTATATGCTGTTGAATAAACGACATATAATTTTCGAGTTTTTCACTCACACCTCCAAATTTGGGGTGGCCAGCATGATTTCTTGATCTTAGGAGGTTATTAGAGTTCATGTGTCAATGTATATTACCATGATAGATATTAAAATTGAGTCATATGGACATGTACTAGGTCCCACTAAGTTTTTTTTTAAATTCCGAAGAAAATAATTTTTTTCCGTAAACTTAGGCCATTTTTTAATGGTTTAAATGGAAAAATTCAAATTGTAATTAAAGGGTGGTCTGGAGGGGATGCTTGTTTTGATGCTCAGAGGGTCCTCTTTACCCTAGTACCCACTTTCCCTGTGTTCTGGGTGACTACATCGCCTCTGGGAGCATTTTTCCTTAAATATGCTACAATTTGGCATTTAATTTGCTAAAAAGATCCAAATTGCACCAAGGAAAAATATAAATAAAGTCAATGGACATGTGCCAAACGACTTGGCATGCCACATCACATGGAAGTTGACTTCACTCCTTAACTAAGGCGTTACTTTTGATTTAATTTAAAATTCAAATTTTGAATAAATAAATTTAGATGTGTGCCTCTCTCACATGGGTGGCATCTTGGTAGGTGGCAACTAGAGTGAGGTGGATCTCCCTCATTGGGAGGTGGCGATTACAAGGAGGGTCGAGTCTCTTTTGGGATGCACCATCCTCCATATCTCTACGTGAAGTGGGTTGGGGCGAGTTATCCCATAAGAGGGGGAGTGCATATCTCATTCACAGGAGCGAGCTTCCCTCGTTGGCGTTTTGTTATTTGATGGGTGTAAATCCCAAGGAAGGAGGGCGAACCTCATGAGAGGTGGTGCCCATCCCATGAAGACAAGTCTCAAACCAATCCCTTAAATCATGCTTGTAATCGTCCTCTTCACTCTCAATCAAAGTTTGATGCCTTGATGAGCTAGTGTGCCCCCACCTCTCTCATATTCTATTTAAACAAGCTATCTTCCTCCTTTGAACTAGTTAGAGTCAAGGAGTGAAAGGCTTTCCCATTGTAATGTTATTTGTTTCATTTGCTCAATAAAGAGAGGTAGGGGTGCACTACTGATGTTAATCTCCCATATTGCTTGTTGGATGTTAGAGGCCCACAACATCTGTTAAGAAGATTGGGGGAAGTTTCGAGGACACAAGGCTGCTCGAGAATGTCATATAGGGTGGTCATATGGCTAAACATGGAATGGGTGTTAAGGTTGAGGGATAGACAAGAGTGAAAAGGGAAGAGGGTGTGCCAAAAGTTTTTGGGAGAGTGGCGAAGGCTTGCATGCAATTCTTGTCATATAAGGTGGTAGTATGGGTGAACATGTAATGGGGGTTAAGGTTGAGGGGTACGCCAAAGTGATGGGAGAAGAGGGTGCACCAAAAGGCTTTGGGAGAGTGGTGAAGGGTTGCATGCAATTCCCTTCTTTTTTGAGAGAGAGATGTTTCTTGTGCCAAAGGGGATAATTGTAGGACTTTGAGAGTTTGGGTAAGAGGTAGAGTCATGTAAGAGGGCGTGGCGAAGCTGTTTATGATATGATTTGCTTTCTTCATTATACAATGGGTTCATTGGGACAGATCTGGATATCAGAGAGTGGGAGGGGTATTTGGTATTGTGGGGGTGTTGGTTAAGTGTTACTTTCCAAATAGCAAAAGAGAGTGGGGTAATTTCATAGATTGGGAAGGGGATTTGGTATTGTGGGTGTGGTGGTTAAGTGTTACTTGTCAAATAGCCGAAGAGTGTAGATTTCAGACAGTGGGAGGGGGATTTGATATTGTTGTGGTGCTGGTTAAGTGTTACTTGCCAAGTAGCTGAAGAGAGTAGTGTATATTTGGAGGAGGTTGACTCAAGTGACGAGAAATGGGAGAGTAGGGGGGAATCTTTGGTGGAGATGTGTAGAATAGGTATCTATGATACCATCATCGAACAAAATGGTAATTTGGGGGAGGGGTGGCATGGCGAGGAGGGGTCGGGAAAGTCGTGGGGGTAGGGGAGGCCGTAGTTGACCTTTAGCCCCTATTCTCTTCTTTCTGCCTAGAACTCCATCAACCACATATTAGAACGAGCTTTCCGCTTGGACAGGACAAACAACTCTTCTTGCCGCTTGGACAGGGTTGGTGATACCATCCTTACCCACCGTTAGTGTGAGTGTCTCTCATGCACGCGCTAGGAAGTATGACCCAATTCAATGACTATAGAGTGAATGATAGCAAAGGCAAGAGTAGAAGTTTCGGTACTAGTTTATTTGCTGACATCAATCAAAGCACCCATAGTAGCAGTTCTTCGAAGTTCAACGTTGGCTCTAGTCTAGACTCTTCTTTCTGCAACATTCAACAACATTAAAATTTGCATCTACTAGTGTACTGCCTTTTCATGTTGTAAAAGTGTTGAAGGGTTGTCAAACCATCAATCATAAACACTCATATGTGTGCCAATATGAAAACTATCCCCGAAGCAATAAGAAACAGAACGAGATACATGAGAAACAAAAAAATGCTTTCTGAGAAGTGGTCTTGAGAAGCGGTCTATTTCTCAAGAAATAATTTATTGGCTCTAGAAACGGGAACAACCACAAAAAATGATGTTTTGCATCCCATCCCCATTTCCGGATCATTTTTTACCTGAACAAAGCCCCCTGTTTTGTTTCTGATAACAAGGCATTCACTCATTTTGTGAGAATTTGGGGGAAATTGGCTAGCAAGCAAAGTTCAAAATCCAACATTTCTTGGACAGAGTGCAAAAATATTAACATATTTCTAACATACGACCAACTGATGAGGTTATGGCTCCACATATATCTATTATGACACTAGGTTTTAATTTGATTCACTTAGAATAAGCTTGCTAGAAAGCTCAGCTTGTAATGGAGCCTTTTTTGAGAAAACGGGACCTAGAATTTCAACCAGCCACTCATATAATAATAATCAATTTTCTAAACTTTATCAATAGAAGACATACCTTGAGGAAAAAACACATGCACTGTTTCTAGATATGGGAGACATTTCCTTTTGAGAATTTCACAGAAAGAGCACATCATTGATTTCCTTCAAACAACAGATGGTGCCTACTGCCATGGATATCCTCCTATATCTTTTGGGTGATTTCACAGTTGCAGGTGATAGATATAACGGGTGTCCTACTTTGAACCAGAATATCTTGGTGCTGGCAGTTATAATGTGCCTGTATTAGGCGATGCAGTTGGCTGCAAGGGATATCTTCTGGAGTGAATATTGCAGACTCTAGGCTCCATGTACTTGGTTTTTTCAGTGGATTCAACTGCAAAAGTGTTGGCCCGGTTTTGCAACCAGGCTTAGTGCTATGGGCACCTGCTAACTAGTAGCAGCAGTTTCAATGAAATTAAATAACAATAAACTAATTAAACAAGACTATTCATGGATCTAAGCAAAGATATTAAGCAAATAACAAAAATAATTTAAGATCAAGAACAAGAACATATAAAATAAAGAATTTGTATTGAAATAATGGGGCAAGCAAGTTCTTGCGGAATCAATACCTCTAATGGTGAGGTTGAATAGCTCCAAGGATGAGCAACTTCCAATCTCCAATGGTCTCTTCTCCAATGTGGTTTGCAATGGCTAAAATGCTCAGGGGAGATTTCAGCAGCATAAGGATGAGATAATGGATGGATCTGAAATGAGGAGCCCCTACCACCTTTTTATAGGTTTTGGTGGTGGGGAATACCATTTGTGGTTTTGTGGAAACCAAATGGTATTGACCAACATGGTTTAGGTACTTTTCCCTCCTTTTTCCTTTTTTGAATAAAAATAATATTTTAATTCCCTTTTTAATATTTTTGGGAATTTGGACCCTTTTTTAGGGTTTTTTATGATTTTCTTGGAAAAATAATCTTTTTTAATGGAAAAAGGGGTGTACTAAGGTCTTTTGGTGACCTTTTGTTGGTTTCAGAGGCTCAGATGGTGGAAAAGTGGACAAATGGGTCATGTGAGTAAGGGAATGAGCTAGTGAGCACTTTTTAGGTGTTAACAAAAAGCATGTAGCCAATTTATCATTTGTCATAGATTATACTTTCATTTTAGTTTGTTCGTGATGGATCGAATGTTACAGCTTGGAAGATGCTTTAGTCACTCTCTCACATATAGTTCAGCGTTAAATTGTTCTTGTTAGATAAGATGTTATAGCTTTGGGAGATTCATTAGGCACCCCCACCTGGTTGCATCCGATATAATAACATATCTTTCCATCATTTTCACCAAATTTCAATTTCAACACCAAGTATATAGAACTAAGCAGTCCCCTGTGCTGGGTCTATCGTCAGGTTTACCTTCCATCACACAGGTTAGTATATGACAACCCAATTGAAGGCTCCAAGGACTTATTGTTGCCGGATTTATTTTCCATGTCCTCATGGAATTTGTAACCAGCATTCCTAAAGTCCCTTGCCAATCTTGTCAAACCGCTTATGTAAACACACCAACCTCTGCTGCCTTATACTGCATTCTGAGTAAACCACTCAAAGCTATCACATCATTGATTTGGGATAACGGGGTTTCTATTTGATTTGATGCATTCTGGCTTTAAGACTTTGTATTGTTCTTCTGTTTTCTCTTGTCTTTGATCTACCAGTTTCATGCAGCCAGGTGGGAGAAGTTGCAATAAGGGAAACACGAATGATGCACTTAAGAGACAATCTGTTGTGCAGGCAACCTGACAAGTCTATGTTGATCCCTCATGTGGTGTCGTTCAGCTAAGTAGTTTGCTTGACTCTTGAAACCTCTCATAGGGGTCTTCCAGTTTGTAATATCATTACTTTGAGATGTTTCTTCGTAGTTTTTTGTTGCTTTAGATCTGGAAAAGTTGGCCACCTCAAAATGTAAGTCCTTGATCTCATCTTTTAATAAAAAAACATTCTATTCTATTCTCAGGAATGTTTCCAGCGAGTAGTCCTTTAAAAATTTTACTTTTGCATTGGACCCTAGTTATCAGCAGCCGAAGTAATGCTAATTCATAGTAAATTATTTCTCACACAAGTTTCCCCCAAATCTACTGTGGACTTGGAGATTACTATGTTCCTTGTTCCCTTTGTCATTTTGACACAATACTCTACTAGCTTCTCTCTTAGTTAAGACATATTATGCATACATTTGCAGATATCGATGAATGAATGGAAATGAAAGAAGGCTCACTAGTGATACTAGATCACAGGGAGACAGGTCCAGATGTTGATATTTGAAATGCCTCTGAAATATACAATGTAGCTGCTTTTAAGGCCATTGATAGTAAACAGTTTTGATAATTGTGCTCTGCAATTGTTGCTTTTGTTATGATCACTGTGTTGCCTACTGTAAATTAATCATTGTTTATTATCGAGCACCTAGAAGCAGTTTGGGCTAAATTGCAAGGAGTGAGATTCGTCATCATGTCACTAGTGACTCGTATCTATTTTCAAAGGCTGTTTTCGGTATGAATATTTGCATAGCATCAGCAGCATAGCCCTCATTTAATAGTCTTAACTTGTCCTCCAATTCATTCTTGGTAAATGGTCAGTTGTTTTACTGTTTGGCAACAATTGATATTTGTTTTAACAACTTTGACGAAAGAGTTTTGCTTCCACTGGGACATACACTCGATACATTACGGAATCAAAATTGATATTTTTATAGATTTGTTTATGTTTGCATTGATAGTACTAAATCAAAATTGCCATTAAATAATTCCCTCCATATCACAGAGCAGTTGGCAGTTGTGGCTTGTTGACTTTGTGATCCAAAAAAATCCAAATAATAATGGCTTCAGGTAAAGGCTTGGTAAGGATCGACAAGGTTGTACTCAGAGTTAAAGACAAGGCAGAAGATATAGTGGTCGCATGAAGGGCCCCATGTCACTGCTAATGTTGTCACCCCCAGCACAAGATAGCACTCCAATGTTATAATGTAATGTTGAATGAGATATTTATTTCATCCATTTTCTAAATAGAAGTAACGTGTAGGAAATTATTTATCTCATGTAATAAATAATATAAGATAAGATAATTTTATTAATGTCCCACAAATGACCACAAAAGTAGGTCAATGGGAGTGTATGGTACCATGATGTCAATACAAAGTGGAGCGTTAAGGTGGCTCCTATATAAAATAAGGTGTGAAACTCTCCTAAAGCCAAAAATAGCTAACTCCAAAGATGGAGAGCCAGCCCCGAAGAGATAAGTACAAAGAGAGTTGATACATAACACAAATGTATGAGAGTTGATCGTGGATCTATGATCAAAATTTGGTGAATATATCATGGCACACTGGAAACACTAGAAGCGTCTCTCCTAAAATCTGAAGCCAAACGAAAGAATATTGAAATAGTAATATGTATGGAAGAACTGGAAGAAGAGCTATAATTGGTAGTGCATCGCCATCGGGAGTGGGGGACCTGCTGTTGTGATCTGGATGTAGTCGACCGACTATTGGGATAGGGTCGAGGTTGGCCACGTTGCTAGGGTCGAGTGAACATAGAGGTGGTATGTCGTGTTCGAATTGATTTGCGGTCAGACGCAGTACTATCCTCTATTGGTCTCTTGAATCCCCTAGAGGAGGGAAGCGCCGAAAAAAAGTGATCTACTGAGTGGAGGTTGGTCCTGACTTCGAATGTTGCTAGAGGAGGGATTGGAGCTGAAGGGACTCCTACAAGTATAAGGATAGAGGAGGGACTGGAGCTCCCTGGGAAGGTCCTTGAAAAGACAATGGAACAGCTCGCAAATCTCATAATAGATAGGACAACAAAAAATGAAGTGCTCCTTGGTCTCGACCTTTCAAAAATGACAAACCTGGAAGATCCCGTTTGATCGGTCGATCTAGTGATTTGTATCAACACTGAGAAGATCATAACTCACTATATATGGGCACAAAGGGATACAAAGATCATTGTTTACGCATTTTCTACCGACAGGGGTTCAGTTCGTACTGTCGCCAACAAACTATCAACCCAAACTGCCTTATACACTGGCCCGGAAAGGTGTAACCTTTCCTAGCAACACTTGCGGAGAAAGTGCAGTCTCACCCGAGATGGATAAGGGGGATGCTAGAACCAAGTTTCCACAGTTGAGTAGAGGATATGCACACATTACCTTCACATCATCCAGAGATTATAACACTCACAACATACTATTAACTTATCATTCGCAGATTCCAATAAACATTCAGAACAACATATTCGACATACTTATTCAGATTAGCATTACTTCTATAGCATATTCGCATCAACCAATGTACACATTCACATAACATAGTTCACATTCATCATTGCATAAGATCAAAAACATAAAGTACATCATAATCAAACATCTTCATTCATTCACCAACCTTGCGGAATAAAGCTCGCAGAAATTGTCAAGACATCATATTGCGGATACATAATGAACCCAAAAGATAGGATGATCATCCAAAAATTTGATGCCCTTAGGATTAAAATGCTATTTTATTTATATGCTTCTATTGTATTACAAAATGGTCCACGTGACTGACTTATCTAACAATTCTTGTGCTCCCGTGGATACCGTGAATGATCCTTCCTTCGCGGGATCACCCTTTTGCACCTGTCGACTTCCGCACTTCCTGTGGATCTATCCCGCGCCAACAGGCGGGCCCCAACACAAACTTGTGGCTCTTCCCAAGCCACCTCAGCTAGACACTACTGGTTTGTACTCATCCTTCGCTGTGTTCTATTTCTGAAACTGTTCTCGCTGTCTGGAGCTCGCTGTTGTGTACTTCTCATCATCATCCATCGATCTCTGGTTTGCTGTCATGTACTTCTTGAACTCATCCTCCAGTCTCTAGAAACCTTCATCATCTACATCTTCAGAGTCTGTTGGTTCGCTCCATGCTTGTTCCAGACTAGGAAGAGAGTCATTGACATCGCTAAGGTGGTAAGCAGGCCGACTGCTCCGGCACATCTGTTTCACACCTGGTATTGCTTCTTACCAGGGCCAGGGGGTTGCCGCCCCTGTCATCTTGGTGGTCGTCGGGACCACGAATCTTTGAACTACTACCACATACCTAGACATCTTGGATGAAAATTCACCTCTGTGGCACCCGAGTGCCCACGCCTCTTCCTGTTCAAGGCGCTCATGCACACTCGTTGTTTGGGACCGCAACGCACCTGGTGTGCTACCGCATGAAATGAAATGGATCATTTCCACAGCGTCCTTGGAATTCCTAATTTATCCAATTACCTGACCTACTCGCATAATGGATTTCTCATGTTTGGTGAATACCTCTTTGCTCCGCTAGTCGTTGGTGCCTGTATTTATGCATTTCATCTTCTAGGATGCCTACTTCGGAAATCATTCGTAAATCCGTTCACCTGATGTGTCGATTCTGTCATCATTGGTTTCCTACGTGTTGAGACCAGACTTCCTATGTGTGTGAGTGGCGGCCATACTGCCCATCGTTGCAAACTCGTGCAAACCGTTACCCGTGGTGCAACCAACCATGCTACCGTGTGCCAAACGTGTATGTCCCCACGATCATAAGTGCCAAAAAGACCGATCATCTAAAAAAGTCCCATCTGCTGACAGTCAGGAATGATTGCTGATTAGACAGGGTTGCGACCCTGCAGCTGTCGCAACCCAAACCGCAACACAACTGCTCTAGCTTGCACCATCTCTTCCTGCTAGTGCATCATCTTGCCACCTAGCATTCTACCCATTTTTTTTTTAGTCCTCATAAGCTCTGCATCGGATCATGGTGATATGGCTTCAACCTATTCCCATTGACTAAATTAGGTAACAATACCCCATCTAGACTCTTTAACTGTACTACACCTCCGTTGGTGACAAAAGTGATAACATATGGTCCCAACCAGTGCATTTGCAACTTACCGGGGTGTTTCACAAACTTACTATCATACAACAAAACTGTATCCCCACTCTGAAAGTGCTTTGTTTTGACATGGCTATCGTGCCACGCCTTCTAGCAGTCTTTTTCTACCTTCTGATGGAACCCTGCGATGAATCGATCTTCGTCAAGTTGTATTAGTTGTGTCAACCGTTCCTCTAGCGCGTCATCGTCGCTCGTCCCTGTTGCCGCCGCAATGTGCAAGCTGGGTACTATGTATTGCATCGGCATAACTGCTTCCTGGTCATAAACGAGCTTAAATGGGGTCTGGCTAGTCAATCGCTTGCATGTGGTGCGATATTCCCAAACGACTGTTGGGATTTTTAGGTCCCAGTCATCGCAGTTCACATTGCACACCTTGGTGAGAGCATGCTCCAATATTTTATTGAACACCTCAACTGTCCCGTTTTCCTAAGGGTGGTAAGGTGTACTCTTCTTGTGCTGGATTTGAAATTCTTCTGTCATCGCAGTAATTGTTTGGTTAATGAAGTGTGTCCCTGGATTGCTTAATAATACCTTTGGGCAACCTCACCTAGTAACTACATTGTCAAATATGAATTGTGCTGCAGTCGCAACAGAACAATCTCTCACCGGTGCAACTTCCACCCAACGTGTCAGGTAGTCTGTCGCAGTGATGATGTAACGTAGCCCTGTTCTCTTCCCAGGTGGGTTGATGGGTCCCACAAAATCAACGATCCATTTGTCAAAGGCCTGCAGCGTTACTTGTGGTACCAGTGGAATTTCGTCTCGACGTGAGGGCTTCTCGGTTCATTGGCATACATTGTAGCTCTTGGCATAGTCCATGGCATCTCCATGCAAGGTTGGCCACCATAGCCCTGCTCAAAGGATATTCCTAGCAGTCGTTCATCCGCCATAGTGTCCCCCAGCAATTCTGTCATGAGCTTCCGACAGAATCTGTTCCTGTTCATGCGAAAGGATGTATCATTGAAAAATCTCATCTGGGCACATTTTATATAATTATCTTGCAATTAGCTGGAAGTCTGCAACTTGGACAACTAACTGCTTCTTTTGGCTGGTAGTGAATTCGGTCGGTGCCTCCCCTGTCGTAAAAAATTGAATGATTTGTTCATAGTGGTTATCGACCATGCCAATCCTAAAAAACTGAGCATCCGATAATCCTTCATCGATGCTCCTTGGTTCCTCTCCTGATTCTATCCGTGAGAGATGATCAGGTCCCGCGTTCAATCGTCCTGGCTTAATTATAATCTCAAAATCAAACTCCTGAAACAGCAATAGCGAACGACAGATCTTCCCCCCCAACACAGGCTTGTTCACCAAGTATTTCGATCCGGAATGATTTGTGAACATCTTGAAGTTCCCCCCTAAGAGGTAATGACATAATTTCCACCAAGCATTGACCATTGCCAACCCTTCTCACTCGATGGTCATATAGTTCCTCTCCGCAGTAGACAGTTTTCTACTAGCGAATGCTATCGGGTGGTCAATGTCGTTGGTTCCTGGTTGGGCCAAGATAACGCCAAGTGCGATTGACAACACATCAACGTGTACATGAAATTCCTTCTTCCAATCTGGGAATGAGAGGATTGGTGCTGCGACCATCTTCTCCTTCAATATGTCTAGGCTTTTCTGACATTCCTTGGTCCATTCAAACTTAGCATCCTTATTTAGTAACTTCTCCATGGGTGTTGTGATAGCTGCATATCCTCGAATGAATTTCCTGCAATAACCTGTGTGTCCCAATGTCGTTCGTAGTTGGTTGGCCGTCGTTGGTGGTGGGAGGTCAACAATGATGGCAATCTTTGCCGGATCTACCAACATCCCTTCTCGGAAGACAATGTGTCCTAACAGTATGCCGAACATAGCACAAAAGATACACTTCTTGAGGTTCAGGGAAATTTGGTGTTATCAACAACGTTCTAGCATGAGTCTTAAGTTCACGACGTGATCCTTGACTAATACATATACCATCCAGTCATCCATGTAGACAACAAGAAACTTGTGAATATAATCTTTGAATGCCGCTACCACTATTCTGGAAAATATTGCAGGAGCATTCTTTAATCCAAATGTCATTACCGTGTACCGAAAACATCCCCAATCGGTGACGAATGTAGTCTTGTGTCGATCTTCTTTCGCAATCTTGATTTGGTGGTAGCCCAAAAATCCGTCCATAAAGGAATATATCTCTTGACCTCCTATGCCTTCGAGTACTTCATCCGTGAATGGGTTTGGTAATGGATCATGTAGGCAGGCATCATTCAGTTTCCTTAGGTCGATGCATATGCATACTTTGCTGGTTTTCTTGTCCTGGACAACCATTGAACTGATCCATTCTGATTCATCCACTGGTTCTATAATGCCTACCTCCAGCATTCTTTCAATTTTGGCTTGCACTGGTTCCTTGTATCTTGGGTTCAATCGATAGAGCCGTTGCTTAACCATCTTCACATCGGGTTTCAGGGGGATCCTCATTTCCCCTAAGTCTCCAGAAATTCCCTTCATCTCTGAGAATTTCGTTGGAAACAAATCCTGAAACTCATGTAGCAGGTCAATCATTTTCTCAATGGTCGACTCATCCCAGTAGTCACCAATGCTTGTGAACTTGGGGTTTTCCTCCGACCCAATGTCACCTTCTTGATCTTCAATGGTTGCTGAAATTTGTCCAACGGTATGTCTGGTGCCACAACACTACGACTGCCTTCTGATTCTGGTATGTATGTAGCCTTGGGGTCATCGTCATCATCGGGCTCTCCGGTGACGTTGTAACACTCCATCAGCGTTTCTGGTGTCGCAGTCCATTGGAGTGCCATTGGTTGTCCGGTCGGTACCATTTCAAATATCTTTCCGCGAATCGCCTGTAAGCTGTTCCCAAGATGTCATCCCACATCGCAGTTCTGCTGTGGCATACTAGCTTCGCGGTACCTCGTCCAATCTGTGTACGAATGCATGTACCCACTCTTGTCGTGCTCTCGATCCCTATTGATGTTGACAGGCATTCGAATGCGCCTTCGGGTCTCCTCGTCTGTCGTATCACATATGGTCATCCTCCGCAGCTTCGTCGAACTGGACCTCCATGAGGCATCGACATAGTGGCCAAGATGTGATGTTTGATTTATGCATCGCCCAGCATCGCGTAGGAGTAGCCTTCAGGGCTTCCTCTAGGGCCAGGATACGTTGTGGTTCGACCACTTTTTCCTCAAATTCTGTGAGAAACGTGCTTAAATTGGGAAATCCCTCATAGGTAGGTAACACATACTGCTCCGTGGCTACCCTTCGTAAGGACTGTGTTATCCGTGCACATCTTCAAAAGGACACTTCATGCAACCGGTTTTACCAATTCTCAAGGGCCTCATCTGAATCAAAGGATGCGGAGCTGTCACTGCACCATCCTAATTCTCCATTCGTGGTAGGCTAAGTCACCTGACACGAGGACACGAGACACGAGTGTCCCCATGGGACACGGTGACCCCCGGAATCAGGACACGAAGGACACGTTTTATATACATATATATGTATATATATATTTTAAATATATTAAAATTTAAAAATATAGACACATAGATCCAATAAAATTTAGAAACTAGAACATTTACAAATATTCAATAGAAATTAGAATCAAAAAACATTAATGATTACACATTTGTCATTCACAAATCACAATGAGACACATAGATGCATGTCGGAACCATATTTCTCATTAAATCATCAAAATTAAAATGTATTACATAGATGTCGAAATGCCACTGGGCACTGGAAAATGCCAAATAGATTAATTGATTGCCTTGAAGCTTTATTTTTCAATTCCCATATGAATTTGGGAGATTATTTTTTCATTCAAAAGATAAATAAACTCCTAAAACCATTAAGAACGGTATGGACTGTAATAATGTTTTATTTCACAATTACCAATATAAATTGGCCAAGCAATGCAAGTTTTACACTCAGTAATGAAGAAGACAATAGTGTTTTATGGAACTAATGAACTCTCGAGGCTATGGAAGTCAAATGTTAGACTTTGTGGCTGCTATCATGTTAGTGTGCATTTTAGGAAGGCTTAAGAAGATAAAAAATTTGGTAGAACTTATGATGAACTCTCGAGGCTATGGAAGTTAAATGTTAGACTTTGTGGCTGCTATAATGTTAGTGTGCATTTTAGGAAGGCTTAAGAAGATAAAAAATGAGGTGGAACTTATGAGAAACCTTTTAGCATCAATAAAATATAGGACCATCACAAATTACAAAAGCTTTAACAATAATTTCAAAGTTTATTTTAGCATTCAAGTGTCCTGGAATCGGGACAAGATGTGCAAAGGCAGGACATGAGTGTCCCGAAATTAGGACACGAAAAAAGTTGTGTCCCCCACATGGGGCAGTCGTTTCCGCACCCAAACGTGGCCCACGGGACACTTGGCCCTAGAGGGACGTGTCCAGTTTCTTAGGTGGTAGGATTAACATAATCCTCAGAAATGTTATACAAATTGTCCCATCCTTCCGTAAACTCGTCTCTGGTTGGCTCCGTATAGCGCAGCCCTTCCGCAGGATCCAGTGGTGCGATGACCCTCATTACCTGATTCTCAAATGACATTATCCTTTTCTTAAATTTGATAATTGCTTGGTTCTCCATAGCCCAGCTATCTCCAACAGTACCGAATAGGGACTGGTGTTATCTACAATCTCAGTGACATCGAAATCCGCATACGTTCTGAGCCCTTCAATTTCAACCAGAAGTTGACATACCCAACCAAGCAGGGTGACCTTGCTCTGGTTCACCAATCATAACTGTACTGGTGACCGAGTCATCAGTGGCTTCCCCATTGTCTCCCACGTTTGTTTAGTCAAGATATTCACGTCCGAACCCAAATCCAGAATGATGGAGTCGACGTCAAATTCTCCGATCTATGCCGACATCTGCATCTCCCTGCCTGTCTTTCTTTTATGTATGCGATTAAATCTTTGTTCTAGTCGTGCACCTCCTCGTCGTTGTAGTAGACTGGCTATTTCTTCCAATACATCTGGGTCCTTTTCCAAATCTAGGAAACTCCCCAAGAAGGATTTTAGAGTGTTTTCCTTCCTTCGCGACTTCATCGAGTCGAACGTCGGTGGCATGCCATAGATTTCTTCCTCAAGAGATACTCGTATCCTATTCCTCATTGCATCCTGTGCCTTCAAAAAGATGTCCTGTTCGACTTTCGCACCAACGTTAGCCTGCTTCCGTTGTGTCTGTGTTGGTCTGACGTTGGTGTGTGGTTTATTGCCCCTGGTCATTTCCTTCCTTGTGTCACTATCCCAACCATTGCATGGTTACCTCTTGCTTCTGTCGAAGTCATCTGTACAATAGGTGGCAATTCAGATTATTTGATTTTTGCTTCTGCTTAGTTTTCCATTTCGCAATAAGATGAGGGCAGTCTTCTATACTATGATCTATAGCATTGCAATATGTACACTACGGCGTAGGTTTCGAACAATCTCGCTGGTAGTGCCCCTACTATCCGCAATTGTAACAGACGATTGGTCCTCTTCCCCATTCGGAAGCTCCTCCACGTCCCATACCTACACCTTGGCCTCCATGGAATCCTCCCCCGAAACCTTTGCGTGGTGGTCCATATGGTTGATACTGTGGTTTCCCTTACTGCGGTTGTTGATACTGTTGCTGCCCATACTGAGGCTGGTCGTATTGCCCTTGGTCGTATTGCTGCGGTTGGTTAAATTGTGGCTGACTATACTACGATTTCTGCTTCACCACCGGTGACTCTTCTCCCTTCATAAAATATGTGTCAGCTGTTCGATCTTGCAGCAGGACATAGGCCTTGGAGTCCTTCTCATCATGGACAACCAATCGACAAAACTTGCAGTATAAGTTCGCTAGATTTGATACCATCCTTTGTAAATATACACACTCCTCCAGTTGATGCCCTCTGGTTTGACAGACAGTACACCATGGCATGCCTCCTCGAAAAAGGGGGTTTGGTGCCCCTGACTGCAAATACTCGTGGAATTCTGGGCAATTGTCCTTATGGTGCCCCTCAATTCTACATCTGGTGCACCATACATCTCCACGGGTTTCCTTGCCCTTCGTGATATCCTCCAGTTGCAATGTTAAATTGGCCAATTGTGCCTGAACTTTGTCCATTCCCATTCCTGCTTCGTCGATTGGTGAAGCCTCTAGTTTCATCGCGATCTCCAATGCTTCTGCTTGTGTTGCAGCTTTTTGTTGCATCAGCGGCCCTCGGATATGCGATATTAGTCCCGCAATGAACCATTCTTTATGTTGCAACTCATTTATTGGAAAGCTCACTTTTGCTATCAACGTCTTGTATCACTGATCGAATTCCCACACTGACTCATTCGGGAATTGCTTAATCTCCTTAAGCTCAGTGACATATTGCGACTCAGATTTTGGTTTTTTGAATTCGTCAATCATCGCCATTCTGACCTGCACCAGTGTTTTGGCTGTTGTTCCCACTGGAACCTTTGCAAACTTCATGTACCAGTCTAACGCTCGACCCCTAAGGGTCGTCACTAGTTGTCCCATCTTTATAGCATCGTCCTGAACATGCTTCATGGTCCAGACTGCTTCGCATATAAACCAATACTATTCAGGATCCTTGGTCCCGTTCCCCTGAAAGGTGGGCATATTTGCCTCGTCTACCATCCTAACGTTGCTAGTATTGTTATTTACTGAAGTGCCACTCTTGCTGCTGCACGTAGGGAAACTCCGTGAGTAGTTTGGGTTTCTTCCTATAAAATTTAGAGTAGTGTGTGGGGTCGAAGGTACATGGTAAATTACGATATGACCTCCTTCTGCCTCTGGGGTAGCCCGATCGACATCTCCTTCGCAATAAGGTCGCTTCCTCCTTTGTGGTTCTGTTTCATAGTTCTCTGTTCTGGTCCTCTCAGGAGACTCTCTCTCAGTCCTCCTCTTCTTCTCAGGATGTCGGAATATTGCTCCACTCCTCAAAGTACCACACTCTTCGTCAGCTTCCCTTTGAACCTCATTGTCGCTCATGTCCATCTACCACATCTTTCCATCAGACTCGCATTTACGCAATAACTTCACCGTCGCACACCGATTCTTCTACTCGTCAGAAGACATTCTCAATATTCCTTTTTCCCAGACAAGCATTTTAATCCACAGTTTCAATGATGACACAAATCTTCCTCTTGGCCCCCTGAAGAAGTTCCTTTCGGCGTTGTTGTACGACTTGATAGTATCTACCGCGAACTCAATTACGTACCCTTCAAGGATACTTTCTACCCAACAATCAACAGCTCGCGATACCTTGTTATCGACTTGTTTCAGCTATCGCACTAACTCTGGGGTCCAACAATCCGGTTCAGTCTTTTGATAGTGGTTGTTTTGGAACGTCAGTTGTGCTAGCCACTCATGCAAAAACACTAGGAATTCTTAGAAGAATATTTCGTGGATGTTTGAGTAGATGTATTTTTCTGACCAACTGGTTGCTATCTGTTTAGGATCTCGCTTCTCGCTTTCTGCGAATTCCTCCACCTTCTTGTCGAATCACTCTTGGAACTCTTGTTTTCTCGGATGCCACAGCATATCCTCTTTTCTTCTTCCTTAGGGTCCTGGTAATGGAACCATTTGTTGACGCAGTGTCTATCAACAGAGGTTCATTTTGTACTGTTTCCAACAAACTATCAACCCAAACTCCCTTATACAACGGCCCGGAAAGGTGTAACCCTTCCCAGCAATACTTGCGGAGCAAGTGCAGTCTCACCCGAGATGGATAAGGGGGATGCTGGAACCAAGTTTCCGCAATTGAGTAGAGGATATGCACACATTACCTTTGCATTAACCAGAGATTATAACACTCGCAACATACTATTAACTTATCATTCGCAGATTCCAATAAACATTCAGAACAACATATTCGACATACTTATTCAGATTAGCATTACTTCTATAGCATAATAGCATCAACCAATGTACACATTCACATAACATAGTTTGCATTCATCATTGCATAAGATAAAAACAGAATGTACATCATAAGGAACATCTTCATTCATTCACCAACCCTGCGGAATAAACCTCGCAGAAACTGTCAAGACATCATATCGCGGATACACAATGAACCCAAAAGATAGGAGGATCATCCAAAACTTCGATGCCCTTAGGCTTACAGCCCTACTCTATTTATATGATTCTATTCTATTACAAAATGGTCCACATGACCGACTTGACTAATATAACAATTCTTGTGCTCCTATGAATACCGCGAATGATCCTTCTTTTGCAGGATGACCCTTTTGCACCTGTCGACTTCCGCACTTCCTGCGGATCTATCCCTGCCAACAATCATGTGTCCAATGGTGGAGTGAAATGGGGTCGAGCAATGAGATTGTTTCTTAGATCCATGAAATGTCCAACATAAAAGGCCATCTTTGGACATAACCTGCCCAAAGGGTTGGTCCAAGTGACCTGCACGAACTGTCTATACATGTTGGCTTGAGTGATTTGATTCAACTCCTTTATGGTAGGTAAGATGTGGCTAGGTGCATCCGGGGAATAATGGAGGATTCCGGTCCATCGCAATGCCAACAAATGCCAAAAGATCCATGACCCCTGTGTACCAAGATCTAGTGCAGCCTGAAGGGCTAGGAAAGACAATGGACTGTGATGAGAGGTAGGCCAAGTACAGGCACCGATTGCACACTAGCACTGAGTCAGTGAAGCTCCAAAGGTGGTGTAAGAGTTAGACAAGACAAACACCGCCTCATGTTGAAAGGGTTGGGCACCAAACTCTGCAAGTATGATGGGTGGAGAAACTGTTTGCTTGCATCTGATGATGCAGTGGGGGAGGATATGCACTCTCTCTACTGAAGCGCAATCAGTGTCTGGTAGACAAGGCTCCCAAATGTTTGAACCATAGAGGACTGTGGGTTGAATCAGTGTCCATGAGAGAAATCTTGGATGAGATGTCCTGAAAATGGTGTCGGAACCACTTTCTTTTGTGAAGGGCTAAGGATCCATATCCTTTGTTGACTTGGGGGTAAAGGGCATGTTGTAAATTGAAACGAGGTCTTGTGAACTGTACCCCAAATAGTTATAGGTGCTAGTGATCTTGATCTCTTCTCCTCGAGAATAGAAATGAAGATCTATGAGGGGTTTCTTTGACTTGTTGAAGATCATGACCTTGGTTTTACCTAGTTTGACCATCAATTGATGAAGGTCACAAAAGAGGGACAAGGCATCTAGCTGTCGCTACAACCCCTTTGTTGAGGATGCCAAGAGGACCACATCATCGACAAAGAGCAGGATCGAGATCAAGACTTGATGGAGAAGACACTCATCTCTATCTTGGATGTGTTCCTTTAGGAAGGACTCTAGCTCGTCAATGTAAATCCCAAATAAAGTAGGGGATAGGGGACAACCTTGTTTGACCCTAATGGTGCTCTAGATTAAGTTTGATATCCCATGGGTTGTGCAAAGGTGACCAAGGACTGACTCATATAATCTCATAATGGCGGTCATAAGGGTCTCATAAATGCCAATGTATCTAAGGCTTTGAAACAATACCCACTCCGGGACAGAATCAAATGATTTTCAAAAGTCTATAAAACAATAGTACACTTTGGAAGAGCGATGACGTACCTCCTCAATGATGGCCCGGAGAGTGAGTATGTGATCAATGGTATAGTATGTTGGTTTGAATCCCGCCTATCCTCTAGTTCTGAGGTGTGTCCTCTTAAGCTCCCTGGAAAGTTGCCTATGGAGAACTATAGCATAGAGTTTGGAGAAAGCGTGACCAACCATGATCGTTTTATAGTTATTGGGATTTTTACTAGGGGTAGATTTATGGATCAGGTGAATAATATGGTGACCAAGGTTCTGGGAAGCATGTATGGACCACATTGGTTAAACAAATCGATTAGGTAACAGTCTAGTCCATGGAGGCCATGCTTGAAGAGCTTGGCTCGGAAGCCCTCCTCATTTACGACTTTGTTGGAACTCATGACCTAGACAACCTGTCGAATGTCATGTGGAGTGAATAAGAAGCAAGAAGAGGGGGGATTAGGTAACCTATATGAGGGGCTGTACTGGGATATGATAGAGAGAGGAGGTATGGGAGAACAAGGAATATGGATCAAGATCAAATGAGAGGTGGGAGTGTCGGGTGAAGAGGGTATGCCATAATTTTTTGGTGGAGTGGATAATGGAGGTACTCAGCTCTGGTCTCTGACGGTAGATAAAGAGGTTTTTCTTGTGGTGGTGGATTCAATGGTAGGAACCTTTGAGGTCGGGGTATGGGGGATGACCATGAGTGAATGCATGTCGAACTTGGGTGTGGAGACGTTTTCAGTATTTATCGTACCATTGGTTCATGAGGTGGGACCCATATTTTGGGGAATGGGAGGTGCAAGGAGTTGAGTGGGGATAATTTTTATGGGCGGCCTACCAAATGATGGATGAAATACAAGCATACTTGTCAAAGGTGGATATAAGGGATGTAAAGTGAGGCTTACAAGGGAGCATATGGCGAAGAGTGGAAGTGAAGGTGTCGGGGTTACCCTTGACAAAGAGGATAGTGGTTAGAGGTGGGCCCAGAGGGTGGAAGGGGGCGGGGATGGGGGTGCTAATCTGAAGGGAGAAGGAGAGGTGGGCCCAAAGGGTGGAAGGGGGCGAGGAGGTGGCCAAGGGGATGGGAGTGACTGAAAGTGATGAATAAAGGGAAGTAGGTCTTGGATGGGAAGGACGTAATCCACTAAATTTTCACCCCCACTATGAGGTTGGCAAGTTAAGATGTGGGAAGATGGGAAGCAGGGAAGGTCGTTAAGGATCATAAGCTCATGAGATTCTCCTAGCCGTAGGAGGTGTCTGCCATATCCTGTAAGAGGTCCCAAGTCATCATCAAACGATCGATGAAGCCCCACTGAAGCGGATCAATCTCTTGAACATTGAACATGTCCTTAGAGTGGTTGTGTAGAGGTATCTGAAGAGCTTTGGTGCGAGCATTGAAATTACCCAGAAGGATGACCTCCACCATTGTTGAGTACTAGGTAATGCCAGAGTACAGATCCAAGAAAGGTCATTGTCGAACTTGCCATGAATAACAAACTCAGACGAGGCTAGGGGGAAATAATAGACCGCTATGTATAGATCTATGAGGAGGGAGGAAAAACTGCTAAGCCAGATCCACATGAACCGGGCGAACTCATCTACTGCTACCAAAGAGACCCTGCCTTGGAGGGTATTTCTTGTCAAACATGCTACTCCACCTGAACCTCAGACCCCACCTAAAGATCTAATTTCTTGCCGGTATGCGAAGAACCAATGATAACCTACAATGTACGGAAGTGACTCGATAGGGCTCTTGTGGGTTTCGGTAATAAAAAGGGGATCATATGAATCAAGGGCATCATATAACATGTTTGTTGAAGACCATAATGACCCATTACTGTTCCAACATGGCATTGAAATCTCCACACCTTGTCTCCTCCTGTGTAGGGCTAGTCATTCATAGAATCTGGGTTCGGAATATCCATGGGGTGAGGTATCTCTAATAATGGCCAATAGGTACCGTATGACCACCGATTTCCTTGCCTATCGAGTTGCTGCAATTAACTCCCTGAAGCATTTCAGTTCAGCAACCTGTGATTTAGTGAGATCAACGTCTAGGAAAATCTTCCCAAGGGGAGAGAATAGTCATTGCTTGGCTCTCAGAGCCCGAAGTCAGTCACCTGTTGATCTGAACTGAATGAATAGTGTGGAATCATGACCAAACCATGCCCTCTCTAGGGGAACATTAGGAAGCTCTTGGTAATCATGGTGGAACAGGGTACCCACCTATATGGGGTCTAAGGAGGGAGAGGTCGAGGGAATCCCCCTAACCTTCAGGTTCAGTTCACGCACCCTCTGGTTCCGCTCTTCAAGTAGCTTGGCTTGTACTCCTTCCTCGACCGTAGTCAGAGGAGGGGGGCCTCTATCACTATCCTTGACCACCCTTTGGCCAAGAGTTAAGATGGTTCTCTATTTCTTGTTTGAAAGTGGCTTGTTGGTTTCTTATTTCTTTGTGTTTGTTCATAAGGTTGAGGATTTCAGCATGCAAGGCATCATTTGGGGGTTGCAGGGCTTCTTGTTTTTTCCTTTCATCTAGTAGTTTCCCGAGGGATAGGTTCTCCAAATCCTCTTTGGTTAGTCTCTTTGAAAGGGTAAGCATTTCCTGTTGGGCCCATTGCATATTAGAATGAAGTTTGATGTTTGCAATTTCAATATATTCCATTTGTTGCAACAAATTTTTAACTTGAGATGTCTAGAACGAGAAGTCGGAAGAAAGAGAAAAGAAAAAGGAGAAGCTCAAAGGATTGGGGAAGCTAAAGGCTGGGAATGCTTGGCCTTCCAACTATCCCCTAACCAAGATCTCCTCCTATTTACTTCATTCCAAAGATGAGAGTGGGGTTCTTTGGCATTGAATGGGAGTGATACTATCCAAGTTCCCATGAGCAGAAGTGTGATTGAACCATATAGCCAGAGGGTGTTGTAAGCTATCCATTGCTAGAAATGGAAGAGCTAAGGTCGAAGCCCATTGAACATCGATTTTTCCATTTGGGTTTATAGGGTAAGTAATGTATTCATGAGCCATTCTTGCTCTGTGTGTTTGAATTCCACATTTATTTATTTTATGTGTTATTTGAGAGCTTAGTGTGCCATAAATGGAGTCCAATGAATGAATGTATGAGAAAGATGAGAGTGAATGGAGTTATGAATGCATTTTAACTTTTGCTTGAAGAATTATAGAGTTTCAACAGACATAAAATCTCCATTGGATGCCCAACCAATTCTAGAGATCTATGGACTATATTTCAGAGCTCTTGCAAATATTTAGGGATATCTTTTCCCATGAAATTCACTTCTACGACCTTGTATTGTTCTACGAATCTGAATATTCTCTTCTTACATCTTGACACTGGTCTAGCCTACATTGAGCATTCATTTTTTTCTTTGACCAGATCTTTGCCCAAGGAGCGTACGACCACTTTCCATAACCTAATGCATCTTACGACCTCTCTCAGCAAATTGACTTTGCATTTTTCTAATTCAACCTCTCTCTCAGATAATTTGACCTCCCTCTCAGTTGATTTGACCACACGTTGATCATTTGCCTCTCAGGAAAGATGACTGCACACTGCCTCAGAGAGAGAAATCACTGCTTCAACAGCCAGGCCGTTGCCTCAACAAGAGAAATTGTTGCCTCAGTTAGTCAATTCATCCCCTCATTGGGAAATTGGCACTATCTGTCACCCACACCGACTGTACGACCTCTCTTAAGAGTTTAATTTGATTGTATGGCCTCCCAATTGGACAAATTAAGTTTCCCTACACTCAAAATTGAGTCATTGATTTCTCTTTCGACTGTACACTGCTCACCTACAGATCTTTGAGTCTAAATGAATGTTCTAAATCAATGTTATACTGTTTCCCTGAGTGGTTTGCAGTGGTGGAATTATTGTATATCACCTCTTGCTTCATTGATTTTTATTGCCATGAACTGGTATATTCCCTCTGTACTACTTTGTACTTGACTTCTTTTCACCTTCACCTTGTTCCCAGGTCATTTAGTCTTCCATATTATAGGTGTGCAAACCATGGATTTAGTGGTTGTAGGGATCACCGTTTCCTACTGTTCAAGAGATGTAAAGCATCCATGCTTGGTGGTGTCATTGAGAAATTGGAAAAGTATCATGTATGTATTGTTTTTCTTTAGAGGAAGGAGTAGGGAAACTTGAGGATATTGTTGATCTCCAACATTCCAACTTCTTTCTTTTGCATGATCAATCGAAGCAGATGGTTGCAGTGCATCATGTATTGGATGATCAGTCTGTACTGCAATGAATAAAGTTGAGGATATTGTTGATCTCTGAATTTCCAACAAGTTCCCTCTTTTGCGTGATCACTAGAAGCAGCTGGTTGCAGCTCATCATGTATTGGATGATCAGTCTCTACTACAATGAATAAACTTCAAGTTTTTTGTTGATCTCGACATGCCAACAACTTTCCTCTTGCATGATCACTAGAAGCAGCCGGTTGCAGCTCATCATGTATTGGATGATCAGTCTCTACTGCAATAAATAAACTTCAAGTTTATTGTTGATCTTGACATGCCAACAACTTTCCTCTTGCATGATCACTAGAAGCAGTTGGTTGCAGCTCATCATGTATTGGATGATCAGTTCGTACTGGAATGAATATTCCATAAGCTGGTACCCAACTTTTCTCTTCACCTGTGGTCATGCATGCCATAGACAAGAGTCCTCAGATTTAATTTCCTCATGTCATGTAGGAAACATATTACACAGAGACGTGTTACAATTGGCACAAACTAAACTTGTGTGAAATGTGCATGCTGTTGTCAAAACGTTTTTTTTCCTTGTTGACTTACAATTTTGAAGAGCCCACAATATCACTGAAGTTGATTTCTAAAAGATCTTAAAAAGTATACGTATGTTGAATTAAATACATGTTTTTTAAATGGCTGTTAAAAATACATTGAAAAAATGCTTGTGATGAAATCAAAGAAAAAACCTCAAATGTCAAATGCATGGAAACTACAACGTATTTAAAAGTATATCATGTATTTTAGTATTATATAGGTAATATCCTCCAAATACATGGAAGCTTGAAGTATATTAGTGACGCTCATAAGAGTTTGTATTGACTTTTTTGTTAGTGTGAGATGATGAAAATGTCTTAGTGCAAAGACAACATTGCAGTTAGTTGGGATATTGTATCACATTTTTGTCATTCCAAAAGCACATCCTTTTTTTCATTGATAAACAACGTGGATTTTAGGTTTTTCTTTGTGCAATTCTCCACAGCTCAAAAAGTTGAGGCCTTCTCAGATTAAGATTTTATTTAATTTTAATTTTTTAACAGGAGTTCAACAAATTACGTTTGGTACCTCGCTGATGATTGTGTTTGCGATATTCTAGGATGCATCTTACCTTTATGGTAGTTTATTGGATATGTTGCATCCCATGTTAATCTTTACTAGTTTGCATTTTTTTGAGAAGTTATCTATGGTGGGGAAGAAAGATTTCTCTTTAGCATGAGAAAATAAATTTTGGTAGGGAAGAAGGAATTCTCTTTAGCATGAGAAATAGACAGTTTACTACCAAGAAAGTGTTCTTTTTAGCTTGAGAAAGAGATGGATTACCAGGAAGAAATAATTCTCTTTAACATGGGAAATAGGCATATTAATATTACTAGAAATAACTATGTGAGACATAGAAAGCTCTCTTTGCTAAAATGGATGTTACAAGTAACACTCAATCTTAATGAGAGTGCTGACTCCATGTTCATCAGATTGAAGATGAATATGACTGTTTGTTGTAGAGTTAATGTGAAGATTGAGTTACAATATCTAATGATGTTACAAGCTCTAATGATTGAGCTACAAGATCTAATGATTTTACAAGCTCTAATGATTGAGCTACAAGATCTAATGATTTTAGCAAGCTCTCTTTGCTAAAATGGATGTTACAAGTAACACTCAATCTTAATGAGCATTGAATCCATGTTCATCAGATTGAAGATGAATATGACTGTTTGTTTTAGAGGTAATGTGAAGATTGAGCTACAAGATCTAGAGTGTCTATGGAAGCTCCAAGTATATATCTTTAAATGGCACATTGAGCTCCAAAGTGGTAAACCACCGACACATGGAATCATTAGAGGGACTTGGGAGTTAGAATGGTTAGTTTCCAAAACTAGAAATTTGCCTCCTAAGTGGTATTTGGTGTGAGGGTTGTATTATGTGGTGGTTTACATATTATTCAAGATTCGTATGCTCACATATAGGCCAAAGTAGGATGCATAATACAATCACCCATGCATCATACTGCTGAAGGAACAATATATGGGAGGCATGGTTTTGTTCCCTTTCATGTTAAATTAGTAAATACACTATCATGGAGGTATATTATTGGAAATTGCGATGTCCAGTTGAATACTTTGATTAAGTGAAATAGAAAAGATGCAAGAATGATTATTTCCAAGAAATGATTTCAAACATATGGCATGGTTGGTCTACATGGATAACTTTGAATTACAAATGAGTTGGTGGGAAACAAGTGTAAAGATTTGGAACAATTATTTTTCCAATTAAAGCAAGATAAAAAGTGTATATTTATTGAATGTCACATAGTATTCCCTACCGTGTAGGGAATCATGTAATCGCATGGATTTTGAAAATCGTGAAACATAGTGCATGATTTTTTATGCTAGGTTTTTACATTAAATCAGGTGGTTTTCTAAGTTTTTGGCATACACCCTCTTATTGTTGAAACAACATTTTGATATCCTGTCATGCTGGATGCTCTAACATCCTGGATGCTCTGACATCCTTGACTGTGCAGTCATCCTCGGTTGTGCAGTCAATGTTAGTGTGGCGGACCGGCAGTATAGTTGATTGTTGGTTCACATTTCGCTGTGATAAAATGGCAAGCTGCATGCCCACCATCTCTTCTTGGTGCCATCATCACGACATGCTCCATGGCCATAAAATGGACCGCTGGGCTCAACAAGATTTAGATTGGGAAAGGACTTTTCCCAACGCCCTGTGTTACGCGCATTCCTCTCCATACAACCTTGTATATTGTAGGATTTTGCTATATCACCTTCTGGAGATTTCTGGCTCCAAACCTAGGGACACATTTATTTCCGCAGGTCACAGGAGGGTTTTGGTTATTTCCTCTCTATTTAAGGTCTCACTTTGCGAGAAAATAATAATGCCTTCGAATATTTTAGTGGAGTATGTGTTGGTATTCAAGTCTGTAAAAGAATAGTAAATAACAATAATGAACAAATATAACACACATCCAAAATAAAGATTTAAAGTGGTAAAACCCCAACACTTGGGAAACATCCACTCGGCAAAGTATGGACATCTTATTTCTTTCAATAACAGATATTACATACAAGGCATTCCTCATTCAACCTATTCTTCTCGGTTACATTCTCTCCTCTCCAAGATTACATATAAATATATGGATTGGAAGGAGTTACGTATATGAAGAACTACCACTGGGTAGATGAACTGCCAACCAACCAACGGTTAGACAAACCATTTTTAGTTATTGTTATTATTAATTAGTTGTCACAATTTTAACCGTATGCAAAGTCAGCCAGGGCATGTCGCAAAAAATGCGGAAATACAATAGACAAGGTTTGCGCGAGACTCTGAATTGTGAGTAAAGCATCCATATGACCTTTTGGCATCATCTTCACTGCTTAACATAAAAATCCGAGCTTGTTTCTGTTGAAAATATCAATGGATTTCAGCTGCTCAAAATAAGCTTTACAAAGTCTTATAGTTCAAGCAATTCTTTATGGTCTTACCGGAAATTATAGAAAGCTTTACAAAGTCGCATTATTTATGCAATTCTCCATGCTTTTATTGTGAGCTGGATAATCTTTACAAAATATCATAATTTAAAAAAAATTCCATGAAAAACAATACACCATCTTATAATTTAAGCAATTTTCCACGGTTTTACTATAATTTGTGGCAAGCATTACAATATGTTATAATTTAAGAAATGTTCCAGGTCTTTACTGTAAATTATAGGCAACCTTACAAACACTTATAATTTAGGCGATTCTCCATGATTGCTGTAAAATTTAGTCGGAAAGACTGATTGTGTATGCCTTTATTAAATGTAATATCACTATAGGTTCCTTTGCATGTCTTTGCTGCAATTAATTTTATTCATTTAGCAAATGAGCCCGCTGGAACCATTTTAATTTGAATTGAATCAATTATGAACAAGAAATATTAATGACTTTTTAAATCCAACAAACTTCATGGTTCAATTTTGATATAACATGTAGTATGCCAAATAACCTATCCCAACTCAATTATTAGTAAATAATTTTGTTGTTCGATTTTCGTTTTATATATTTTTTAAAATTCTTTCAGGGGAATCTGATCTAGATTCAAAATTAAAGGAAAGCAATGAATGTATGACCATTGGCGAACACAAACAAATTAAACATAAATTTAGCCAAACTCACTTTCCAAAAATGCCATTTACAATGATTACGAAATGTCGAACTTATTAGCAATTTAGTGGAGACTGGTAGGCATATGGAGAGTAAGGCTTCTATAAACAAATTGAGGTATGCTGAAAATAATGTCGATTTGAAAAAATATTACAATATTACCTCATACGTTTTAAATTATATCAATTTGGACAATTACAATAATATCTCCGATTGATGCGCTATTGAATTTATCTCACCCAAGTTATTGATTGATTCGTTATTGAATTTATCTACGAATCAACTCTCTACAATATCTTCCATTAATTCTTTATTGAATTCATCTCACTCAAGTTATTGATTGATTCGTTATTGAAATGATCTCTCTACAATAATATCTTCCATTGATTGGTTATTGAATTTATCTCACTCAAGTTATTGATTTGTTATTGAATTCATCTCACTCTATAAAACTTCCCTATAGTTTATAAGGTAATATTTATACACTTTTAATATAATCATTCTGGACAGATACTAGACTAGTGGAACCTTGACAACTGACTATAAGGTATACGATTAAACTCAACTATGTAATTAGAAGCAAGACACACACACAATGCACAATTAATGGAGGAAAGCACAAGTTAAACTAATGTATTGAATTAAAGCTTCAAAACATTACATGTAAGCCTCCTTGGGCTACTAGCGGTTACAAAACATGATATTATACCCTTCTTAGAAGAAACATTAACAAACATTCTAAGGTGCTAGTCAATCTCAGTCTTGCCTTGCATACAATGGGTTTACAAGCAATCTCCCGAGCTTAGTCTTTTGTCCCCCTTTTCACTGCGATAACTCTTTTTAGCTCTTCTCCATGATAGCTCCATGTCACTTCCTTTCTTAGTGAGTATGAATAATAATCTTCACTAGCTTTACTTCTTAGCTCTTCTCCATGAGAGCTCTCTCTCTTCCTTTCTCAAAGAGTATGAATAATAATCTTCACTAGGTTTACTTGCATTACCATTAGCTTGAATAAGTTGATAAAACATAGATACTTTACTAGCTATTATGTAAACACCATTCATTACTATTACTAATACGTGTTGAATATGAAGTTACAAGGATCCTTACTAGTAATACTAAGGATCTATTCAGTATAGAATTTAATACTTCAAAAATCCATCCATGAAATAGAAGACAAGTATTATGATCAAACATTTTGCAACATGTTCTTCCCAATTGATTTTTGAAATTGGCATAGTTATAAGATTTCCTTAGACAACTCACCATTCAGGCTTTCAACCCTAAAGGTAGGGAATATGCAGCTTTGCTGCTAAATTTTGTTCTATTCGTCTCTTCAATGTGGAGAGTTGCTTTATCTAATTTCATTAAACATTGATGAGTTGGTGCAATTTATTAAGTTGTGCAATTATTGTAATGTTACATGAGCTTGGAGTCCTACAACTTGTTAATTTCATATTTGATGATATGCTAATAGAAGTATAATTTCTTCAACATTGATATAAAAATGAATCTGAAACCCTAGTTGTAATAGTTGTCTACGTATTACAAAAATTAACATCTATTTTGTTAGTTGTTGTTTTTATTAAAATCTTAGTAATTTTTAAAATTAAAAAATAGATACCAATAACCCACAAATAAAATCAAGGATTTGTTGCATCACAACTACTTCCCTTGTTTTCTTTCTATTATTCAATGAAACACGCCATTCATAGTGCTTCTTGCACGAAAGCATGACATGCTAGGCGTCATGGGGCCATAGATATGGAGACATTCTTCCAAGAATATACGGATACGAGTGATTGCCCTTATTTGGAATAATAAAGGGAGTAAATAGCCGTGAATATGGCCTATCCACACATGATTGCATTCTATATAGACCGCTCCAAATCCTACCCTTTGTGCACCTATGCTCCCCATGCATGAATCATTGACCGAAGCTAGGGCCGTATCGATCGAAGTCTCACCCCCACCACGAAATAGAGGGAACGGAGCTGGACTTGTCCAATAGGCACCAGATTCTTGTGGTTAAGAAATAAATTAATACATAGGGAGATTTCCCAACAATGTAGCACATTCCAATTTTTAAGAAATAAATTATATTAATGCTAAAGAATGGCCCAAAAGTTTCCAAATTAAGAATGTGTTTGCATGTTACAATTCAAGAGTATATTAGAAATTTGCATTCCAAAACAAAACAAGCTAATTGAGAATGTACACATTTGAATAATGGATCAAAAGTGCTAACTTCCAAGGAACTTGTGGGGAGATAATGTGGTGGGTGGTGGGTTCTTAGAAATGTAAAGCCAAATGATATAAAACATAGAGAAATTTTGAATCAAAGATTCCTTTGACTATGTAGTAATACATGGATAGGGATTTAATACAAAAAGGTGTGTTGTTCATGCAATGCCCCTAACTATCGCTAAAAAAAGTAATGACTATATGGGTTGACTTGGGTCAATACCCACAAATTTGATATCAGAGGTAAAAAAATGTGTTTCCAACTGCTAAATAGTCGGTCATAAAAAGTCTATAAATAGTTTTAAGATATCATAAATAGAAATTGGAGCAGAATCCCAAGTATATAACACTATGTAGTGAGTAGACTAACAACAAGAGGAGGATGGTCATGATCATCCAAGGGTGTTCCTCAAGTAGAAATCAAGGATTAATGTGAATACATTGTACACATTCTATCTGTTGTTTCCAGGGGACTCGAAGGGCTTAGGCCCCTTGATATGGAAATTGCCAATGTTAAGAACTCCTTGTCATTTGCTGGCCACACTAGGGGAGCCGAACTCCTATGGTTGTGGCACTTTTGTATTGGATCTTGGCCTTGTGGAAGGTCCCACATTCTCCCATGAGTGAACTGGTAAAGGCTAACTGAAAAGGAGCAAGCGATTCTCTGCTCATAGTGTAGCCGTCCCACTCTAATACTCCAGACATTGTTGGAGGTGCTCCATCTCAACACGATCATTTCGGGCTTGTACTATAGCATGCAAAGACATTATGGCTCCAATTATAGTGCTATTGTACTACGAGAAAATATGTGATAAGTTAAAAAAATCAAAAGCCACATCAATGCATCTCTTCTAGAGTTAGAACAATAATTCAATCTAAAACATCATCCAAACATAATGAAATTTGCTAGCCCATTGGAGTTGATCGCCCAACAATGCAACTTTCCAAATGATGGAGGCATGGAGATAAGGTTGACATACAAACTTGACCATTTCTAGGTAGACTTGCTAGAGGGAAAAACCCAAAAAAGTGCATGATGCTTTTTGCTATAGAAATTTCATGAATTGCACATTTTATTACAAATTCATAAATTTCATCTCCCAATGAGGTTTCCTTGATCTAGTCCTTTTGAATTTTTAGCGTTAGGGATGAACTAAAATATAAGTTCACAAACAAAAATGGACAATATTTCAATTTACATCAATCCAATGCAATAGGAAACCTAAGAGGAGAGATACTAAACTTATGCCAACAAGTTTGCGCACTTAAGAGAAATATTTTCAAGCATAAACTAGATCTGAAATTCACTTTATTATAACATGATTTATAATAGTAATTCTGCCTTATTACCTTTGAGATCAATGTTAAAAGCCTTAAGAATTTCAGCCTTGAATTATGTCAAATCAACAAGACATATAAGCATTGTAAATTACCAAATCTTAAAGACGATACCTGTACACAGAGTTGAAATTTGATGGGTAAATAGTCGTCATTTGCCATTTTACATGGCAAAACACTACCACTTCATAAAATTAAACATCATAAATGAAGTGTGAATTTTAATATCACTCGTCATTCTGAAGTGCATTTTTATTTTTACACGTCATTAATTATATCTCAAGCCCATATATATATATATATATATTTCTATATTTTCTCTTTATATTTCTATTTCTGATAAAAAAATTATCAAGGCCTCTTTGTCTCCCCTTGTTAGGTAAACTTGACTCGGTCATGGTTTTTTGGGCCCATGTTAATGGCCCATTGTATTGCTTGTGAAGAAGCCTATTTAAAGGTTTTTTGGGTAAACCTTCTTTGTCATTATGTGTGTGCTTGGTATAATCATTATGTTTTTTAGTTTATTATATTTTTATATTATATGGGGCAAGATATGAGATTTCAATGTTTTATATTGTTATTATAAATGCTATTTAAAAAAAAACAATTATTATTATAAGGGGTGAAATTAAGATTTAAAAGTAAAATGAAAGACCATATTAAAATTAAAACGTCATATACAAATTTATTGACGTGCAAGGTAGGACGTCAAATTTCAACCCTTCCTGGAAATCAAATATGTAATAACACAATTTTGGATAACTAAAAACATTTCATCTCTCTCTCTCTCTCTCTCTATATATATATATATATATATTCCAAGGATCCAGCTTGTGTAATCTCGCACACTTCCCTGGGGTGATTGGATGGTGTGTGGATTAATCGTCGACCACAAGAGTGGCCGGTGACCCATGCAGACTCAACGAGAATGGATCCTGCAACCTGTCCCTGTTTAGTCGACCAATCTCTCTCTCTCTCTCTCTCTCTCTCTCTCTCTCTCTCTCTCTCTCTCTCGATATATATATATATATATATATATAAAGAACAAATAAGTTCATGTACATGTTCACCACTAATCACAATTTGGTACAATTCTCCAAGCTTTACAAAACCCTAGCTAAAGAAAACCATGAAAAATAATATCAACACTAAAGATACTCTAAGAAGTTAGAATCACCACTAACAAGTCCTATTTAGTGTCATGCAATACATCCTACTTTGCAATATATCCTACTTTTCATGAATGAGTACAACTATAGGATTTATCACCAAGGCCTCAGTCCTTACCTCCTTAGGGTAGAAACCCTAACCCTAAAAATCTCCAAGAATCCTCAAATAAACCCTAGCGCTCCAAGACAAGAGAGATGAAATATGAGAGAGAGAGAGAGTAACACTCCTCTTCTCAAATATCTAACATAAGTGTGGTGATGAATGAGCTCTATGAGTATCTAATTGAGAATGACTTTCTTCCTTTTATTTGAGAGGTGAAGGGATGATCCGAAATTGATCCGAAACAATGAATGGTTGAAGGTTTAGTATTTAAAATGTAATTCGACGATGTGTTAATTATATAGCAAGCCTTGTGAAATAAACACAAAGGCAAATGGAAAATATATTAAATGAAAATGGAAAAAAAAATGAATGCAAGAAAAAATAACAAATTAATAATAAAATAATAAGATCACGAGAGAGTGGGAATCTGAAATGAAGGGCCAGGGCTATTGGCCTTCAAATTTCTCAACTCTCCTATATCTTGTTACATTTTCACTCTCCAAGGGCTTTTGTTGGCCAGAGAGAGTTGGAAGGAGAATGATAAGCATGCATTGTACATAGGTTTCCGAAATTAAATGACTGATCCCCATTCAAAGCTGGTTTTCCCGTTTGGGTTTCCAGGGTAAATAATGTCTTATGCCCAATTTTAATGTGTGTTTGATTGCTTCTTTGCATTTATTTGTTTATTGAGTGGTTGAGAGATTCTCTATTTAATTAATGGCTACCAATGACTGTGAATGGTGAGAGATTAGAATTTTGCTGAAGCTACAGAGGTTTAATGCATTGTTGAGTTATGTTTTGGTTTGGTAATAGATCCGAAAACTAATAAATCTCATCTGTTGGAATCCCAATGGCTCTCAGAGATTAAGTGACTTAATTTTAGAGCCGTTGCATTTATGTAGGAGTTTCTTAAATTGCATTTTTAAGAATTTGTTTTGCCTATGGCGAATTCATGTTGGTTGAGGCAAATTTATCTTTGGTTGGATAAATGTATCTTGTGTGGGCATTTTTATAACTTCATGGGAGAATTTGAAAATGCCGGGGCATTTTTGTAAATGTTGAGTGAATTTATAGTTTCATGGGGTGTGATTATACATGACTAGGTATTTTATTTCTTGCTTGGGGCATTTTTCATCACTTGTGGGAAAATCTAGAAGTGCCGAGGGTGAATTTCTTCTGCTAAGTCAAATTGATCACTGCTTGGGAGAATTTATTAATATTGGGTGACTTTATAAATGTTGGGGCGTTTTTAGAGGTGCCTTGGCTGTTTTAACCATTGTTTGGTGAATTAAGGAGCACTTGGGGCGTTTTTATCATTGTTGGGTCGTTTTTATCACTATTGGGTGAATTAAGAAGTGCCTGGGGCATTTTTTCTCACTACTGGGTGAATTTAGAAGTACCTGGGGCATTTTTTCTCACTGCTGGGTGAATTTAGAAGTGCCTGGTGTGTTAGTTATCAACATATGGACGTTTTAACACTGTTGGGGCATATTTTAACATTGTGAGGCAAATTCCAGTTGCTTGAAAATGTTTTCCACTTTGGAAGAATGGTGTAAATATTTGTTGGGCTGTCTTCATTGTTTAGTTGGTGAGAAGAGTAAATATGAGGTAGATCTTGAAGAAGATCTCTTTATAAGACTCAAAATAGTCAACAAGAGTAAGTTTGTATGTGGGGTCTGTGTTGGTGAGTTGAGTAAGCTATAAGTCCCTCGATTATGGATCAAGGGAGGTCTATAATATCAGTTGGGCCTAGTCCACTACAAGCAACCTACAAGATATAAATAGGTTGACACAAGTAAAGAGCTCCCTCAAGAAACCTATAAGATATAAATAGGTTGACACAAGTAAAAAGCTCCCTCAACAAGTGATAGTGTCAAAATCCAAGGTGGTGAGGGTCCACTAGTAAGTCTCCAAGGCATGAGTACTCTCCCTACTAGGTCTAATACTTCTCAACCAAGTGCTCAAAAGCTCCAATGCATGTAATATCCAAAATATGGATATCTATATCTATATCTATATATATAATTGAATGATATGATAAGATGAGCTTTTACAAATGATGGACTTCCTTTAATATGGATTTGGGCACCTATTTGAGGAGTCACGTCCTCTTAGTTTTACTATAATTAATATTTATTACTTATTATTAATTTATACTTATTTATTATATAATGTTTGTAACATTGCCACCCCCTTTAAAGGGAGCTTTGTCCTCAAAGCTAATGTCATTGATATTGTCTTTATTTTGGATTGTGTTGAAGTGAATGACTTGAGATATGTGATCCCGATTACGACCATCGTTTCCTTTATCTCTTTTTTTTTGGAATTCCTTCTGCTTGGGCGATGATGTTTGTAAGATTTTCAAACCATACAACTTATAATTATTTCCTTTCCATATCATCTTTTGAAATTCCTTTATGAGCAACCGTGGACCTTCATTACCACCACATTTCTCAATCATAATCAACGAGTTTGCAATACCCAATCAATTAATAATCAATCGTGACAGAATTGGTGTAGATTTGAATAGTCGTGTCTGTGGATTTCCACATCGAGGCCATAATTTTTTAGTATTCATAGAGAAGAAACTTCGTTGAACGCTATAAATTTTTACATCTACAAATAACAATACCTTGCAATTTTGTGGTATAAGTTTGGTCAAGCTGTTAGTCCATATCAAGTTAATCATTGCAATTGTTGGAATCCTTGTGAACTGCACAATATTAAGATGTTGAACATCTTTCATTATGGAAGCATTTGTTTTGTGTATCTCTCTGATCATCTCATTATCACCGGTGTCTTGAAAATAGCCCTTCAATTCTTCCATGGCTACTGTTTTTAAGGCGAATATCTACCTTCATGTTCCTTTTCTCCAAAAGTTGAATCCAATTCTATTACTTCCACCTTTTGCACTAGTTGTGGATCCAACGTCAAATGCTATAGTAATGGAGGTATTTTTAAAAGATACTCTTCGACCTTGGAAATCAAAGTGATGGTCATTATTAAGCGCTTAGAGTTTGAAAATATCAGGGTGAGCTTTCTCGTTTTCATCAATCAATATTATTGTAAATGGCTTCTGTCTTACGACCTTAGTGAGTGTGCACTTTAATTCTAACAATTTCAAATATGTGTTGTAGTTGTCATAGACATGACGCACATCTAAAATGACGTCAGCCTTAGGAATATCCAGGTCTTGTACTGGTTTTTTCTGAATCATAGCCTCCATGGCTTCTTCATTGGAAGGAAATTTAAGAGCCTTCACACTTAATTTCCACATGACTGCAACCAATACATCAACTCTGGAGCAACATAAATGTTGTTCATTTGGTGTAAGTTGCGCAATAGGATTTCTCGGCTATGGATGCAATAGTTGCTATGTCATCCGACTCAACAACAATAGGCCCACTATGATATTGATCATCATTTGGAATGTAAGCGATAGTTGGAAAAGACACAACTTCTACATCACTATCTACACTTGTGTTTGTAGAACCATGACCAGTCTTTTCATCCTGTTTTAGTATATATTGACTGCTTCTTGTTGATTGTGCAATTTCATGGAATTTCTTAATTACTAGAATTTCCTGCCAATATTCATTGAAGAACTTTGGAGTATGTCTATTTGACATTGCTTCTTTTTGTTGCAAGATTTTATATGGGTATGGCTTCCAACTTCATCAATTAGATCAATAGCTTTATTTGGCAGAACTGGTTGATAACAATGTGCAAGTGTTTTTTTATACTCCTTGTTCTATCCAAACATGGCATTACTTTTTTTTTCATCATGATGCTTAGCATGAGAAATTTGGGGTGCATATGGCATGCCAATAATTACTATAGATCCATAATTGGCAGCTTCATAATTCACAACTGGTGGATGTTGATCTAATGCAGACACATGCTCTATCACCTTATTGTTGTCGTTTTTTTTTTTTTCCGTCTCTATCATAGGTTCCCTTATTTTATCTTCCTTATCTTCTGTGTGCACGACTTCTTTTGGATACTTGCTAGCAGTCTCGACTTGACTCTCCTCGGTATTATTACAAACAATGTCATCTCTATCCATTCCAATTTTGTGGGAGACGCTGGCTTTAAATCTCCTCTCCTCATAACTATCATCATCTACATCGTGATCAGAACGATGTTGATGCCTGTGTTGTTGCTGTGAGCTATTAACAACTTCGTCATCCTTTTCATCACTATTGTCCCCATCCTTGGTTATACTTCTTTTGATTTTATCAAAAGCTTTGTCAATATTTTTTTCCACTTCAATGCATAACTCTCTTTTTGTATTCTCGAATATTTCCTCCCTATCTTTTTTTGATTGTTCAAGATTTTTTTATCAATTTCTCATAGAATGATAATAATGATAAAAAAATAATATTTCTTCCCTATCTTTAATAATATATATATATATATATATATAATAGTGAGAAAGGTTTAATTAATAATAATAATAATAATAATAATATTTTTTCAATAGCTTTAGGGATTAAATATTATAGTAATAACTATTAATAGTAATAATATTACCATAATATTTTTTTTGGTTAGAATTGGGTGAAATTAGGGTTTAAACATGAAGTAGTGGTGTAAGGAGATTGCAACGTGAGTATGGAAAGAGTCAAGGGTTGGATGGATGCGAGGGGAGTTGTGTAGCGAATTGGCGGGAGGGTGACTTAGAAGATTGGTGGGGGAGGCGATTGGAGGGGAGGCTACATGTATGCGGGTGTTGGGAGATCGTGGAAAGGAGAATGGAAGACGATAGGAGGAGGAGCGGAGTGGTTGGGAGATTTGTCGAGGAGAGAAGGATGCGTGAAAGAGGGGCATTAGAAAGGGTGTTGTGTAGAAGGAATTAGAGCTAGAATATCAGAGGGAAGTTGAAAAAATCAACGTGGAGTGATTGGAGCTTCGTAGAGTGAAGGAAAGAGTGTGTAGAGGGTAGGGGTGTAGGCGCAAAGGGAGAAGAGTGTAAGGGGTGGGGGAGTGAAGAGAGTGGCTGGTAGTGGGAAGGCACAGTGGTAGGTTGAGCAACATTGGAAGGCATGAGCTGGGGAGTGTGGTTGCAGTGGGGTAGCGAGAGTGTGGGGAAATGCGTAGGAGAAGGGAGGTAGAGGTGTTGGTCGCGTGGAGGAGGGATTAGAGCAGAGTGCGTGCAGGCCGGTAGCTCATAGTTAAGTGAGATGGAAGCTACGACGATGGAGATAAGGGAGTGGTGGTGTGGAGATGGATGGTAAGGCGCATGAATGGTAAGAAGGAGTTGGGAAGCACAAGTAGTGAGGTTGGAATGTGATAGGGAGGGTGTATCGGAGCGAATGGGGGTATGTAGGATGTGGTGCTAGAGTGTTGAGGAGGGGATGGATGGGATGTCATGGAAGAATGGCGTGGGTGTAGGTTTGGTGGTTTGATGTGGAAAGCGAGTAGCGCAAGTGTGAGAAAAATGTGGTGTGTGAAGGCTGCGTGTGAGGGAAGAATGAAGAGTGGAGAGGAATGGGGAGTGGAGAAGGATGATGAGGTCGATGGGAGTGTAGAAGTGATGAGACGTAGGCTGATGGGAGTGCATGGGTAATGTGCAGGAAGGGGAGTGAGGGTAAGGAAATTGGTCGAGGGGAGGGTAGAGAGGTGAGGAGGGTAGAGATGAGTGGGGAGAATATTGTGAGGGGAATTGAGTGAAGGGAAATGGTGAGGACTAAGAATCAATGGAGGGTGGAGGGTGGTGAGGAGGAAATGGAGTGAGGTGTGGAGTTATATATATATATATATGAATTAGAGGAGTCGCGTCTTCTTAGTTTTACAATAATTAATATTTATTAATTATTATGAATTTATACTTATTTATTATATAATGTTCGTAAGAATGCATTTCCTAGGCCATGCACATTACATCACAAAAACCCCATTTAGTGCATATGGATTGGGCTTGTAGTTGCATTCTGGTAATATCCCAACATTTGTAGTCTTAGGGTGTAAAACAAAGCCTCCAAATTATTCTATGAATCTTTTTTGTTTTGCTAGTGTTGTCTATTAGAAAATGTCTAAGCACTTTCTCTAACTTTGAATAGGCAACTTTAGAAGGCACCCAATGAGGAATAATAGACATGGTTTCCCCTTGAAACTTTATTGCAAATATTGAACTTCGTCACTAGGGATAAAGGATTGGGGATTCACTTGTCAGTTTTATTTTCCACTCTCCACACAACTACTTCCAAGAGATCAGAAGGAAAGGTTTGAAAGGTGCAGGGTATACCTAGAAATTTAAAAAATTGTTCAAGTGGTATTCAAGGTCAGTTCTTAGAGGCTAACTAATGTGGCACTGATTTTTCTGTCTCTAGAATTGTATCTTCTTCCACTAGATGTTGGACCTAGATGTCACATAAATTACACAAGCCCTCTTGGTGTGCTCCCATAAGCACTATCACTCTAAGATCATGATGAAGAAGTCATTCATAAAATGGCTATTAACAAACTATCGAGTGTTTGGATGACACAGAGTAATACCTCGAACTAGGACCATGCATAATTTCAAATCGATCAAATACCCAACGGCCTCTATGACCATAATATACAAGGTTGGGGGCAAAGGGAAACATTGACAAATCGAGTGAGAGTCACCCTCGTTCTAATTGGCTTATGTTAATGAATTATCACTCCAAGGTGCACACAAAGAGGATTTCTACAAAGTGTATGCATTGGGGCCAAATCCAAGGGCTTCAAGTGTAGCCAAGATAAAGGGCCATTCCACATGGAAGTGTCAAGCCTAGAGTCCCAAGGCCATTCCATGCCCTGCCAAGCTGCTATTACATTATCGCGAATGATTTTCCCACAAGTAAAGCCAATGAGATCCCACATTTGATTTTGAAATAATATTGTTAAGATGTAAGGCGAGTGCCTTGGCCATAATTTCGTAGGAGGTCTTGAGTAGATTAATAGGCCTCGAATTGGTGATAAGTTCTTGGTCACCCAACTTTCAAATAAATTCTATAAGGCCTTTATTAATACACCTACCAAGGAGTGATTTCCAATAGATTCTCTATACACCTGTAGCAAATCTGACCTAACAAAGTCCCTCGTGGACATGTAAAACTCACAAGGAAAACCATCAAGGCTGGGCGCCTTGCTCTCTACCACCATCAACTCATCCATGTAAAGAGCCAGGTCACATGCTTGATGTTGCTCTTCATTGACCCTTGTTGTGGGAAAATCGCCCAAGTTTGGATAATCCTTCCTCCCCTTGCAGGTTGAAGGCAAGGCAACAGTGTGAGTTGATGGTTAGTAAGTCCAATATACAATGTTGAAGCTATTAAAGAAATAACAACACATATAATGATTATTTGAAAGATAAAACTTGCATAAATAATATAAAAACAAAACAAAGAGATGAGCTTTAACCAAATGTTTATTTCCAATGGAAAAAAATGATAAAATGGTGTCATCTAGGAAAATGTTGCTTTCAAATGGTAGCCAACACTCATTTTGGGAGGGTCCTTTGTTTTCTTTCAAATTGCTTGCTAACTAACTTGGGATGATGAAGGGAAATACTTGCTTCTCAAGGAAGAAGCTAAGTGAGCTTGGAATGGCAATGATGATAAGCATGACCTTGAAAGATGATTCTCTCAAGCTAATTCTTGTAGCATAACTTTGCTCTTGATTTCTTATGAAAAGATGTTCATGGCTTCATTTTATAGGCCAAATGAAATTCCACAAACAACTAGTTCTTCATGTGAATGCTCCCTCTCATGAAGTAACTTCAAGATACAAGTATGGGGCTATCGAATGCCCAAGCATATGAAGGAAGCTAATTCAAATTCCTTGGAGCCAAATGTGGTTGCAAAGCTTTGAATGCACCTCAAAATTTATGGTTTGCATGTTGATACACTCGTGCATGTTTCAAAGGATTTTTCACGCGGTTTTGTGTGGGTTGTCTTTAATGAATCCATGCACTGTGGAATTTTCCTTTGACAAACATGCACGATTGGCTTGAAGTATGATTCAATCATTCATTGTTTTGTTTCATATGTTGATTTTGTTAATTAAGAATCCCTACGAGTTGGATGTTCTATGTTAATGATAAAATCGCGCACCGCACGATTTTCCTTTGACAAACCTGCGCGGTTGTCCTAAAGTATGATTTAATCATTCATTTCATTGCTTCATATGTTTATTTTGTTGATTAAGAAGTCCTATGAGCCGCATGTTGTATGTCGATGACGTTTTTCTACAATAATAGTCGAAATGTTGCATGTGTGTAGAATTAAGGTGATAACAAATGCCCCCTTATGAGGTTAGGAGGGACTTGTATTGCTGAAATACATCACCGTTTATGTTCCTCATGTTTATATCTCATTATGGTGATAGCAGGCAAGCAATTGTTGAGAGGTAAAAGGTATTATGTGGGGGAGTGATGGTGATGACTGATGAAGTGAAGAACTATCGGGTGACACATATAAATGATTTTATACAAATGTGACATGCCTTCTTATGCTTGTGATAATTCTGTCGGAGTAAATTACAATAAGAGGAGGTTAAGGGGTATAATATCTAAACTATCAAGGTAGGGTCGAAGGTGGCATCGACCCCTTCTGAAGTAGATGTGCTTGATTTATTGATGGTGTGGCAATGAATCTTGAATGTGTCGGGCAATCTATGCATAGTAACCTAAAGGGAGGGCGAACTGTTGATGATGTTGAACAACCCACTGGGGTGGGGGACTTGAACAATGATGAATGTGTCGAGTGGGAAACTTATAGTGTTAGATTTGAAAGTCTTTATTCATAGCCGGGAACACTTAAACTGTTGGACTGTAAGAATCACCCTGCTGCGAGAACGTAGTTGGTGTCAAGAGAAGAGGGGAGACTGCCGAGGAAAAGAGCAATGTGACTCTTCTTGCTCAATCTGAAGTTAAACCTATTCGATGGAGGGTTAACCAAAGTACAATTAATATTATCGTAAGTCTCAAAATAGGTGTTGTTGAAGTCGATGAGAGTGAAGGCATATAGTGAGATGGAAATCTTGCTGATGAAGACCAAGGACATATTATAGTTGATGGGGGTGGCGATAGACTTAAGATGAGACAAGATGGTAAGTGTGAGGCTCATGAATTCCCTTAATGAAAGTATGAATGGGTAAATGTTTCTTGGAAACAATATTCAACCAGTGGTGCAGGGTTACTTAAGGTCAGAAAGAGATGATGGATTGAATACACTGTAAATTGGTTATAATATGGTAATGTCAAATTAGGATGAGTGAAATGGCTCATTTAATAGGGTGAAAATGATAAAAATGAAGGTGCTGATAGGTGGACAGTGATTGATACACGATTATTAAGTTGATCAAGGGTGACCAAGGATGTTTCTGCCCAAAGAATAATTAATGATAATTGAAATTGTTCCCGCATTTTGAGTGCGTCGAGGATTTCTTTTTCACAAATGAATAAAATGGATTTTTTTTTTCCAAGAAGGCCTTTGGAGTGTTTTCCTTCCTCCACGACTTCATCAAGTTGAACGTTGGTGGCATGTCATATATTTCTTCCTGAAGAGGTAGCTGCCTCCTGTGCCTTCAATAAGACGTCCCTTTCGGCTTCCATGTCAAAGGTGACCTACTTCCGCTGTGTTTGTGTTGTTCGAACATTGGTGTGCGACCTGTCGCCTCCTGTCACCGCTCCTCCTCATGTCACTATTCCAACCATCGCATGGCTACTTCTAGCCTCCGTCGATATCATATGCACGACCGATGGTGCATTCTAATTATTTTGGTTCTGGTTTTGGGGTGGATTCTTCGTCTGCCATTTCACAATGAGCTGAGGGAAGTCCTCTGCGCTGTGATCTACAACACTACAATAACTACACTGCGGTGCTGGGTTTGGAAAATCCCTCTGGTAGTGCCCCTGTTGTCCACAATTGTAACAGATGATCGGCCCTCTTCCCCATCCAACAGCTCCTCCACGTCCCATACTGGTGCCTCAGAATCCGCGTAATCCTCCCCCGAAACCTCCATGTGGTGTCCCATATGGTTTATAATGTTTTTGATGATACTGTGGTTTCCCATATTGTGGTTGTTGATACCGTGGCTTCCCATACTACAACTGGCCATACGGTGGTCGCAGTGTCACCTACCCAAATTTCTGAAAATTATTATTTTAGTTGCAAAATACTTTATGTTAAATTTAATTACAAAGTTTTGTAATTATGATCAATTTTGATCAAGGATGAATGTAATTATTGAATATTATTATTTAAATAAATGAATTAGGAGACAAACACCCAAGGGGACTGTTAAATGAGTGTTCACTGACCTACTAGGAGGAATGGAAGCTTTTGTAAGGTATGGGATAGATGGCAGCAATTGCACCACACCACTAGTTGTTGGTTATGGGACAAATACCCCTAAAAATGTGGCATTATCCCCCAGGTGGAGGGAGTGAGCAGGCAGCTCATTTAATGACCAAGTAACAACTGAAAAGGCCTAGGCAACCTACATAAAGAAAATTTGAATTGAGAAGGAATCTCTTACACTTTATTTTCTATAGAAATATTTCCTCATGTGCATCAGGTGATCACTGAGAGATTCGAATAGGGAGGCTAGTTATGAGTGCAATCATAAGTCTGCAAACTATTTGTTAAGGAGAACCAAAGGTGTTGGAGCAGGTCCCTTGGACTGCTAGCTCTTGAAGATTCAACAAGTTATTTGCTACTGCAAGAAGAGATCCTAAATTCCTAAGTTTCTTCCTCCTGGTGGTTTAGTGAACAGGCTCGGGGGTCCTAAGGCAAGTACTTGACTGTCTTCAGGAATTGGTTGGGTGGAACAGTCTTCTTGGGATATTTGTTCCTACAGATTTTACCCAGGTTTTACAGTTTTCTAATTTATCTCAGTTAATAGTTCTGTTAAGCAAAGTTAGTAATCTCTGCTTTTCTGTTTGGAAGAAGAATTTATTTCTAATTTTGTTTAAAGTCTGAATGTTAAGTTTAAATAATGATCTGGAATTGATAAACCAATCTCTACATTTTTCCATATGATGTTGTTTGCATTGTACTCTAGTGTAGCGACGCAAATTAAGTATAGATGAAAAGATAGGCAAATTGCCATTGATTCGATAGATAAATATAGTAATTTATATGTTTATCAGTTTCTACCCTATAGTTAATAATAGTAGAAAGTTCTGTATAATACCTAAATATTATAGAATATTCTATTTTTTTCATTACAAATCACATTGTTTATTTCCTGTACAAATATCTTGTAATTTCTTATCTCTACTATGTACATAAGAAATAAATGAAATTCAAATTTCCATACATCATATCATATCTGCATTATAAATAAGTATTGCAACAAATAAATAAATGTGTTGACTAGGAAGGTAAGTTACAAATTACAGTCAATACACATGTTCACACACACACTATGGTTTTCATCACAAATTTACGGATAGAATAATTTCCTATAATCATATCAGTATTATCAGAACTGCAATCAAAGGAAATGTAAAACCTATATTGTCTACACTTATCATTTCACATTACAAATTGCATGTATTATTCAATCTGAGTGTTGTAATTTCTATTATATTACAAACTGCATATAACACTAAAACATAGCATCATATCAACTGTAAAACCCTAGATCACATTTGTTTTAGATTTTCATTATCATTATCCACGATATCATAAAAACACATATTATATCAACATTTAAATTACAGTACAACACCTAACTACAAATAAGGGCTATTCTGAAGTTACATGTAATTAATATCTTTCATTTTCGAACACGAAACTAGAACCTGGGCGTGGCCCTGTTCTTTTCCTTTTTAAACATTTATTTATATTCAAAGATAAGACTCGAACTAGGGTATGGCCCTGTTCGTTTCCATTAGAAACGAAATGAAAACCATTTCGTCACTACATATTACAGAGTTCTCATCTTCAACAAGCATATAGACTCTGACTTAACTTGAAAGTCATGATATCAACATACAGAAATCAACGTATAACATAGACGAATAGCACAAAATGAAATAGCATATTTTTTTCATTGCCAAGAAGAAAACATTGTATCCACAATAGACGAGCTTCGACTCTATATCTCAATTCTCATAACATAAACCAACAAGTTGTGCTCAAAAGTTAAACCAATACAAGTCCCAACTCCAAGAAGGGGAAGCTTTGTTCGCTGAAACAAAAAGATTACAACATGTTTCCAAACAAAAATCGCACAGGGTTTATTCCCAAGTTAAAACATTTTAAACAAGTCCAAAAACCCTCTGCATTGACGAGTAATATAACTCCCAGTTCGACGAGATAGGCATCAAAGTTAAGACCGAAGTCTCATATAAACAAACGAGTATCACAACCATGTACAAACATAATTTGAATAACAAAGGGGTCTTCAAAGTTTTTCAATTGACAGACAACGTCGAGGCAAGGTGAAACACTGGTTACTCATCCTCTTGAAACCACATCAACCAAAGTCGAAAGGCACCTACAAGGGTTTGAGACTTGGAGCTTACCAGGAATGGAAGCATGCCGTTCCTTTCCAAACCCTTGTTCAAGTCGGTCTTTGAACCCTGCAACTGACAATACAACAGCTTAGATTTTGAAAACTGTAATATTTTTTTATTTTGAAATTCAAAACTTCAACAGAGGAATTACTATTCATTTGGAGAACACTTACCTTTTCAATCAGCGGCCAAGTTCTTCACATTCACCAGTAAAACGATGAGCTCTCTTTCTATAGACGAGACCAGGATACCTCCAACATTTTATAGCTTTGCGTGTCTTCATACAAACTCAAAAACAAAAAGCTTGAAACTATCGACTCAATAATACTTCAAACCAGAGACCCAACATTTTAAGCACAACGCCATTACAGTGAGAAAGAACCTGCAACTTCGATCCTAATCTACAGGTCTCGAGGTTGAAACCTCTTACCAGTTTGCTAACCCTAGAACGCGGCAGCCTGTCGGCCACACAAACCGAAACAATAGAACAATAAACCACATTCAAATCTCATTAACCAAAACGACGACAAAAGTTAGGGTTGCATCTAACGATCCGCATTCATCACTATCAACGATCATAATAGTGCCAGCGAGATGGAATTGGGATGAACAACTTCTGCAATTAATGCCCCATCCATTAGTACAAGCATGGCAATGCCACTTTGGCGCACGGAGGACCGATCAACAGCCAACTCAAAGGAGTTCACTATAGAAACCATTACACTGTGGTCGATGCAGTTGATAATACATCGATTTTACACTACATGGATTGGTAACAATCCCTGTCCTGCTGAGTTGTGAATCGAGTGTTTAATGCAAGATCAAGTTACGATCTCCACGACAGCTCGAGGGTTATGTCATTTTAATGATCGTCAATTCACCACCCTGTTGACATAAATTGTATGTCAGTACCATTTATAACGACAACCAACCTTCACATAGATCTTTTTTAAACTCAAACATTCGATTGCATGTTAATAGTTAAAGTTCTAACTTTATGATCTCGATTTAGGGTATTAAGGCTTAAGTTTAGCCATGTAATAAGATCAAATTTCATATCATTTTGATATTGTGAACTTTTATATATAGCATTTATAATTTTGCAATTATAAAACTATTATATAGGATAGCAAATCTATAAGATTTATATGGTAAATATATTAACCATAGTTTCTATTTTTTCTCCATTTATAAAAATATAATAATGTAGGAGTTTACACTTTTGAATATTCAACAAATGATTTGTAACTAGCATAAAAACCATGCTATGGTCATAAACTCCATATCCTAACTCTTATTACAATGCATCTGACGGTTAGCAATACAATCACGACGTTAATACTTTACAAGTATTAGTTATCTTAAGACGACGACCACAGCCAAGCTAGAATTACATCTTTGGCTTACGACAACAAACGTAAACATGTATACCTTCTAGACGTCATTATTTTCAACATTGTAAAAAGCTAAGACAACGTCAAGAAACTAGGAAGCAGTACTAAATGGTCATACGTACTTTTAAACTATGCAGTTATTGAACCTCTTACCTGTCATCTGCACATAGAATATTCAAATGCGTTAGCGTCGTAGCTAAGTAAACTCTAGGGTACCTCGTAGGACACCCTTGTTCATCAAAAATCAAATTGTCAGTATCTTTTCGAGAAAAAAAGTATCACATCACATTAATGACTTGTTAGTTCGTCTATTTCCATAATCATGTTCATCATTTATGTGTTAAAGTTTGTCATTATCACCATGCTGCTAAAACATAAAATTAAATTATATTTAGTACTAACGACGTTTTAATTAAAGTTTTCGTAATCAAACAATTATTATTTCCGCATCTATAAATTTTGGTTTTAATGCCGTTTTCAAAAGTTTTAAATTTTTATGAAAATTTGGGATGTTACATGTGGTATCAAAGCTCATGTTCAAACTCTAGGCCTGAAAGAGGTCCAAGAACACACAGCATAAAATTTTATACAGCAAAAAACTTTACTAATTTGAATTTTAATTATGATGATATCCAGAAATTATTTTTAAGCTATAGGTATGGAGAATTCAGTTGATCATATAGACGACAGATTTCAACCAAACAGCCATAGTTCGAGACAACACTATGTGGAAGAAGGTCATGGTGAACTCAATAACAATTCGTCAGAATTGTTATGTTCCTTTCATGAATTAAAGGCAGAAATCAGATCTGTGAAATAAGACAATGAAAGAATTCTGCAAGCACAAGAACAATTAAACCAAGTGTTGTTTGAACAATGCCCAACTGAGGAGCAAGGGAGAGATAATGAAGATATCTCCAAAGTTGAGGATCTGCCTCATGCTAATAAAAATCAGAAAATGAAAACCAGTGAGGGGAAAAACAGTTCAACCTCATCAGGAGATGCTATTGAAGTGTGTAAAAAGAAATGTAACTACACCAGTGATAGCAATGAAGGAGATTTTAAACCCAGAAGGAAACATCATAAGGAGTATGAGCAGATTTCTGGAGAGTTCAAAAAGATTAGACCTCCAACTTTCAATGGAGAAACTGAGAAGGGTGAGACAATTGAAGCTTGGTTTTCCGGTATGAAGAAATATTTCTAGATCTATAACTATTCAGAGTTCTTGAAGGCAAAAATGGCTATATATAACTTGACCGGAAAAGCGGATATTTGGTGGCAGGACATCAAAAGAGTAAAGGGCATCAAAGATAAAGATGTAAGCTGGAGTACTTTTAAACGATATTTTAAAAAGAAGTATTTATCTGAACAGTACTATGAAGAAAACTCCAAAGAGTTCTACGATTTTAAGTTGGGAGGTATGAACATGAAGGAAATGAATAGGAAATTTATGAACTTACTAAGATATGTTCCATACCTCATAGAAGAATCCAAAGGTACTTGAGCTGTTTACCTTTCAATATTAAGGACAGAATCGAGTACGACAGTCCTAAAACTTTGGAAGAGGCTATGAGAAAGGCAGTTTTCTGTTATGACACCAATCGAAAAAGAGAAGGATTTTCAAACTTGAAGAGTCATAAGTCCAGCAACTTTGAGCAGAAAAAGAAAAATTTCAGATTCAGTGGAAATTCCGGGTTCCAAAGGAAGAATTTTCAAAATCGAAATTATCAAGGGAACAATTCCAGAAACAATTCACAGTAGAATTCTACAGCACCCAGAAATGCACCTAATAATACCAGAACTAATGAGCCAAAGGCACCTATCAAATGTTTTGAATGTCAAGGTCCCCATTATGCATCAGAATGTCCCTTAAGGAAGTGAAAAGCTAACAACATCAACTCTATTCGGACTGAACCTACTGTTGGAGACGTGGCGAGGGAGATGCCCAGAATTAATGCAGCACTCGACAACATGCAAGCAGATCATCAAATCTCCATGGTAGAGATTGAAGGTATGCTACAAAATCATCCTGTTACTGTTTTAATTGACCCAGGTGCTAGCTTAAGTTATATATCACCCGATATTGTGGAAAGTCTAAATTTGAAAACCGAAAAGTTTAGTAAATCTTGGCTGGTTAGACTAGCAACTGGAATAAACAGAAAAGTATCATATTTTATAGAAAGTTGTACCTTATCCATGAATCTATTACAAACACGAATCAAGTTGAATATTCTACCTTTAGGATCTTATGATATTATAGTTGGGATGGACTGGTTAGAATCCCATCATGTCATTCTGGACTGTTACGGAAAAAGTTTTACATGTTTAAATGATGAAGGAAAAATTGTAGAAATAAAAGGCATCCCAAGGAAGGTAACCCTTAGACAGATTTCATCCATGCAAGTTAAGAAGGCAGTTAGGAAAGGATGCCAGTTGTTTGCAGTAAACGTAGTAAATGATGAGTTTATTGGTAAGGAGGATAAACTTAAATTAGAGGACATACCTGTCCTAAAGGATTTTAAGGATGTATTTCCTGAGGAGATTCTAGGATTACCTCCTAAAAGAGATTTAGATTTTACCATCGAATTAATACCTATAGCAGTACCAAATTCAAAAGCTCCATATAGAATGAACATATTGGAATTAAACGAATTGAAATCAAAGTTGAAGGAACTTATTGATAAGAAGTAGATTAGACCCAGTGTGTCTCCTTGGGGAGCACTTGTCATCTTTGTTAAGAAGAAAGATGGAAACCTAAGACGGTGCATAGATTATCGCCAGCTTAATAAGATGACAATCAAAAATCGGTATCCGTTGCCCCACATAAACGATCTATTTAATCAGCTGCGTGGAGCAACGATATTTTCAAAGATTGATCTAAGATCAGGATATCATCAAGTACGAGTTAAGGATGAAGATATTTTCTAGATAGCTTTCAGAACTCGGTATGGACATTACGAGTTCGTAGTCATGCCATTTGGCTTGACTAATGCCTCGGCTATATTTATGTGTTTGATGAATAATATTCTACATAAATACTTAGACAAGTTTGATGTTGTGTTTATAGACGACATTTTAGTGTATTCAAAAGGTAAAGAAGAGCATGATGAACATCTACAAATTATCTTACATGTTCTGAGAGACCATCAATTATACACTAAGTTTAGCAAGTGTGACTTCCACAAAGACAAAATTCAGTATCTACGACACATAATTTCGAAAGAAGGAATCTCGGTTGACCCCGACAAGATAAGGGCCATTAATGACTGGCTGGTTCCTAAGGATGTGTCGGATGTAAGGTCATTTATGGGAATTACTAGATATTACAGAAAATTTATAGAAATTTTTTTCAAAGATTGCCAACCCCATAGCTTCTTTGCAGAAGAAAGGGAAGAAATTTGTGTGGGATCAGAAATGTTCTGACAGTTTTAAGAAATTAAAGGAATTATTGACTATAGCACCTATCTTGAGGATAGTAGACCCTAACAAGGATTTTATAGTTTGTATAGACGCATGCAATGACGAACTCGGTGGAGTCCTGGCACAGGAAGGGTAGGCTGTGGCATATGAATCTAGAAAGCTGAAAGTACATGAAAAGAACTGCTCTACCTATGATTTAGAGTTATTGGCAGTTATTCATGCCTTAAAAATGTGGCGTCATCACCTTATTGGCACAAAATTTACGTTATTAACAGATAACATGGGTCTAAAATATTTATTAGATCAAACAAACCTGAACACTAGACAAGCTAGATGGTTGACTTTCTTAAGTGAGTATGATTTCAAAATTCAACATATTAAAGGAAAGGAGAACAAAGTTGCAGATGCCTTGAGTCATAAGGCAAAACTGAATTTTATTTCAGCCATCAGTACTTATTCAATTGATTTGGAAAATTAGATTCTTGAAAAGAGTGGAACAGATGAAGAATACAGAAAAATGAAAGAAAAGACAGCAAACAACAGTTCTGAAAATTTTATGGCAGATTATAGCATGAAGGAAAATGGGATATTATTGTATAAAAATAGATTGTATGTACCAGACATACAAGAAATAAAATTTATGATATTAAATGAGATGCATAAAAGTCATTATTCTGGTCATCCAAGTTATCAAAAGACCATTACTATGCTAAGAAAAGAATACTATTGGCCCAGAATGAAGGATGAATTAGCAGAGTACATAGCTAAATGTTTGGATTGTCAAAAGGTGAAGGTTGAACACCAACATCCTGTTGGATTGTTGCAACCGTTACCGATACCAAGTTGGAAATGGGAAGTGATCAGCATAGACTTTATTACTGGATTACCTAAAAATCAGAAACAACATGATTCTATCATGGTGGTAGTGGACAAACTCAGCAAGGAAACACATTTCATACCTGTGAAGACTATTCATAAAGCTCCAGACATTGCAGAAATCTTTATGAAACAGATTTTTCGACTGCATGGGATACCAAAAGTAATAATTTCAGATCGTGACTCTAAGTTTATAGGAAACTTCTGGAGGTCACTGTTTAAGGGGTTGAATACAACCTTAAATTTCAGCACGAGATTTCATCCACAAATGGATGGACAGACAGAAAGGGTAAATCAAGTTTTAGAAGATTTATTAAGAATGTATCTTAAGGATCAGCCTGGTAAGTGGGAAGACTACTTGCACTTAGCATAATTTTCTTATAATAATCATTATCATGCATCAGCCAAAGTTAGTCCTTTTGAAATTCTTTATGGTAGGAAATGTGATACACCTATTTCGTGGAATGATCCAGTAAATAGAGTTGTTTTAGGACCTGAATTATTGCAGGAGTTAGAACTAATTGTGAAACAGGTATAAGGAAATTTAAATGCTTCCCAAGATAAACAAAAGAGTCAAGCAGATTTAAAAAGGACTCATAATGAGTTATAGGTTGGTGAGCATGTATTCCTCAAGGTAAGACTGAAAAAGAGTTCATTGAAATTGGGAAGCTGTTCCAAGTTGGCACCTAGGTATTGTGGTCCTTTTGAAATATTGTCCAAAGTTGGACCAGTGGCATACCAACTGGCTTTGCTACCAAACTTAAAAATACAGAATGTTTTTCATATATCGTTTTTAAAAAAGTATGTACATGATGCTACTCATGTTGTAAACTGGACTGATGTATAGGTGGTACAAGATGGATATTTCCTGGTGGAACCGGACTGTATCCTCGGAATGAGGGAAACTATTCTTCGAAATTGCACCATTGGGCAAGTGAAGGTGCAATGGAAGCACCTTAGCCCAGAAGAGGCAACCTGTGAGTTGGAGAATAGTATGTAGTTAGCATACCCAACTTTGTTTCAGGAACACTCAAGGAGTGGTTAACCAACATCGAGACGATGTTGAGACTTAAGGGGAGGTGTATGTCACCTACCCAAATTTCTGAAAATTATTATTTTATTTGCAAAATACTTTATGTTAAATTTAATTACAAAGTTTTGTAATTATGATCAATTTTGATCAAGGATGAATGTAATTACTAAATTTTATTATTTAAATAAATTAATTAGGATACAAACACCCAAGGGGACTATTAAATGAGTGTTCACTGACCCACTAGCAGGAATGGGAGCTCTTGGAAGGTATGGGACAGATGGCAGCAATTGCACCACACCACTAGCTGTTGGTTATGGGACAACTACCCCTAAAAATGTGGCATTATCCCCCAGGTGGATGGAGTGAGTAGGAAACTCATTTAATGACCAAGTAACAACTGAAAAGGCCTAGGCAGACTACATAAGGCAAATTCGAATTGAGCAGGAAGCTCTTACACTTTATTTTCTATAGAAATATTTCCTCATGTGCATCAGGTGATCGCTGAGAGATTCTAATAGGGAGGCTAGTTGTGAGTGCAATCATAAGTTTGCAAACTATTTGTTCAGGAGAACCAGAGGTGCTGGAGCAGGTCCCTTGGACTGCTAGCTCTTGAAGATTTGACAAGTTATTTGCTACTGCAAGAAGAGATCCTAAATTCCTAAGTTTCTTCCTCCTGGTGGTTCAGTGAACAAGCTCGGGGGTCCTAAGGCAAGTACTTGACTGTCTTCAGGAATTGGTTGGGTGGAACAGTCTTCTTGGGCTATTTGTTCCCTACAGATTTTATCCAAGTTTTACAGTTTTCTACTTTATCTCAGTTAATAGTTCTGTTTAGCAAAGTTAGTAATCTCTGCTTTTCTGTTTGGAAGAAGAATTTATTTCTAATTTTGTTTAAAGTCTGAATGTTAATTTTAAATGATGATCTGGAATTGATAAACCAATCTCTACTTTTTTCCACATGTTGTTGTTTGCATCGTACTCTAGTGTAGAGACGCAAATTAAGTATAGATGAAAAGATAGGCAAATTGCCATTGATTCGATAGATAAATATAGTAATTTATATGTTTATCAATTTCTACCCTATAGTTAATAATAGTAGAAAGTTCTGTATAATACCTAAATATTATAGAATATTCTATTATTTTCATTACAAATCACATTGTTTATTTCCTGTACAAATATCTTGTAATTTCTTATCTCTACTATGTACATAAGAAATAAATGAAATTCAAATTTCCATACATCATATCATATCTGCATTATAAATAAATATTGCAACAAATAAATAAATGTGTTGACTAGGAAGGTAAGTTACAAATTACAGTCAATACACATGTTCACACACACACTGTGGTTTTCATCACAAATTTACTGATAGAATAATTTCCTATAATCATATCAGTATTATCAAAACTGCAATCAAAGGAAATATAAAACCTATATTGTCTACACTTGTCATTTCACATTACAAATTGCACGTATTATTCAATCTGAGTGTTGTAATTTCTATTATATTACAAACTGCATATAGCACTAAAACATAGCATCGTATCAACTGTAAAACCCTAGATCGCATTTGTTTTAGATTTTCATTATCATTATCCACGGTATCATAAAAACACATATTATATCCACATTTAAATTACAATACAAACCCTAACTACAAATAAGGGCTATTCTGAAGTTACATGTAATTAATATCTTTCATTTTGGAAGCCGAAACTAGAACCTGGGCGTGGCCCTGTTCTTTTCCTTTTAAAACATTTATTTATATTCAAAGATAAGACTCGAACTAGGGTATGGCCCGGTTCGTTTCCATTACAAAATAAATGAAAACCATTTCATCACTACATATTACAGAGTTCTCATCTTCGACAAGCATATAGACTCTGACTTAACTCAAAAGTCACGATATCAACATACAAAAATCAACGTATAACACAGACGAATAGCACCGAATGAAATAGCATATTTTTTTCATTGCCAAGAAGAAAACATTGTATCCACAGTAGATGAGCTTCGGCTCTATATCTCAATTCTCATAACATTAACCAATAGGTTGTGCTCTAAAGTTAAACCAATACAAGTCCCAACTCCAAGAAGGGGAACCTTTGTTCGCTGAAACAAAAAGATTACAACATGTTTCCAAACAAAAATCGTATAGGGTTTATTCCCAAGTTGAAACACTTTAAACAAGTCCAAAAACCCTCTGCATTGACAAGTAATATAACTCCCAGTTCGATGAGATAGGCATCAAAGTTAAGACCGAAGTATCATATAAACAAACAAGGATCACAACCCTGTACAAACTAAATTTGAATAACAAAGGGGTCTTCAAAGTTTTTCAATTGACAGACAACGCCGAGGCAAGGTGAAACGCTAGTTACTCATCGTCTTGAAACCACATCAACCAATGCCGAAAGGCACCTACGAGGGTTTGAGACCCGGAGCTTACCAGGAATGGAAGCATGTCGTTCCTTTCCAAACCCTTGTTCAAGTCGGTCTTCGAACCCTGCAACTGACAATACAACAGCTTAGATTTTGACAACTGTAATATTTTTTTATTTTGAAATTCAAAACTTCAACAAAGGAATTACTATTCATTTGGTGAATGCTTACCTTCTCAATCAGCGGCCAAGTTCTTCACATTCACCAGTAAAACGACGAGCTCTCTTGCTGTAGATGAGACCAGGATACCTCCACCATTTTACAGCTTGGTGTGTCTTCATACAAACTCAAAAATGAAAAGCTTGAAACTATCGAATCAATAATACTTCAAACCAGAGACCCAACATTTTAAGCACAACGCCATTACAGTGAGAAAGAACCTGCAACTTCAATCCTAATCTACAGGTCTCGAGGTCGAAACCTCTTACAAGTTTGCTAACCCTAGAATTCGGCAGCCTATCGGCCACACAAACCAAAACAATAGAACAATGAACCACATTCAAATCTCATTAACCAAAACGACGACAAAAGTTAGGGTTGCATCTAACGATCCACGTTCATCATTATCAACGATCATAATAGTGCTAGCGAGATGGCATTGGGACAAACAACTTCTGCAATTAATGCCCCATCCATTAGTACAAGCATGGCAATGCCACTTTGGCACATAGAGGACCTTTTAACAGCTAGCTCGGAGGAGTTCACTATAGAAACCATTACACAGTGGTCGACGCAGTTGATAATACATCGATTTTACACTACGTGGATTGGTAACAATCCCTGTCCTGCTGAGTTGTGAATCAAGTGTTTAATGCAATATCAAGTTACGATCTCCATGATAGCTCGAGGGTTATGTCATTTTAATGACCATCAACTCGCCGCCCTGTTGACATAAATTGTATGTTAGTACCATTTATAACGACAACCAACCTTCACATAGATCTTTTTTAAACTCAAACATTCGATTGCATGTTAATAGTTAAAGTTCTAACTTTATGATCTCGATTTAGGGTATTAAGGCTTAAGTTTAGCCATGTAATAAGATCAAATTTCATATCATTTCGATATTGTGAACTTTTATATATAGCATTTATAATTTTGCAATTATAAAACTATTATATAAGATAGCAAATCTATAAGATTTATATGATAAATATATTAACCATAGTTTCTATTTTTTCTCCATTTATAAAAATATAATAATGTAGGAGTTTACACTTTTGAATTTTCAACAAATGATTTGTAACTAGCATAAAAACCATGCTATGGTCATAAACTCCATACCCTAACTCTTATTACAATGCATCTGATGGTTAGCAATACAATCACGACATTAATACTTTACAAGTATTAGTTATCTTAAGACGATGACCACAACCAAGCTAGAATTAAATCTTTGGCTTGCGACAACAAACGTAAACAGCATGTATACCTTCTAGACGTCATTATTTTCAACATTGTAAAAAGGTAAGACAACGTCGAGAAACTAGGAAGCAGTACTAAATGGTCATACCTAAAGATACTTGTTTTCGCAAAAGAATTCACAACATTTTATTTGACGTTGAATTGAATTACACACGTACTTTTAAACTATGCAGTTATTGAACCTCTTACCTGTCATCTGCACATCGAATATTCAAATGCGTTAGCATCGTAGCTAAGTAAACTCCAGGGTACCTCGTAGGACACCCTTATTCATCAAAAATCAAACTGTCGGTATCTTTTCCAGAAAAAGTATCACATCACATTAATGACCTGTTAGTTCATCTATTACCATAATCATGTTCATAATTTATGTGTTAAAGTTTGTCATTATCACCATGCTGCTAAAACATAAAATTATATTATATTTAGTACTAACGACTTTTTAATTAAAGTTTTCGTAATCAAACAATTATTATTTCTGCATCTATAAATTTTGTTTTTAATTCTGTTTTCAAAAGTTTTAAATTTTTATGAAAATTCGGGATGTTATAGGCGGATACTGTGGGTGCCGGTATTGCCCCTAATTGTATTGTTGTGGTTGGATGAACTGCAGTTGTGGATGGCTGTACTGCGGTTGCTGCTGCACCGCCGGTGGCTTTCTCCCTTCATAAAATATGTGTCAGCTGTCCGATCTTGCAGGAGGTCATAGGCCCTTCAGTCCTTCTCATCATGGCCAAAAGATCGACAGAATTTGTAGAACAAGTTTGCTGGCTTCGACACCATCTTTTGCAGATATACACATTCCTCCGGTCGATTCCATTTGGTCTGACAGATAGGACACCACGTCATGCCTCCTTGGCGAAGGGCGTTTGGTTCTCCCAATTGCAAATACTCATGGAACTCTAGGCAATTGTCCTTATGGTGTCCCTCAGCTTTGCACCTGGTGCACCATATGTCTCCACGGGTTTCCTTTCCCTTCTTGATATCCTCCAATTGAAGTGTTAGATTGGCCAATTGCTCCTAGACTCTATCCATTCCTATCCCTGCTTCACCGATTGGTGAAGCCTCCATCCTCATCGCAATCTCTAATGCTTCCACGTATTTCGTTACTTTTTGTTGCATCAGTGGTCCACGGATATGCACTACCAATCTTGTGATAAACCACTCTTTGTGTTGCAGCTCATTTATCAGAAAGCTCACTTTGGCTATCAACGTCTTGTACCACTGATCGAATTCCCACACTGGCTCATTCGGGAATTGCTTAATCTCCTTGAGTTCAGTAACATACTGCGACTCTGATTTTGGCTTTTTAAATTCATCATTCTAACCTACGCCAACGTCTTGGTTGGTGTTCCCGTCAGAACCCTTGTGAACTTCATGAACCAGTCTAATGCCCGGCCCCTAAGGGTCGTCACTATTTGTCCCATTTTTATGGCTTCGTCCTGGACCTGCTTCACAGTCCAGACTGCTTCACATATGAACCACTATTGTTCGAGATCCTCAATCCCGTTCCCCTAAAAAGTAGGCATCTTCGCCTTGTTTTCCATCCTAATGTTGCTATTACTATTGTTTATTGAAGTGCTACTCTTACTGCTGCACATAGGGAAACTCTGCGAGTAGTTTGTATTTCTTCATATAAAATTTGGAGTAGTGCACGGAGTTGAAGGTATGTGGTAACTTACGATCTATCCTTCTTCTACTTCTGGGGTATCATGGTCAATGTCTCCTTTGCAATAAGGTCACTTCCTCCCTTGTGGTCTTGTTTCACAGTCCTCTGTCTCGGTCCTCTCAAGAGACTCTCTCTCAGTCCTCCTCTTCTTCTCAGGATGCTGAACTATTGCTCCACTCCTCAAGTTACCACACTCTTCGTAAGCCTCCCTTAGATACTCGTCATCGCTTATGTCCATCTACCCCACATATTTCTGTCAGATCCGCATTCATGCGATACCCTCAACCTCTGCACACTGATTTTTCTACTCATCGAAAGACATCCTCAATATTACCTTTTTGTAGACAATCATCTTAATCCATAGTTTTAACAATGACAAGAACCTTCCTCTCGGTCCCTTGAAGAAGTTCCTCTTGGCGTCACTATACGACTTGATGGTGTTTACTACGAACTTAGTCACGTATCCCTCGAGGATACTATCCACCCAGAAATCAATAGCCCACAATACCTTGTTATCGACTTGCTTCAGCTGTTGGATCAACTCTGGGGTCCAACACTCAGGTTCAGTCTTCTGCCAGTGATTCTTTCGAAATGTCAACTATGCTAGCCACTCATGCAACAACACTGGGAATTCATAGAAGAATATCTTGTGGATATTTGAACAAATGTAATTCTGCAGCCAACTGGTTTTTGTCTGTTTAGGGTCTTGCTTCTCGCTTTTCGCAAATTCCTCCACCTTCTTATCAAACCACTCTTGGATCTCTGGTTTCGTCGGATGCCACAGCATATCCTCTTATTTTCTTCCTCAGGGTCCCGACAATGGAACCATTTGTTGACCCAACATCTATCAACAGGGCTTCACTTTGCACTGTCATTAACAAACTCCAACCCAAACTCCCTTACACACCGGCCCGGAAAGGTGTAACCCTTTCTAGCAACACTTGCGGAGCAAGTGCAGTCTCACCCGAGATGGATAAGGGGGCTTCTGGAACCAAGTTTCTACAGTGGAGTTGAGGATATGCTTTCGACACACATTACCCTTGTAGAAACCAGAGATTATAACTTTCACAGCATATTATCAATTCACCATTCGCAGATAACAAATATTCGAACAACATATTCAATCTACTTATTCACATCAACAATAATTCTTAAACCCATAGCATATTCGCATCAGAGATATTCTACAGCATACCAAACCAAACATTCACATTCATCATCGCATAAAGATAGAGACAGAGATTACACCATAATCAAACATCTTCATGCATTCATTAAACCCTACGGAACGAACCTCGCAGAAACAGTCAATACACCATGTCGCAGATACAAAACAGATCAATAGATGGAATCAATCCTCCAAAACTGGATGCCCTTAGGCTTACAATCCTACTCTATTTATATGCTTCTATTCGGTTACAAAACGGCCCACATGACCAATTCTAACTAATTTAACTATTCTTGCGCTTCTGCGAACTCCGCGAATGGTCCTTCTTTCGTGGATTGACCCTTTTGCACCTGCCGACTTCTGCACTTCCTGTGGACTTATCCCATGCTAACAATTCATAAGATAAATCACATCATTCTACACATCCTCTCCTATGCTACACTTCTATCTTGGTGCATATGTCGTAGATAATATGTGACCTTCTGCGTACCATCTATGGTACTGACTTTCTATTCTTATACCCTTGTCTTAGATAAACCTCATCATACTGCGCATCCTTTGTTGTGCTACTCTTCTGTCATTGCGCATCCGTCTCAGTTAAATCACTTCATCTTGATCATCATCTGATGTGTTGTATTTTTGTCACTACGCATCTATCTTGAATATATCACATCTTCCCATGCATCATCTGTTGTGCTGCATTTTGTGCATCTGGCTCTTCTGCTAGGTTATGTTGTTCCAGTTCCATGAGCCATTTATACCCCAATAATTAGAAGCTTTCCAAATCAGAGTACTACCACTTTCGCATCTTCAAGCTTACCTCAACTCTCAAACTTGGATTCTTATTTATACTTGTCCTGTGCAGATGGTATGTCTACAAGTTGGGCGTAGCATACATTCTTCCTTGCTTCATGGTCAAGCTTAATTGATGCTCCTGCCACTTGTCATGTTCTATGCTACTAAGGTATCACATCGTTGGGGCTTGCACATACTTGGTCCTTTGCACAGTGGGTCTTGCACACTTTGGAATCACTTCGTGTGTGGTCTTATTCCCTTGAAGTACCATCACTTGTGGGTCCTGCACACTTGAATTGTCCGACCGCCACTTTCTTTCTAGACTCTTGCACGCTTCCGAGACTTGTATCCTTCTTCTGCTTGGCGGGTCTTACGCACTTCTAGGAATTGCATACTTGTCCAACCGCTTCTTGCCCCCATGTATCTTGTGCACTCCCAAAACTTGTCCAACCAATTCTTTTGACTTTACCTTTGAAGTATCATGACTAGGTGGATTGAGACTTGTGCATGTACCTTATGTACTTCTTCAAACTGGATTTCAAACTGGCACAAGGATACTGAATCTTGTTTAACATCAGTTGACATCAATGAAAACCAAAGTTCAACAACTCAGACTTATACCAACATGCCATAATGTTTTTGAAGTCATAGCTATTATGGTTAGAATTGTTAATTGTCATAATTAAGATGGATTTTTGAAGTATCATAATTGCACCCATCACTTAGACATTAATGATGCACTTGTAGTAACCTAGGTATGGTCAAAATATGGTTAGTTAGTTATACATTTAATAGTTAGTGGAGATAGTGGAAAATACATGGTCTGAAATCCTAGCAATATGTATTACCTCTATTTTCCATTCTAATAGTGAGAAGAGCATGAAATATGCTCCCTAGTTTTTTACTCAATGTTTTGTCTCTGCTTTGATTTTCAACAATGGTTAGAATATTGTTAGTTAGTTACACATTTAATAATTAGTGGAGATAGTGGACAAGAAATGGTCCAAAACCTGAGCATTATGTATTGCCTATATATTTTCCAGTCTAATAGTGAGAAAAGCACGAGAAAGCATGAGAGATGCTCCATAGCTTTTGCCTCAATGTTGTCTCTGCTTTGATTTCTAACACGGTATCAGAGTGAGGTTGAAGGAAAATGTAAACATCTTGGGAGATATGGTTGCTTGCATCGGTCCATGGAAAACTAAGTGAATTCAGTAAAGCTCAGAAAGTGATGGTTCATAGGTATGTGAACCATGGTAAATTATAGCTAAAAGGCATGGTCAAAATTGAGGATGAGCACATGGAATATATGGAGGAAGAAGTGATTGGCTCAATGTATTGTAAGCTTTTATGGAGTTGAAATTTCATCACAATGTAAATGGGCATAGGGTTGTAAGACCTCATTAGGCATGCGTACCCCTGGCTTGGTGAGTCACCTATGAAAATTATAGGGCTATATTTAGGTAGATTGAAGAAGGGGGGTCATGTTGTATTTCCAAATATCCAGTTAAAACTTTGAGGAGCATTGGTGATTACCCCAAGTCAAGTTTAGAGGGGGAAATGTTAGGATAAACTCGACTCGGTAAAAGAGTAAAAAATGGGTTTACCTTTGGTGGTTTACGAGCTCATGGATTTGGGTGTTCCATGGTATTTTCCCGTGGTATTTCATGTGTTGAATTCTACTTAAGGGCTTGGGGAACACCATGGTAAAGGAACTAAATTGGACCGTGTTGGCTTGAGAGTGGCCCGTGATGGTCATATTAGCCATGCCTTGATCGAAGTGGTCAAGAGTAATAGATCTATTGTTGGTGGTTTTCCCGTTTTTGGCTTTCCATGATAAAATATCCTTCTTCATTGTTTGTGTTATCATTTCTTAATAAAATCCACCCTCTACATTTGTTTTTTTCCATCTAATTGAGTTGTTGGGTTAAAACTACAACAATACTATGTAATTTGTTGGGTCATTGGCTTGCCTGAGGTTGTTTTATTCTCAATAAAAGTAGAGGGAGTCACCACAACTGTTCCTTGGGACTTGTTCTACCATATACCTCCACAAATAGTGCATCCATTTCAATACCAAGCCAATGTGATTTAACAACCAGCTAGAGTGATAGACATAAAATTTAGGAATGTATGTGCCATTGATTAAGTGTTTAAGGTGAGCATTTAAGATATATAAAGGTGTTATTTTGTTGGCATGCGAGAGCTATTTTGTTGACATAAGAGAGCTAAAGTGCGCTTGGATCTATCCAAGTTATAGAGCAAAATTGCATCATTGCCATATATCTCATACTTGCATATCAATTTAATTTACAACGATCTATACATGAAAACATATATACACATACGCTCATGAAGTATTGTACAACAAATAAGGTTTACATTTATGTTTTGTGCTAGTGTGCAAAGGTATGTTGTTTATGTTGACATCTCAAAATTGAGGAAACAACACTATAGGGGCATACTTGGACTTGCGTTCATAGCTAGGCATTGGCCTTGACACTTTGAAAAAAAAAAGCATCGAAACCAAATATGAACATAGATCGAGAAACTTTGAGCTCATCTTGATAGACAATTGCAAAGACATTACATTTCATTTTCACAGTAAAGATTTATATTAGCGAGATTAATGAACCATAAGCTTACCATTTATGGATCAACTATACAACAAAATATAAAGAATATGGAACCCAATACACACAACAACTCAATTGATGACCAACAATTCAAATCATTTTCATTGTCATAACATTGTATTTATATGTTATTTCTTATCTAATCATATTCTTCAATTTACATAATAATGCAAATAGAAAAGAAAAGAAAAGAAAAAGACACAACAACAAGACAACTATTAAGCAATAAAGACAAAGACACATAAGCAAGACGAATATTAAACACTTCAAGACAAATACACAAAAACAAAACAACTATAAAACACTACAAGACAATGAATACAATGAATATCAATATACTAGTGTATTAAACACTTCAAGACAAAGACATACAAACAAAACAATTATTAAATACTACAAGACAATGAATATCAATATACTAGTGTAGATCCATCTTAATTTTGGATCTATCAAGCATCACCTAGAGGGATCAAATATCTTGAATGGTAATTTTTTTTATCATTTAAAATGGATCCAAGTTGGTTGTAATCTCACTCAATTCCATAGAATCGAGAATTCACAACTTAAGCAATATGGATATGTAAAAATACAATTTTGATCATTGATAAAATATTGATATTTGCATTGTAACAATATTTCTATGTAAATATCATATTAATAGCATTTCTATGCATGTGTATATATGGTATCTCTCTTTTTATCCTTTTATATAATTTAGTTAATATCTATATTTTGCTAACATATAATATTAATATTATTATTTGTTATAAGTGTTAATTTATTTTAGACTAGCATATGATGATGCACATGTTACACATGCAACAACATCTCTATCATAATAGAGTGTAGATGCACTGAACTACCCTTCAAAGCAATTAACATATCCTAAACACCATGTTAATTGCAAATAGTGTATATGTTTGAAAGTTGACAAGTGCCATATGCATATTATGTTGATGATCTTACATTGAGACTCATATTTGATACTCAGGCTAAATTAGTTACTTGAAATTTTAGTGGAACCTCTCATTAGCATGATTTCATCAATCAAAGGCTTCAATAATCTTGTAATTTTCAAACTATTTAATGTTTTCTTTCCAAAGTAGGAAAAAGTTGGATTTAATGTTTGTTTGTTTGTTTCTTTCTTCCCGAAGTAGGAAAAAGTTGGATTTAATGTTTTTTTTTTCCAATGTTGGAAAAAGCCTACAATACTCGGAAACTGTTATTATGTTGATACAATCTCAAGGCTCTAATGGGCTTAAGCATGTACGCGGGTTGGCAAAGCTATTCTCCTCTAGTCTTTTGGGACTCTGGGAGGTCTCAAATTCAAGTCCAAGTGCTAGTAGATGGTTTCCTCATGCTCACTAGAGGTTTGTTAGTACAGTGGTTAGATTCGAACATTGCAGGAGGACCCTAGACTCATTGAAAAATATGCTCTTTCAAGTGGCAACTGATGGATCATTGATAATTGCTCAAAAGACTTAAACCGATGCAATTGTCGAGGTCGAACTTTTGAAAAAAAAACCTTAGTGTGTATCTACATCATCATGTACAAACAAACCCTAGCCATATGAAATAACCCATTAATGATTCATCAAAAGGGCAAACTTCTACTCTTACCAAATTCCTCTTAGTCTTAAGTAGTTACATCATTTTTCAGGTTCAAACAAAGACGATTTCAACCAACTTTACGGTTACAAGTATGTCAATATTCTATAAATATCATATACTTATAACACCCGCACCTTAACTCCATAAAATAAACAAAATGCAACCCGATGCTATTTAAATTCATGCCAAGGACCAAACTATTCAATCACATAAGTTGTGGAGCACAATTGTAATGAATTCATTTTTTAAGAGTAAAGTTTTGAATTCCTTGTTGTCACGGTAAGACAAAACCTTGTAAAGAATGTTTGAATATAATTTGGATGATTACGTGTCACTCTAAAACCGTGTAAAGTACGATGAAGATGAGTTGGCATTTTGTGAACAGGCTGTCCCGTTCGAACGATGAAAGTCGTTACGCGTAAACTCTCGCTTTTTATTATCTTTTGGAGTGAACAATGTACAGGTTGGACCGCATTGATTGTGAAGGAAACTTCATGGACACGTCTTCATATCGTTCTTATTTAACTGTGTGATGTTCTGTTTGGCAATTTAATGATCAGCTACAGAGTAAACACTGTCCCAATTCATACACTAAGCACTTATCCATCCTTGATAACTGATGTTTGATACTCTTGGGCAATTGGGCATTCATCTTTTAGATTGTAATAGACGTGAAGCAACTCATCAGAGCTATGGGGTTAGAAGAGGGGGCAAGAGGTGTGAGAAATAAGGGTCGATTGTGGAATGTGTTGAGGATGGCCATTTTCATGATGAGAAGAGGACTGTTAAAGCGCAGGACATTATTGCAGGAAGATTTGCAGGTATTGAGGAAGAGAGGAGTTAAGCTGTTTGGAAAGAATTTGCAGTTGTTTCATCGACATCACATTACCAGATCTCCTCGCGGGTTTGGCCTTCTTGACCACGAGTTCTCCTGCTCCAACAGCCCTGCAAATCCACCTCTACATTTCACAAAGAAGAAGCTCATCACTGCTCAGCACTATTTTCCATGCATCCAGCCTCAGACTGTTGAATCCCCTACTTTTGCTGCAGCTTCTTGGGTGCAGCAGATGAATACCATCCAACCTTGTGAGGGGGTGAGCAGCATGGAAACCTACCAGTTGGCTCAAGGAGAGGAGTTGAGTACATTGATGACTGCAGAAGGAGAAGGGCAAGTAGATCGAGAAGCTGAGGAATTCATTGACAGGTTTTATAAACAGGTCAAATTCCAGCGCCAAATTTCTCTGTTGCAGTACCAGGAGATGCTCGCCAGAGGTGCTACTTGAGTTGAGGAGTTATATTTACTTGTGTTCATAATATTGAAGTGACATCTGTAAAAAAATTGCCATACTGTTCGGCTGTAGAGGCATCCTATTTCAAAGAGTATAATTAGGATTCTCAGAATTTCTCATTACTCATTAGATCCCATGTTTTAATTTATGCTTTGTCGAGCACAATTGGCATTGGCTATCCTTCCAAATTTTTACAGCATTGCTCCATTACATAGATCGCATGTATTTTGAAATGCCAAACGCCTCACAATGACTGTTGCATTTGTTCTCTTTGTTCTAAAATGCTACAAATCGTTGGTAACAAGACTGTTTTTTATTGAACCCCAGAGCATTTTCTTGTTGAAGTGGAATTGATAGGTTCATATATTGTTGTTACCTGTTGGTAAGCTTTGTTGAATTAGATAAGGAAAATGAAAATATTTTTGAATATTGGTTTTATCATACCTCTCATGTTTCCAACTTAAGCATAACATGCTTACAATCTACAATAGCTTTGTTTCTGTTATGCACTACAATAATGCATTCATTTTTCAAAGCAAGATGGAAATCATACTCTCCAAGTTTTACTTTAGTCCAGAAGGTGCCAACTACCTTCTAACCATGGGAAGAAATTCATTCCTCAACATCTTATCTCGCTTTACAAATGCCCTCATCTCTACTTTCACAATAATTGTACAAGGTTTCTCTTCCAACTTTTTGCTTTGCTTATCACCTTCCTTTGTTTGCAATGTATAAACAAATTTAATTCTAGAAAAATCTTCTTATTTTCTTCCAATCAACTTAGCATCCTCATCATTTAGAAAACTTCTTCTAAGGCACATACACAATTCATAAATTTCAAGTTGATTATGAACAATCTCGAACAATCAAAATCTCCCAAGTATTCTCTTCAATATCTTTTACTAAAACAATTCTTATGAGAAACTCACACACATTTTCCTCAATATGCTCAACTAAAGGTGGTGCAACATGGTTCTTCTTTAGTATAAATCCTACAATTAACTTCATATTGCAACCAAGAGTATGCATACCTTCAATTGCCATATCACTCACTTTGTTCTTATGGAAAACAATATTCCTTAAAGATGTTGGACATGCCACCTTCACTTCTTGAACTCTTCATCCTTTTGACGATCTTCATCACCCTATTGTATGTCCTCTGCAAACAACTTCCTCATTTCATATAGTCTTGAATAAAGTAAGCCCTTCAAAGACTCCATCCTCTTTTCATTATCTAATCGTGGAACAAAAATTCTGTCAGCATCTCCTATTCAATGGATTTCATGGGATTTTTTTCCTTGCATGTACATCATTAGACACTTCTTCTATACCTACAAGCATAACCCAAAACTGGTTTAGTGAAAACAACAAGTCTCCCTTACTTATTTCTTCAATGCCATCCACAATATTCTGTCGTTTCTTCTGATTTCTCTTCAACCATCCCCTCTTCATATGAGGAATGACATTTTGTGTTCCATCCTCTTAGTAACTATCATTACTTCTATAGTCATGTAATCTTTGAACAAGACCTGTTATTATTGCTATCTTCCTCTCTCTTCCTTTTGAATCCAAACATTTCCCCAATCCTAGATGGATTTCACAGTCGTGCTTACAATACCCCTCAACTTTGAATTCACCGGTTCATGACAAATCAATCCCATAAATTTATTCAACTCTTCACAAGCTCTCATCATTTTACACTTAAGATTCAAAATATTAAATTAGGTTAGGCAATCTATAACATCCTTCTCTCATCATTCATATACAAATAATCATAATTCTTGACAGAGTTTGCAAGTTTCGCATGACCTGAACAACACCTCCAATCTTGTTTTTTTATTATTATCATCAGGAGCACAATGTTGTGGGTCATTAACATAATCTTCATTCTTTTGTTATGACTACATATTCATAGTCTTCATGTCTGTTGGAAAGGTTTGCAATCAATTATCAACTTGAAGACAAAAGGATAAAAGGCTTCACGAAGATGAAACATGTCACCTTGATGGTTAGCATTCTGGGGTAGCTCTATTAAGTGGAATTCTTGCTTGATTGAAAAAAAAGAAGGGAGAATAGAAGCTTGGGAAGAAGAAGGGAAGTAGCAGAAGAAGAGGGTTCAAAGGGGCAATCTGCTTGAATGAATATCAAAGGACGAAGGAGCCATTGAGCCTATCCATGCATGAGAAGAACAATGTCCATGAGCCAAATCCATCTACCAATATTGTTAGTGAGTAAGAAAGCATCATAATCTCATTTGAGAGTGCATACCTCATCCTTTGTAATAATCTTCTAAGTAAGAATAAAATCCTCATTAAACATTGGTTTTCCCATTTGGATTTCCAAAATAAATATCTGTGTCTATGGTGCATTTAAAATCTCTATGATTGACGAATTGTTGTGACGAGTGTTATGTTATATTAATTGATTGTAAATGCTATTACCAATTCATTTTGTATTCACTATAGCACTAAAATCCATTGCCCTGTTTGCTGGAGCACTGTGTTGGAGCTTAGTTACAACTTTTTATTATTTTTGTAGTTGTTGGTATTTGTTTAATTAAAATTGCAACCCAAATGTCAATTATTTGATTGTTGGTGTAATTACTTCCTTAGCTACACCACTAATTTCTCTAAACTTCCAGTGGTTGGCTACATGCACAGAGCGTTTCTCATTTAGTTGAGTCATTGTCTGGTTTGCTAAGTCATTGGTATGAAGCCTGCTTTGTACACTGTGTTATACAACTGATTTGGAAGATGCTTAAAACAACTCTGTTATGAATTTGTGGTTTCTAGTGGGGTCACTCCGGCAATTAATGGTTGAGTGGATCACTGGAATGATAATTTGATGGAATGTTGTGCCATAGCAAGTTATAACTATCCATCCCTCGTCATAGCCACTATGCGTGTTCGCTATCCTCAAACACTATGCATTGACTTATTCTCCTACAACCATCTTCGTATGGGTATATATATGTGTGTGGTGTGGTGATAGGAATATCAAGAAGAAAGAGCTTGCATCCGGCTTACTACTTCATTTCAATCTTGAAGGGACACATATATGATTGGGCATATAACAATCTTATGGATATGAAGTCATTCATATATATATATAATTCATCAACATTGTCGTGATATGAATATCAAGAAGAAAGAGCTTGCACCTGGCCTGATACTTCACTACAATCTTGGAGGGACAAATATATGATTGGGCATAACATAATTACATAGTAGATGTATGGTGAAGAAAAGGGAGTGCTAGTTATAAACTCTTAATATAAATAGTAGAGTGCTATGTAAACGCTTAAAAATATAGAGTATAATGTTTATTTTGGCTTGACACCGTTATAGTGTTGGGGCTCGAAATTTCCCAATAAACATGGTTTTGGAACTTAGCTCGCATTGGTTCAACAACCACAAGCAAAGTAAAGAAAAAAGTGAACAAGATTGAAGATGGAGTTCTCAAAATCATTCTTATTTGCTTGTTGGTGATTAATAATAGAAAGGTTTGCACTCAGAATTGCCATATATGTTTTTATTCTTTTATAGGTGGATTTTTGCACTCCATGTGCATTTATACCTATAATTAATTCTTCTTTTGATTCGAGGACATGTTGGTCTAATATTTCTTTTTGGGTTTCAATGATCCTTGGATTTGTTCAAAAAATATGGTATATCCACACAGGTTGAACAACTTAAGAAAACTCCTCATACATATAGATCGAAGATTAATACACAATTGTATACCTCGTTAAAACCCTCGAAGAGAGAAATAATCCATGACCCCATCCGATGTGGCCGCTTGAGGCAATATATTAACATAAAAAAATTAGTTTACATTAACATCTCTCACAATTCATCAACAAATGAACTTCCATTCTCCTTAAATAGAGATCATAGACCAATTGAGTGCTAAGCCATAGATCAAATGTTGTTAGTATCAAGGAGCAGATGAATCGTTAGATTCCCTTATGTCTAGAACATCACTATGATCGTTTGACGAGTTAGATGCAAAAGAAAATCAAGAAACACAATAAAGAAACACACTTTACCTAAATACACATTAGACCAATTTAACTTAACTAGCTTCTAAGTGTTTAAATATCATGACATCCCCCTTTAAGAACAAGTACTTGGAATATAATTGAAAGATTGACAAAGGTGACACTATAGGAGAATGAAGGAGGCATTAGAGCCTATTTGTAATACCCTGGTCTTGAGCCTGTGAACTTGAACTTGTTTATATTGTAACTATTATTTTCATTTATTATGTGTTTCTCTACACTATGAGATCGCTGCCATGGTGATTATGTACACTGATAAACATGATCATTTTAATGTTAATAAAAGGTTCCAAGGTTGATTCGTGAGAAGGACACCGATGGGGCTATGAGTCTACCAAAGGGAAATGTAAGGGGGTCTAATGGGAGGAATAATTTATATAACAAAGACAGTATTGTAAAAAAATTTTTATTGTGAAAGTCATTATAGAATCTGCTTCGGACTTCATCAAATGAGGTTCTCTCTTCCATAGCTTGTTCTTCGCAGAATTCTTCTCATATCTTCTTGATCCACACATATAGATTCGTTCTTCCTTCGTTATTGAGCTTGTACATTAACAATATTTCATTCCAGGCACCTATCTTTCTCATGAACAACATCGAGGAATTTCTTTATCTCATGGGGGACAACTTCTATAAACCATTTATGGGACTCAGTGAAGAATTTCTCTGGCCTATGCAAGTGTTAACTTGTTCCTTTTGGCATAGTTTTGTATATAATTTGTAATTTTTCGGTTCCACCACTCCCTAATTTCTCCCTCACTCACCATATATATATATATATATATATATATATATATATATATATGTGGATGCTTCACTAATGGTAACTCTCTGTAATCTCGTAGATTACAAAATTGGTTCCGTTGCTGGTAGTACTAATCTGGGAAATGAAATGATCATATGATAATAAATGTTCATTTCATGTCCCGGATCAATACTACTGGCAACGGAACCAATGTTGTAATCTATGAGATTACAGAGAGTTACCATTAGTGAAGCATCCACATAATATATAAAGATACATTGCACTCAAGATCATACATACATAACGAGAGAAAGGAGATAGAGTAATTGAGACCAGAAGAACAAGAGTATTTCCTATTAGAATAGGCAAAATATATACAAAAGTGGTGAGTACTCTTCATCTTGGCTCACTAGCCTTATATAACTGACTCGACCGTTTGATTTGACTAGTTGGTCAGGAGGACCTAGTCGGATGGCCCACTAGGCTCCTCCAACAAAGCTCTACAATTTATTGCCTTATGTCCAAAATTGTTGCAAGAAAAAAAGTTTCCAAGAAAAAGATATTCATACATGTTTGTAACAAGTCTTCTTGGTGTCATGTCACTTCTGAATTCATTCTTCTTGTGGAAGACAATAGGCTTATGCTAGTCATTGTTAGTTTCCTTGTTATTTTCATCAAGCTTAACAGAATTTCTAAGGACATCAACATAGATCTTAGGTTCTTCTTCATCGTTTTGCAATGTGGAATTGGGATCATAACCGAGTCCAGTCTTGTTAGATGGTAATCTTTGGCAGCTGAGGATATTGTCCAAATTCATCAATCTCTCTTGAAATTTCAGACTATTGTTCAATTGTGCTATGATCTTGTTAATTTCTTTTCTTAGAGTAGCATTCTCATTTTCAAGTCTTTCATAATTTGTTTTTATGTAGTTGACTTTTATTTCCTCTTCAATTTCCTCTTCAATTTCCTTATGTTCTTCTAATTGATATTTCATATCAGATCTTTGTGACAATTGCTCTTTTAATAATATGTTCTTTCTTTTGGGCCTCTCCAGTTCATCCAGGGCACAAATGAATTCTCCTTCAAGATTGTTAAGATTCAATATACTAAGATAGATAACATCAGTGTTTAATTCAATTTCACAACAATAGCATATACAGGGTCACTGAGAGAATAACAAGCACAACATAAACACAAGAGACACAAATTTATCCTGGGAAACCCTCTAGGAGAAGAAAACCCAACAAAACTTCCTCAATATAGATGATCAAAAGTACAAAGACAAAACCCCAAACAATTGCTCCTTCTCCTTGCAGATCTCTCTCTCTCTCTCTCTCTCTCTCTCTCTCTCTCTCCATTGCAAATTACACAAGTGAGTGTGTGTGTGAATGAAAATGAATAAATGAGAGAGCCTAAATCTCTATTTATACATTCACTTCTACTTACAACTTGACATGTCGGCCTCAACTAACTTTACCACTCAACTAATGCTGATTGGGCCAACTCCTCTAGGGGACTTAAAAACCCCATTACATTTGACTCTAGAGGATTTATTGCCCCGACTTACATGGGAGGATTTACCTCATGACTCTATGATGACCAAACATCTCGACGGAGGAATAAAATATCTCTGAATAAATTACAATAATAAAATACAATAGAATATTCTTCGAAGTTACAATATTTCAACAAAGATCAACTTCCTCTGTCGAAATTTTACCTAGGAAGTATTCTCCTAGTCATTTTATGCCTAAATAATTAATGAGAGAAAATGGGACATGACCCTTGTATTAATTGCTTGAGATGAGCAATTAATTCACTTTATTATTATAAAGTGGCTTTTGGTGTATTTAAGTGGTAAATGAATAAATTTAATTTATGGAGAGAATTATGAGCATTTATTCTCATCCAGTGATCTAATCTATTATGGGCTCTTGGATTAGATGACTCTTCAGTTACCCTTGAGAGGCAAACCAAAATACAAAAAGTTTGAATTAAATAAGCTTTCCCTCTTTCATTTGCACACATCCCAAGAGAGTTGGAGAGCAAGGTCGAGTTTGAGAGAGAGAAGGAATGAATGAAGGAGGCATTAGAGCCTATTTGTAATACCCTGGTCTTGAGCCTGTGAACTTGAACTTGTTTATGTTGTAACTATTATTTTCATTTATTATGTGTTGCTATACACTATGAGATGGCTTCCATGGTGATTATGGACACTGATAAACATGATCATTTTAATGTTAATAAAAGGTTCCAAGGTTGATTCATGAGAAGGACACCGATGGGGCTATGAGTCTACCAAAGGGAAATGTAAAGGGGTCTAATGGGAGGGATAATTTATATAACAAAGTCAGCATTGTACAAAAAAAATTGTCGTGAAAGTCATTATAGAATCTGCTTCGGACTTCATCAAATGAATTTTTCTCTTCCACAGCTTGTTCTTCACCGAATTCTTCTCATATATTCTTGATCCACTCATATAGATTCGTTCTTCCTCCGTTATTGAGCTTGTACATTAACAATATTTCATTCTGGGCATCTATCTTTCTCATGAACAACATCGAGGAATTTATTTATCTAGTGGCGGACAACTTATATAAACCGTTTATGGGACTCAGTGAAGAATTTCTTTGGCATGTGCAAGTGTTAACTTGTTCCTTTTGGCATAGTTTTGTATATAATTTGCAATTTTTCGGTTCCACCACTCTCTAATTTCTCCCTCACTCACCATATATATATATATATATATATATAATTTGCAATTTTTCAGTTCCACCACTCTCTAATTTCTCCCTCACTCACCATATATATATATATATATCTATATATATGCGTGGATGCTTCACTAATGGTAACTCTTTGTAATCTCGTAGATTACAAAATTGGTTCCGTTGCTGGTAGTACTGATCCGGGACATGGAATGATCATATGATAATATATGTTCATTTCATGTCTCGGATCAATACTACCGGCAGCGAAACCAATGTTGTAATCTATGAGATTATAGAGAGTTACCATTAGTGAAGCATCCACATAATATATAAAGATACATTGTACTCAATATCATAGATACATAACAAGAGAAAGGAGATAGAGTAACTGGGACCAAAAGAACATGAGTCTTTCCTATTAGAATAGGCAAATTATATACAAAAGTGGTGAGTACTCTTCATCTTGGCTCTCTAGCCTTATACAGACAAGTTATAATAAGTTATTCAATTATAATTCTCTAACTGCATGATCGGTTGGCCTAACTAACCCGACCGTTTGATTTGACTAGTTGGTCAGGAGGACCTAGTCGGCTGGCCCACTAGGCTCCTCCAACAAGGCTCTACAATTGATTGCCTTATGTTCAAAATTGTTGCAAGAAAAAGATATTCATACATGTTTGTAACAAGTCTTCTTAGTGTCATGTCACTTTTGAATTCATTCTTCTTGTGGAGGACAATAGGCTTATGTTGGTCATTGTTAGTTTCCTTGTTGTTTTGATCAAGCTTGACATAATTTCTAAGGACATCAACATAGATCTTGGGTTCTTCTTCATCGTTCTGCAATGTGGAGTTGGGATCATACCCGAGTCCATTCTTGTTAGATGGTAATCTCTGGCAACTGAGGATATTGTCCAAATTCATCAATCTCTCTTGAAATTTCAGACTATTGTTCAGCTGTGCTATGATCTTGTTAATTTATTTTATTAGGGTAGCATTCTCATTTTCAAGTCTTTCATAATTTTTTTTTACGTAGTTGGCTTTTTATTTCCTCTTCAATTTACTTCTGTTCTTCTAATTGATATTTCATATCAGATCTTTGTGGCAATTGCTCTTTTAATAATATGTTCTTTCTTTTGGGCCTCTCTAGTTCATCTAGGGCACAAATTAATTCTCCTCCAAGATCAACTTCCTTTGTCGAAATTGTACCCAAGAAGTGTTCTCCTAGTCATTTTATGCCTAAGTAATTAATGAGGGAAAATGGGAAATGACCCTTGTATTAATTGCTTGAGATGAGCAATTAATTTACTTTATTGTTATAAAGTGGCTTTTGGTGTATTTAAGTGGTAAATGAATAAATTTAATTTATGGAGAGAATTATGAGCATTTATTCTCATCCATTGATCTAATCTAATGTGGGCTCTTGGATTAGATGACTCTTCAGTTACCCTTGAGAGGAAAACCAAAAGACAAGAAGTTTGAATTAAATAAGCTTTCCCTCTTTCATTTGCACACATCCCAAGAGAGTTGGAGAGCAAGGTCGAGTTTGAGAGAGAGAAGGAAGCTGACTGAGATAGGATTTCAATTCCCTAGACAAGGTACACTACAAATTCCAAGGTCGTACAGTTGATTGAAGTGGCATGAGTTTCTAGAGAGAATATGGAACATAATTCGAGGAGTTATAGCAACACATAAATCGAGGTATTTTCCAGAGTTTGAGGAGGAATTTTGGCACATAAATCTAGGTAGCCTTTCATCATTTATTACCCTATCCATACAACCAGTTCTGTAGGAGAGTGACATGTTTTTCTTGACTGAGATAACTCGAGATAACTCGAAATTCGAGATAATAAATGTTACACAAAAGCCAAGTTTGAAGACTGCTTGAATGGCACAAAAATCAAGGAAGTGGGCAAATTGTGTGAGACAGTCCGTACAGTCCTATGAAAAGGCATGATTTTCTAGAAGTTTGCTTGCACAGAATTCAAGACAGCCCTGTCACTGTTAGAGGAAGATCAATCATTGTTTTGGGGTAGCTAATTGGTCTTCATTGGTGGAGATAAGTTGTGATTTTAATTCTGATTTTTGTATTGTTGTATGTTATTGAAGAAATAAAAATACTCTCATTCTCTCTCACAGGTTTCCCCTAGTTGGGGTTTTTCCTAGGCCATTTTGGCTAAATTATCTGAGTCTGAAATCTTCATGTGTATGGTTGTTGTTTTAATTATGTTCTCGGTGTTTTGGTAGACTTCTCTTGTGGTTCTAGTTTAGATATGTTTATGATTTAAATTTCATTTGCAGTGTCTATGGTTGAATGAGATGGGTTATTAAACATTGATAATCTGAGTATAACTTGAAGCATGTTTGAGAAGTGAAATTTCTACATGGTATCATAGCCCTGTTGAGGGAAGATTGTCTGACAGTGATTTTCAGACTCGAGGGAGACTTAGTTTTTGTTCACCAAGTAGAGTTGTTGGAATGTTATTCTCAGTAAGATGGCCACTGGGTTAAGCTTGGAAGATAGGCTATACGTAGTAGGGAATTTTGTTCCATGGATGGCTAGGATAGTGCTCATTTTGGATGAAAATGAACTTTGGACTGAAGTGGTGAATAGCACAAAGGAAAATCCAATTCAAGTTCCTGCATCCACTTATGTAGCAGCACTAACAACCTTCAACAGAAAGGACATCAAGGCTTGATGCAGTAAAAGACCATGTAATCCCACACATTTCAAATAAAGACTGTGCATTTAAAATGTGGGATTCCTAAACCTTGTTGTATCGAATTTCGAATGAAAATCGAAAGATGGTATTGAGAGAGAAGCTAAAAGGAATATGGATGGCAGAATCTAAGAATGTGACTACTTACCTTACTCGGATCACCCAGGTGAGAGATGAGTTAGCAGATGTTGGGGAGGTTGTGCAAGGCAGTGACCTGGTGAGGACGACATTGAATGGAGCATCCAAGCAGTGGTCTGTCTTCGTGGAGGCAGTTGTTGCACGAGAGAACATGCCTTCCTGAGATCGTCTATGGGATGAATTTGTGAAGAAGAAGAACTAGAGAGGATTTGTGCAGGGGATCTCTTCAAATAGTAAGGAGGATGAACAGAACCTTGCCTTATCAACTAAATGAAAGAAGTCCAAGAAGGGCCCGGGAGAGGCTAAGCAGAAGAGGGGTGAGCAGAAGAAGGACCCAAGCAGAGTTAGGTGCTATGAATGCAATGATTTTGATCATTATGTTGGCCAATTTCCTAAGAAGAAGAAGGGAAAGCAAGATAAAGAGGAGCAGGTTGCAGCCACAACAAAGATTAAGAGGTATGCTACAAAGTTCGAGACCAAGTTCTCTCTTGCCATTGTTGTTTCAAGTTGCGGTAGTAGTGGACCAATTGATACTAGGAAGTGGATTATGGATAGTTCCTATTGCAGTCACATGATTGGGAGGCGAGATGACTTCCTCACTTTGAGACTATTCCAAAGTAGCTCATATAGGATAGAGATGGGACAATGCATGTAGTCAGAGGATTGGGACGGGTACGGTTCCAACTTGACTTTGGAGAGATTCTGGAGATTTCAGGAGTATGCTATATTCCAGGGCTGTAGGACAACATGCTTTCAATTCCAGCCTTGGAGGGAGCAGGATATGCAGTATTGTTCAAGAGTGAACATATCTTCATTTATGTATTGAGAGTGGATCAGTTTGACCGTGTGTTGATAGGTCAACGGAGATATGGAGAGTATGTAGTGCATGGTCAGCCTATAGTTGAAGGATATGGGTGGATAACAGATCCTGAGTCTGAGATAGATGGTGAGTGATATACTTGAAGGATTGATGTGGCGCCGAGTAGTCAGTTTGTAGTTCAGAGGAGAAAGCGAGATGCTCCAGAGATTATTGTGGCACCGAGTAGTTCATCTTATATTCAGATGAGTCAGCGAGAGGCTACTTCCTCCAGTGTTGGCAAGAGGGTTAGTTGGTATGACTTGTCACTGATGGATGAGCGAGATGAGATGTCCCGACATGAGGCATCAGTGCAGGATAATTGACAGCTTCCATAGATAGGGGGAGCTTCTACTACTGACAGTGTGAGACTGGAGTGTGTTTCTGGCAGAGGATATGCCAAAAGGTCTTCTCGCGTAAGCGGAAGCACTAAGATTTGCAGCTCAGGATGTCCTTCATGTGATGATGTCTAACATGAGGGGACACTTGATTTGAACTTTCTAGAACAGAGTTTAGAAAGGGAGGGCATCTCAAATATTGTGTGAGAAGCACATGAGCCGTTTACCAGCTTTGGTGGGGAAACAGTTTATCTTCTTCATGGATGAATTGGTAGTATGGGAGAACACCTTCCTTGGTAAGTGGGAGTGTTGAAATTGTACCTAGGAAGTGTTCTCCTAGTCTTTTTATGCCTAAGTAATTCATGAGGGAAAATGGGACATGACCTCTTGTATTAATTGCTTGAGATGAGCAATTAATTCACTTTATTATTATAAAGTGACTTTTGGTGTATTTAAGTCGTAAATGAATAAATTTAATTTATGGAGAGAATTATGAGTATTTATTCCCATCCATTGATCTAATCTATTGTGGGCCCTTGGATTAGATGACTCTTCAGTTACCCTTGAGAGGAAAACCAAAAGACAATAAGTTTTAATTAATAAGGTTTCCCTCTTTCATTTCCACACATCCCAAGAGAGTTGGAGAGCAAGGTTGAGTTTGAGAGAGAGAATGAAGCTGACTGAGACAACAACATGATTCCCAAGACAAGGTACATCACGGATTCCAAGGCCGTACAATTGATTGAAGTGGGACAAGTTTCTAGAGAGAATCTAGAACATAATTCGAGGAGTTACAGTAGCACATAAATCGAGGTATTTTCTAGAGTTTGAGGACGAATTATGGCATAGAAATCGAGGTAGCCTTTCAGCATTTAATACCCTGTCCGTACAGCCAGTTTTGTAGCAGAGTGACACGTTTTTCTTGACTGAGATAGCTCTAAATTTGAGATAATAAATGCGGCACGGAAGCCGAGTTTGAAGACTGCTTGAAGGACATGAAAATCGAGGAAGTGGGAAAACTGTGTGAGACAATCTGTACATTCCTGTGAAAAGGCATGATTTTCCAGAAGTTTGCTTGCACAGAATTCGAGATAGCCCTATCACTGTTAGAGGCAGCTCAGTCACTGTTTTGGGGAAGCTTCTTGGTATTCATTGGTGGAGATAAGTTGTGATTTTAATTCTGGTTTTTGTACTGTTGTATGTTATTGAAGAAATACAAATACTCTCACTCTCTCTCACAGGTTTTCCCTAGTTGGGGTTTTCCTACGCCATTTTGGCTAAAATATCTGAGTCTGAGATCTTCATGTGTATGGTTGTTGTTTTAATTATGTTCTCAGTATTTTGGTAGACTTCTCTTGTGCTTCCAGTTTAGATGTGTTTATGAGTTAAATTTCATTTCCAGCTGTCTATGGTTGAATGAGATGGGTTATTAAACATTGATAATCTGAGTATAACTTGAATCTTGTTTGAGAAGTGATTTTTATACATCCTCAACATAATCTTCTTCAATTTCTGAGATTCTATTTTTGTTTTCATTTACATTGGAGTTTGTTTCTTGGACCATGAACATAATTTCATCTTCAATGTCTTCATCACTTTTCTTAGAGGAGTAGTTGTTCTCTTTAGAATAGAGATTCTTCTTTTGGAAGTACTTGTTATTTCAAGTCTTATCCCATTTTCTTTCTTTGAATCCATAGTCTTCTTTTTTCTTCTTGTTTCTATTTTTATTGTAGGGACATTTGGCACCACTTCACCACAACTGAAACATTTGAAAGGGAGATTACCTCAATGTTTGTCAGTTCCCTTTTTTACTCACGAAGTTAGCTTCCTCAACATAATAGTCATCATTAGAGTTGTCACTAGATCTGTCTTTCTTTTTGTTTACTTTCCTTGAGGTTTTGAATGCCATCTCCATTCTGGATGTTTTTTCTTGCCCTATTCACATTTCATATGCTGTGAGGATTCCATGTAGTTCATCAATTTTCAAATCTCCAAGATATTTTCTTTCTTCAAAGCTGAAACTTTGGCATCAAATATTCTCGGTAATTATCTCAATACCTTTTGTACAATCACTGGTTTTTCAGAATTTTCACCCAAACCTTTGATGGTGTTGACAATCTCATCTACATAGAGAAGGTCGCTTGTAACTTTCTCTTCTTAATCCATTATCAATCTCTCAAACTATCCTCTATGTGTTTGAAGCTTGGATTGCTTAGTTATTTCATCACCCTCGTAGACATTCTAAAGCTTGTCCCAAATTTCTTTAGCCGAGTTGCAATGCATAACTTTTACAAATTTAGAGTTTGAAAGAGCATATAATATAACATTCATTGCTTTGACATTGTTTTCAAAAGGCGTTTTTCCAACTGCATGTGTTGGGGGAGTCTTTGGTATTGTGTATCTATTCACTACAAAGTTCCAAACATCAAACCCCTGTGCCAGTATGAATACTTTCATTCTAATGCTCTAGAAGGAATAGTTGGATCCATCCACGTTCCATCAAATAGTGGTGCTCCATTCTTGGAGAAATTATCTTTCCTATCCATGTCTGCTACAGAGATATCCCTTCCAGTGGTCAAACTGTCTGAAGGAACCTGCTCTGATACCAATTGTTGGAATATTTAGTAGTGCTGAGAGGGAGATGAATCAATACTAGACAATTTTAACAAATTTTACTTCAAACACTTAGCTGCAACAACTTTAAATCACCATCACATAATTAACCATAGCATATTATCAATCATCATCATCAACACATAAGACAATGCACTAGAAACAAAGATTTACAGTGGAAACCCAAACAGGGAGAAAACCACTTGTGAATCCTTCATTAACAAACTTCAATTTGTTACAATTATTACAGGCTGCTACTTATGACGACACCAATCCTATGTAAGCTCCAACTTACAATTCTACAAGCTCCAACTTGCAATCAACATGCTTCAACGTAGTTTACGGATGAGGACACCTATCCTCTTGTGCAAGCATCAACTCACACCAATAGGAACCAACCTGACTAGAAGTTGAGGACATCAATCTACTCAACTATTTAGGACTACAATTCTCAGCTTAGCTCCATACTGTCACCCTTATTTACAATTTATTGGCTATGATGCAGAGCCGTAACACTCTATCTTCTAACTTGTTATGTCACCACAAATTGCAGTCAACTTGTATTAAATTGCATTTGTTCATTCAACATTATGTACTCCTCCTTAGTATTGTGGCATTGACCTTCATCTTCAAAACTTGACTTATGAATGGAGTGCCCAGTGATTTTAGAACATAATCAATAGAGATTTCTTCTGATCCTGTACCAAAAATATAATTTGTGATTTATGTTCCCAAAGAACCAAGTCACTTCAGTGTTGAGAGTGCACTAGCGTTCTCAGAATTCAACACAAAAATATGACCTGTGATTTCTGTGATTTGTACACATTAGAAACTCATTCATACGATTTTAAACCTTATTGCATTTGGCTCATAGATTTATTATAAGTTCAAAACTTCTTTCTTCTTGTCAACAAAACCCTAGTACCTACAATTTACAAAACCCAAAGCTTCTACAAATTCTCAACATGTTATTTGTAGTACCTGCAATTAAACCAAGAATAAAAACCTGAACTCCATCATATCATCCTCATATTTTATCTTCTCCAATCTTCATTCTCCATTCGTGCCATATCTAGTGTGTTCAATTTCAAAGCAATCTCAATTTTTCTTAATACACACACACTGCTCAACTTTCAAATCGATCTTCTATTTATACCCATCGTGCTCAAAAACATGTGGATCCAATAAAGCGTATTGCTAAGCCAATGTGGACATATTGTGATCACTTTCCTTGGCCGGCCTGTTCATTTGGGGATCCAACGTGTAAACAAGGGGCGTTCTCACTCGTTATTTGCCTTTGTAAGAGTTCATGTGGACCCAACGTAAGGGACATAACACATAGTTGAAATCGGCATGGACCCAATTGGTGATCGAGGTTAAGTCTTCGTGGACCTAAATGATGAAAGGAAATAGTATCAAGATTTGTTTGTGGGCACACTCTCTGCTCAGTAAATCGTTTTCCAGCTTGACCGTCATACGAGAAACTCTTTTTCTTTCCAATGCAAAACTTAACACCACAATTTCAAAATTGATTTGCAAGAGATGTGGGCCCATCGTGGTAACTGAGAGAATTTCCAGCTGATCCGACACTCATCATGGTCATAAGAAAAGGTTTGATGTGATTTAGATATGGTCATCCAACACACCATCATTTTCTAACTGATCCGGTAGTCTAATTGGTTTCCTGTGAAGCATGGCTTGTTCCAGTGGTCCAATTGATTTCTTGTGACGCCTGGCCTGTTCCGGTAGTTCATACACTATTTCGGCACTTATGCTTGATATAATGATACTGCCATTATGATACTACTTTGCAAACAACTTCACATCAATGACAATCTACAACATAATGTTGGGGTTTTACTAATTACTTTAAACCCTAACCAAGATCTACTCTCATGCAAGAAAATAAACTTAATGCACAGCGGAACTTACTTTCCATAGTCTCTGGGTTGATACGCTCCTGGTCTTGACTTGAGTTGTTGGCTCTCAAATCCTTCCAAGAACTTGCAATCCTTTTCTCTGGAGAGTATCCTGTCTTCAATGGAGCAGACAATTTTTCTAGATCATTACAAGCCTTGGAGACTCAGCCCTTTTATAGCAGTGCCAAAGAAAAAGATTCTAATCCTAGGGCTGCTGAAATTTAGCTAATACTTTGGAAACAAGTCCAAAAGAAATCTGGAGTTTCCGATTTTACAAAAAACTTCAAATGGGGAAACTTCAGAAAAAACTGAAATAAATCAGAATAAATTCTGATTTCCTTATTTAGCTCAATTTACTGCTATTATTTTAATCAACTATAATCGGTCCATTAACAATTATAATTGATTAACATTATTCTATATGTATTTGTATCCAAATACTTATTTAAATACGTATAATGCCATGACTTAATTAATCACATTGTTTGGCATGTTTTAATCATTTCATAGATGTAATCTTTCGACAGTATTTGATATCATAATCATAATGCACGTATGTCCAACTTAATTATTGGAGTTAGACGTCTCTAAATCCAACAATCTCCCACATGGACAAGTGCAACCTTTTGATTATATATCCTTAACTTTATTGCATGCAACTTTTCTGTCTTTCTTATCGTATTTCTTAAACAATTCCGTCCATCAATTATGCTAACAAAGGACTTAAGCAGCACTTGTCACATTTATTCGCAACTAAACCGACATAAATCACGCTGCAAACATAACTGAATGACATGAATCTGATTTGGACATATAGTTTAGAAATTACACGCAAGTGTGATTATACGTGCCTATTTCTAATTGAGTCACCTTTACTTTACTGTATGAGGTCAAAAATTAAACTTTAAAGAAAGAAATAATGAAACCGAAACTGAATGCAACTTGTATATATCATCAAAAATGTTTACAATTGCATTACATAGAACATCAAAAACAAAACTTAAAACATATTCAGACTCCCACATTTTCTAACTATCCTAAATAGATATTACACCCATACGGGCAACATGTTCGTGAAACTTCTTGGGTGGTAATCCTTTAGTAAGAGGATCAGCAATCATGGAGTCTGTGCCTATGTGTTCTATACATAATTCATTATTCTGCACTCTCTCTTTTACAACCAAAAACTTAATATCGATGTACTTTGACTTTGACAAACTTCGGTTGTTGGTTGCGTATAACACTGCTGAATTGTTGTCACATAATAATTTGAGTGGTTTCTGAATAGAATCCACAATTTTCAGGCTTGTGACGAAGTTCTTCAGCCATACGCCATGATTAGATGCTTCATAGCATGCAACAAATTCAGCTTCCATAGTGGACGAGGCTACCAATGACTGCTTAGCGCTCTTCCATGACACGGCACTGCCTGCCATCATAAAGATGTATCCTGATGTTGACTTCATGCTGTCGACACATCCTCCAAAATCAGAATCAGTATATCCAATGACCTCGAGCTGTTCCGATCTCCGATACGTGAGCATATAGTCCCTTGTTCTCTTTAGGTATCTCAACACTCGCTTGGCTGCCTTCCAGTGTTCCATACCTGGGTTACTCAAATATCTCCCTAGCATTCCAGTGATGAACGCAATATCTGGACGCGTGCATACTTGTGCATACATGATGCTACCCACGGCTGAGGCATAGGGAATATCTTTCATGATGTTTTTATCTAAGTCAGTTTGGGGACATTTTTCAGACTAAACTTATCTCCTTTTGATACAGGGGTATCTCCTGGTTTGCTGTTTTCCATGCCAAATCTTGTTAGAATCTTATCGATATAGTTCCTCTGGGATAACCTTAGAATACCTTGAGATCTATCTCTAAGTATTTCAATCCCTAGAACAAATGATGCATCACCAAGATCTTTCATTTCAAAGTTCTTAAATAAAAAATTCTTAGTTTGATGCAACATGTCCTTATCGTTACTGGCAAGCAATATGTCATCTACATATAAAACCAAGAAAATAATTTTACTCCCACAGAACTTAAGGTATATGCATTCGTCTACTATGTTAGACTCAAAACCAAATGAGCTAACAATTTTGTGAAATTTTTGATACCATTGTCGAGATGCTTGTTTTAGCCCATAGATAGATTTCTTAAGTCTGCAAACCATAGACCCTGCATCACCTGATACAAAGTTCTCTGGCTGCTTCATATAGATTGTTTCATCAATGTCACCATTGAGAAACGCCGTCTTTACATCCATCTGATGAAGTTCTAAATCATAATGTGCTACAAGCGCCAATATAATCCTTAAAGAGTCTTTCGATGAAACTGGAGAGAAAGTCTCTTTATAATCAATGCCTTCTTTCTGTGTGAAACCTTTCGCAACAAGACGTGCCTTGTATTTTTCAACATTGCCTTTAGAATCCCGCTTAGTCTTAAATATCCATTTGCAACCAACGGGTTTCTTGTCTTTAGGCAACGGAACGATATCCCAAACGTCATTGTCATACATAGATTTCATCTCTTCATTCATGGCATTAATCCACTTTTGAGAGTTAGAGCTTTCCATAGCTTGTTTGATATTAACAGGATCATTTTCAAACATGCCAATGTCAAACTCATGTTCTTGAAGATATGCATAATCCTTAGATTGTGTAGATCTTTTCTCTCTAGTAGATCTCCTAATTGGCACAGGTACTAGATTTTCTTGAGGTTCATTTACAACTTGATCTTCAACAGGAGGAGGAACATCATTATCAATTTCTGAATCTCCCACAGGCCCTAGGCCATCAACATTTGTCATGTCAATGTCAGGGTTTGGGTTGGGTTCAGGTCCATTTGTGTTCTCTATTCCATGTTGAGTTTCTAACTGAGTTATTTGTGATGATGAAGTTTGCATATTGTCAGAAGATGTATTTCTAAACGCAATCGGAATTTGAACAAAACCAGGACTTTGGTCCATAGTCTCATTTCTAAATGCAATCGGAATTTGAACAAAACCAGGACTTTGGTCCATAGTCTCATTCGCATTCGTCTCTTCTTCTTCAAAAATACTATCTTTTGTCATATCTCCCCCCACAAACTCATTATCCTCAAAAAATTTCGCACTTCTTGACTCGAAAACTGTATGTTCTGTTGGATTATAGAATTTGTATCCCCTAGATCGTTCAGAATAACCTATAAAGTAACAACTAATGGTCCTTTCGTCCAGTTTCTTTTCATTTGGCTTATAAGGCCTAGCTTCACATGGACATCCCCAAACTCTCAAATGATTCAAGCTAGGCTTGCGCCCAACCCATAACTCGTAAGGGGTCTTGTTAGCTGCTTTAGTAGGCACTCTATTAAGTATGTATGATGCAGTCTTTAAGGCTTCTCCCCACAAATTCTCAGGTAGAGTTGTACGAGCAATCATACTTCTCACCATGTCTTTAAGGGTGCGATTTCGCCGTTCAGCAACACCATTCATTGCAGGCGAACCTGGCAACGTATACTGAGGCACAATTCCGCATTCCTCTAAGTATTTTGCAAAGGGACCTTGACATTGTTCTCCTGATCCATCATAACGACCGTAGTATTCACCACCACGATCAGAACGAATGGACTTTATACGTTTGTTAAGTTGTAACTCAACTTCCGTTTTGAACTTTATGAACACGTCTAATGCTTCTGCCTTTTCTTTTATTAAGTAAATAAGACCATATCTTGAATAATCATCTATGAATGTGATAAAGTAACGGTGACCATTTCTTGTAGCTTTTGGAAAAGGACCACAGATATCCGTATGAATTAATTCTAAGACATCATTACATCTTTTTGCATCATATTTACGTTTATTAGTTTGTTTTCCCTTTATACAATTGACACAATCACTTAGTTTGTAAAATCTAAAGGTTGGAGAATATCATTAGACACAAGACGTTCTATCCTTTTCATAGAGATATGTCCTAATCGCTTGTGCCATAATGTTGGAGATTTCTCGCAAGTTAATTTACGTTTTCTATTATCTACATGCAGTGCCTCTGAATGTGAAGTGTCTATATCTAGAAAATAAAGATTATCATAAGAAGACAGGATACCAGAAGCAAGAAGCTTAGAATTTTGACACAAACTAAATTTTCCATTACCAAATGAACATACATAACCATTTTTGTCCAAATAAGATATAGAAATTAGGTTCCTTCTGAAAGATGGAACCACTAAAGCATCAAAACTTAAATAAAATCCTGTCTTACATAATAATCTAAATTTTCCTATGCTTTTCACTTCTACTTTATTGCCATTTCCTACGTAAACGTGGCGCTCCGCCTCACTTGGCTTGCGATGGCTTAGGAAACCCTGCATCGACATACTGATGTTAGTCGTTGCACCTGAATCTATCCACCAAGTATATCTAGATACAGAACTTAAATTAACTTCAGAACAAACTAAAGCAAGAGACATACCTTTCTTTGCCAACCATGCATGATAGTTAGTGCAGAATTTCTTTGTATGTCCTGACGCTTTGCAGAAAAACAGTTCCTTTCTTCTGCTTTCGCAGAAGTATCTTCCTTCTTGCTTTTCTGCGCGGCATTGTTTGCAGCTACCTTGGCAGCAAACTTGCGCTTCTTGCCTTTACCCTTATGATTAGATGTTACTACATGAGCACTTTCCCCCTTAGTCATTTTCTGTCTCTCTTCCTCCTGCACCAACTGAGCCTCAAACTCAGGTAGTGTCCACGTCCCTTTTTGACAATTATAAGTCATCTTGAATTGACTAAAGTTGGACGGGAGAGACAGAAAAATGAACTCAATGAGAACTTCATCAGAGATGTCATAATTATGCCCTTTCAAGGCACGTTGCAGTCTTGTCATCTCAATAACATGCTCTCTAACCCCTTCTTTTCCCTTGTATTTTATTGTTGCCAACTTCACAAAGAGTGTACTAACTTCAGTCTTTTTACTCTTTGTGAATTTCTCTTCGAGGGCCTTAAGGTATTTAATAGCGCCGGTCTCTGTATCAGGTATTATGCCCCGAAAAGTCTCATGGATCGTTTGCTTCATCACCATTATGCACATGCGATTTGAATGCTCCCATCTATCAATATCAGCCTTCTCTTGGGGAGTTTCTTCACCCTCTTTATTGGGCTTGGGGCGATCAAATCTCAGTGCAGTGTCCAATTGCATGATCCCTAAGACTAATTTCAGCTTTTCTTCCCATTGTTTGAAATTGTTCCCCATGAGGGGCTTAATTTGACTTAGATTTGACATTATGTTTAGATCTGAAAAATTGAAGAACAAAAGGAAAAATTAGATATTATGCATCACGATTTTATCTTTAATCATAATTCTAAAATCTATCTAAAGGCCTAAATTAAATTATGTGCTCCATTGAATCTTTTAGCCAAAACACCACTCAATAATGAAAAACACCTTTGGGCGCAATCATTACCTTATTGTCTTTTCCGCCTTTGGGCCAGATTGACATATGTGTTGCAACTTATTTGTTATACATCATCCTTATGCACCAAACAACTTAGCAGGTGCCAACCCTCCTTTGGGAAAGCTAACACCCACGTCCATTGAGCTTGTCATGAGTCATCCTTGCAATCGTCTTACACAGAGCGGTTCGTTTTGCGAACATCAATGCTTGACTCATGCGAAAACAACACATGTATACATAAAATGCCTTTAGTTAGATTCCAAAATTATACCTAAAATCATCATCCTTATTTGTTAACTTAACAGTTGATAATATGTGCTTGTTCAAGTAAAATATTAACATCTCTAAAAGAAAGTATCACATTCAGAAATACTAAAATACTAAAAACTGGAATGGGTGCCTTTATTGATTCTTTTATGAAACTGTACTTTTTACATAAGCCCATAGAAATAAGCATTGCAGCCTCAAAAATGATTTAAACACTGCACCCTAAAAAAAAAAAACATTTTGATGTAGATGTATTCTTCAGTTTCAGAGGATTGAATCATTTATTCAATTACAGATTAATGACATAGTCATAAATGGTATTCAAACATTCCATTTGTTTCTTTTCCTGCCCAGAATGTCATGTGTTTCAATCTGAACATTCGTTTAAAAAGACTTTGAAAAATAACATTTTCTAATCACTTTTAATTACATTGCATATAATAATTAAAAAAAAAAAAATCATGATATCCATTTAATATCATTTCTCATAACGTCTTTTAACACATCTGGGGCATAATATATTTATATAACAACCATTTTATAAACTGAACATAAAATATGCCTTTTTATGCTATGTACCTAAAACATAACAAATATAATATAGAGCCCATCATTTTAAAACTGTATGAAATAAAAATGGTTTGCATAGACTACACATTACATAACCATGGTAATCAAAACGCATAACTGAAATTTCCACATAACAAATCGATTTTCAAATCCAAAAAAAAATTTACTACCGTAATACTGGCTGGGCCGAGTAAGATCCATATGACCAAATGTATCTTTCTGCGTCTATCTCCTCAGGGTGAAAGGAGATTTTTTTTTTTTTTTTTGGAAGAAATTCAAAGAAATTATTACTGCAATCGTGGTTGATACACAAAGTGTGCAATTATCAATTCTGGAAACGTTTGACTAAGAAATCGTTACACAAAGTATGGAATTATGAATTCTTGAAACGTTTTGGCATAAAGAATTTAAATACTGGGATTTGGAATAACAATTTCCTGAGATTTTCAGATTCGACTAAACACACGGTTTCCTTCTGAAAAACGATTACTACCATACAAGATAAAGTAAATTGAGGAATTTTAGTCATACAGAGAAGTCTCAGCGTGGGATTTGCATTAGTTGAATAAAATTTCTTGGTTTACTAAAATTTGGGACCATTCCTTCATCAAAACTGATAAAATTGGGATCGAAATTTAGAGCACGACAAAACTGATTCGGCTATAGCTAATTTTCCCCAAAACGATCAATAAAACTGCCCTTGCTCTGCCTGAAGTCCAGTATCCAGACTCAAAGACAGAGAAGGAAGAATGGTTTAACCCCAAACTTCTCAGCATGTAAAACAAAAAAAAAAGAAGAAGAAGTCAACGCGGCTAAACGAGAGAAAGCGAGCTCTCACTATGGTCGTGCCCTGTATGGCTTCGCCTGGAGGCCCTTCGCATGGATCATCGGGCTGCGCCCTCCCCCTTTTCTTTGGGTAATTTTCCAACAACAGCATAACTTACATGAGGGTGGCTTTTCCATCTTAAAAGGCTGTTGGGAGAAGGAATGTACAGATCTCAGAAAGCTTCCTCAAATCGCAGAGCTAAAACAACGGAAATATTAACCCAAAAAAGATTTCAACAAATCGAAAATCAAAATGATATTTAGATCTTAGGGAGCATACAGGGCATAACAATCGTTTCTCAGCCATCTACCAACGCATAAGACCGAGATATGCTCAAACAGAATGTAAATTTCGTTTTTAACTTCAAAGCACATTGTAGATAATATAGAAACGCTTCCATACAAATCTCAGAGGAGACAGAACTTGCTAGGGTGTTTTTCCAGCCAATCTCAGAGTTGAAGCATTTTAAAAATCAATCCACGGAGAAGGAAGAACTCGCCAGATCGTGTTGCAGTCACGGCAGATGCTAAAACGTTTTTCTTGAATGGAAACAAAAAACCATAAAGGAGAAGTAAAACCAATTCATTAACCCTGGACGGCTTTACAGGATTGAATTCAACACGATTTTTAAAGCGGAAAAAAAAAATGTAAATCGAATATCAGATCTAGAAAACGCATCTCTCACTCAGGGGATCACACGCAGCAATTTCAGCCATGGAGACTTGGATTTTTTTAAACTGCAATTCTTACACAAGGGAGGCTCTGATACCAATTGTTGGGGTTTTACTAATTACTTTAAACCCTAACCAAGATCTACTCTCATGCAAGAAAATAAACTTAATGCACAGCGGAACTTACTTTCCATAGTCTCTGGGTTGATACGCTCCTGGTCTTGACTTGAGTTGTTGGCTCTCGAATCCTTCCAAGAACTTGCAATCCTTTTCTCTGGAGAGTATCCTGTCTTCAATGGAGCAGACAATTTTTCTAGATGATTACAAGCCTTGGAGACTCAGCCCTTTTATAGCAGTGCCAAAGAAAAAGATTCTAATCCTAGGGCTGCTGAAATTTAGCTAATACTTTGGAAACAAGTCCAAAAGAAATCTGGAGTTTCCGATTTTACAAAAAACTTCAAATCGGGAAACTTCAGAAAAAACTGAAATAAATCAGAATAAATTCTGATTTCCTTATTTAGCTCAATTTACTGCTATTATTTTAATCAACTATAATCGGTCCATTAACAATTATAATTGATTAACATTATTCTATATGTATTTGTATCCAAATCCTTATTTAAATACGTATAATGCCATGACTTAATTAATCACATTGTTTGGCATGTTTTAATCATTTCATAGATGTAATCTTTCGACAGTATTTGATATCATAATCATAATGCACGTATGTCCAACTTAATTATTGGAGTTAGACGTCTCTAAATCCAACACATAATATACGCACTGTGTCGACATTGATAGATTTTTTTAAGCTAGTGCATCTTGTTATGATGATATGCATCGGTGCATCTTGCTTTAATGATATGCACCAATATGTCTTAAAGTGGGTGCACTGGTGGATATTGTGAAAATATGTGCACCACATTACAAACCAAACCAAAGGTGAAGGTTTTAAAAGAGGCATTTTTTGAAAATTTCTCCCAATTGTATAACAATAAAACCCTCTTTAAAAGTTGTTTTCCTTGTGATTATTCCAATATTGTTTTCTAGTTCTCTACCATCAATAGCTTCAAGTCCATCACCTCCAATTTTTAGATATTCAAGGTCATGTTTTACATTTACACAAGTAACATCAGATTTTAGGATAAAGAATATGGATTTCCAAAGGAACTTGACATGGTTATTTCTTCAAGCACTTCATCATCTTTGGGTATGCACTCAATTATAAGGTTACAATTGTTGTTATTTCTTTTTCAATAATACTCGTAGTAGCCTTTTTGTCATCTTTCTTAACCTCTTCACTTTTTTGACTCTTTTTTCTTTTTCACAAGACAAATGCACATATTTTCTTCTTTGTTTACTTTCTAAGACATTGAATCCCTCTTTAAGAATGTTTATCAAATAATTCTTAATTCCTTTTTCTTTCACCAACTTCATGTAAGTGGATTTTGACCATGGCCTCAATAATAACAAACATTTCACTCTTTTTGCTTTTCAGAAGACAAATGCACATGTTTTCTTCTTTGTTTACTTTCTGAGACATTGAATCCCTCTTTGAGAATGTTTATCAAATAATTCTTAATTCCTTTTTCTTTCACCAACTCCATGTAAGTGGATTTTGACCATGGCCTCAATAATAACAAACATTTTACTTATTTCCATCTTCTCATTGGCATTAAGTTCAAGTTGTCTTGAAATCCATGGTTTCTTCTCCGTAAACCCATATAGCAATATAAATGAAATATTCATCTTCTTTGCAATATTTCTTATTGCAAAATGCTTCTTTACTCACCAATTCATGAAAACAATCATCTCTACCTCTAGTTTTATTATGTTCTCATGGAACAACTTTTGGTTATTTCACCAGTAACTAAACTTAGACTCATTATGTCTATTACATAACCACTCACACTAACAATATCATTTACTCACCTTCACAAAGGCCACATGCAACCACTCTTTAAGGACACACCAATACTCTAGCAGGAACAAAGATCTACTCTTATACCACTTGATGCAAGCCTAAGGACTACATATCAGCATTTTATTTAATTAAAGACAACAACATTAGCCTATGAGACAGAATGTAAATATGACAAAACCAAGAAAAATATTCATTTAAAATGGCTAAAAATAAGGTCGAATATAATTTCATATTAGAAGCATACAAGCATGCATTGATCTCAAGTTACAATCTTTTATTTCATTTAACAATTCCTAAATGTTTTATTTGTTTCTTAGTCTTGTATTATTTTGATGAAACCATTTCCCCTTCTAGTGTAATATTTCAATGATAAATCTTTTTCTCCTTTACCATCTTAGAAACTTGATCAAGTCAAATACATAATACAGGGTCATATGACTCATCAAATAACACCATTATTCTCCGTTCATTACCAAGTAGTTGTAGTTAATTTTCCCCAAATTTTCAAAATAACTACAACGCTCATTTCACTTTCTTAATCAACACCCTCAACTCTTTGACTATGAATGCAATTATTTAATGAAATCACCACAAGGTTTTCAAGGCACACGAGCATGGTTTCATAACAAATTTTGGACTATACAAAAACCCAAACATTTGAATCACCTAGAGGCTCTTTATAACCAAAATGATGATCCGCCAAAAGGTTCCTTCATTTACTTTCCAAATTTATAAATACAACCAAAGAAACAACGTTGCAAACATGATGAATTGACCATGCCCATGCATTGGATTTACTTTACAATACATACAACATGGATCTAACCTAGTTATGGGATTGGGAAAGTGTGTAGGATAGCATTGAAATCCTTGCATTATTATTTCCACATCAATAAACACATGGAAATTTTATGAAATGCCACTCTACCAATCAATCTCTAGCCAAGTCTATGCATCCATATCTAGACGAAATTTCAGTCGAACCTCTCAATAGCTTGAGTGCTTAATTTTGGACGCCTTTAAAAATTTAATGTTATAAGATGAGGAACACAATTATAATTACATAATTATATCGAGGTTTTATATCCATAAGTGTTTATATTTTAGAATTTGGTGTGGAGTAGTAAGTATGCTTTTTCTAGATTGCAGGAGATTAATTTTATGGACATCTTTCCAAATTTGAAATAAACAATTATATATATATATATATATATATATATATATAATCACTGGTAGTTGATGCATGGATAACGGGTAGCTGACAACACGTGGATAACGAGCATTGGCACACAACCAGGGCAGTCCTTAATATCTACATGAAAAATGGTGTCTTTTTAATAAAACCTAATTTGAACACATTAATTTGACATATATGTAATATTAATTTTGCAGTTCATTAAAATAACAACTATTTTGTTGCATTTTTCTGGGTTCAGGCACACTTCATTATATAGAAAAACGACTTAGACTATTAAATAACCATATTGGGACATCAGTGTGATTTTATGCATAGTGCAAGACGTTGTAACTAGATATAGTCTTAAAATAAAACTAGAACCATGAGAAAATTACTTATTGTTAACTATGTACAAAGGAAATCCACTAAGCAAAACGAGGCTATAATAAACCTACAACAAAAAAATACATATAAAACAAACTAAAAACTTAATTCAAATTGGAGAGAGGGAAGCCATTCAAGCCTGATAGATGTAAGAATGATGGGCATTGGATGCCTAAGAAAAAATAATATATAGCTAAGAAAACATTAAAAAAAATCCTCAATACCAAGCAATTTAGTATCACTAGCATCACAGGGGCTGGAGCATCAAATTTTGTTGTTTAATAGTTGTCGCAACATCATATATGTGTGGGATGGGGGATGAAACATCATATAGGTATGGGATGGGGGGGGAAATGGAATCAAGCCTAATTCAATTGGATCCTTGCAACTCACTGTATGTTTGAGTCTCAATAATCTACCTTTTAAATTGAACCAGAACACCAAAAGAAGTTTGCTAATGGCTCGATTTGAGAAAATTCTAGATGTGAGTAATTAAGAGCTCAAAGCTTTAAAATTTGTTGTGTTTTGTACCAATCCATGATTCGGCGAATTCACAATCAGTGGCATGGGATCTAAGTTATTTAGTGAAAATAATTAATGTATCTACCTCTATGTCGAAACCGTTTCAATGGTGATGCGGGCCACTACCCTCGTTATTGTCTTACGAAAAGACACGAGAATGAGGAAGAAGACTTAAAATTATGGAATTCACCTTCAAAGAGTGCCTTACAATCACATTGGTAAGGAGTGATAAGAACATCACACCAATCCAACGTGTCAAATCTCAGTTGATATTGTCAATTAAAGACTTATATGGTAAATTTAATATAAGACTTATAGTTGTCTCTAACTCTTTGCGTCTTGATACATTTGATATTTTATGGTTGTTTGTGTGCCTTAAGCCAATTGATATTATAAGGTGAGGATGTGCATGCATAATAATCCTTAGTTATGACTATGAGATGAGGATTTAAAGAGAAGAGGATGTAAAGACATGTAATTTTTATATGTATTTTGGTGGCGAGCACCTAATACAAATGTGGTGAGAAACCACATATGTTTGGAAGGACAGAGAGAGATTACATCATGATCATGCCACCCATCAAATTGAAGACTACCCCTTAGCCAAAAAATGTTTTATTAAATTTGATTAATAACCATTGTGGTGCTTTGGTGGACAGTTTTTTTTCTAACTCACTGTTTCTCCATATCGTGTTCCCAGTGCCACGTCTATATATCAATGCATAAATTGACCTCTGCACAGTTTGTGGCCCTAGCTAGTGCATGCCATTATTTGTAGTTGCATTCCATTGAGTGTTGTTTAGAGTTGCCATGAGTCTATGACATTCATGCAAGAAATGAAGTCTTGTAGAGGATGACTCATCAAACTGGCCATTTGAATTTCATTTTGTCTAAAAATGAGTGGACATTGGTAGCTAGGTTCACATAGGTAGTAGGAACAAAGTTTCAGGATCATTTTGGGCATAGTAGTAGACTAGTAGTTATTATCTGTTGTTATAACCGTAGTCATTGACACATTGTCACACCTTAATTTTTAGCCCAAAGTGACTCAAGATTTTGAGTCAAATCATGGTGGCAAGTGCCTCGTAGTCATCAATCATCACTCGTCATCTTGCACAGCTAAGCAGTGAGTGCATGAAGTGAGTGAGTGAGTGATTATAATTTATGATATTTCCAATAATTTGAATGACAAGTCGAATTTTATAGCATAGGAAATTCAGCATAGAAATTGAAATTTATATAGATGGGTAATTTTAAATGTTTCCCTTCTTTTGAAATGTTGATATAAATTATGTCCAATCAACTTAGCATCCTCATCATTTAGAAAACTTCTTCTAAGGCACATACACACTTCATAAATTTCAAGTTGATTATGAACAATCTCGAACAATCGAAATCTCCTAAGTATTCTCTTCAATATCTTTTACTAAAACAATTCTTATGATAAACTCACACACATTTTCCTCAATATGCTCAACTAAAGATGGTGCAACATGGTTCTTCTTTAGTATAAATCCTACAACTAACTTCATATTGCAACCAAGAGTATTCATACCTTCAATTGCCATGTCACTCACTTTGTTCTTATGGAAAATAATATTACTTAAAGATGGTGGACATGCCACCTTCACTTCTTGAAGTCTTCATCCTTTTGACGATCTTCATCACCCTGTTGTATGTCCTCTGCAAACAACTTCCTCATTTCATATAGTCTTGAATAAAATAAGCCCTTCAAAGACTCCATCCTCTTTTCATTATCTAATCGTGGAACAAAAATGTTGTTAGCATCTCCTATTCAATGGATTTCATGGGATTATTTTCCTTGCATGTTCATCAATAGACACTTCTTCTATACCTACAAGCATAACCCAAAACTGGTTTAGTGAAAACAACAAGTCTCCCTTACTTATTTCTTCAATGCCATCCACAATATTCAGTCCTTTCTTCTGATTTCTCTTCAACCATCCCCTCTTCATATGAGGAATGACATTTTGTGTTCCATCCTCTTATTAACTATCATTACTTCTATAGTTATGTAATCTTTTCACAAGACCTGTTATTATTGCTATCTTCCATCTCTCTTCCTTTTGAATCCAAACATTTCCCCAATCCTAGATGGATTTCACAGTCGTGCTTACAATACCCCTCAACTTTGAATTCACTGGTTCATGACAAATCAATCCCATAAATTTATTCAACTCTTCACAAGCTCTCATCATTTTACAGTTAAGATTCAAAATATTAAATTAGGTTAGGCAATCTATAACATCCTTCTCTCATCATTCATATACCAATAGTCATAATTCTTGACAGAGTTTGCAAGTTTCGCATGACCTGAACAACACCTCCAATCTTGGTTTTTTATTATTATCATCAAGAGCACAATGTTGTGGGTCATTAACATAAACTTCATTCTTTGCAACTTTCCTATTTTCTTCTATATTTGTTATGACTACATATTCATAGTATTCATGTCTATTGGAAAGGTTGCAATCAATTATCAACTTCAAGACAAACGGATAAAAGGCTCCAAGAAGATGAAACATATCACCTTGATGGTTAGCATTCCGGGGTAGCTCTATTAAGGGGAATTCTTGATTGATTGAAAAAAAATTAACAAAGAAGGAAGAATTGAAGCTTGGGAAGAAGAAGGGAAGTAATAGAAGAAGAGGGTTCGAAGGGGCAATCTGCTTGAATGAAGATCAAAGGACGAAGGATCCATTGAGCCTATACATGCATGAGAAGAACAATGTCCATGAGCCAAATCCACCTACAAATATTGTTAGTGAGTAAAAATGCATCATAATCTCATTTGAGAGTGCATACCTCATCTTTTGTAATAATCTTCTAAGTAAGAATACAATCCTCATTAAACATTTGTTTTCCGATTTGGATTTCCAAAATAAATATCTTTGTGTCTATGGTGCATTTAAAATCTCTATGATTGATGAATTGTTGTGATGAGTGTTATGTTATATTACTTGATTGTAAATGCTATTACCAATTCATTTTTTATTCACTATAGAACTAAAATCCATTGCCCTGTTTGCTGGAGCACTGTGTGTATGTGTGTGTGTTTGAGAGAGAGAGAGAGAGAGAGAGAGAGATTGATGGTTGGGGAGAGAGAGACTAGAGGGAGTTGTGAGCATCATATTCTCCATCAGCATCATATTATTCATCATCATCATCTTCATGACCATCATCGTCATCATCAACATCTTCATCATCATCACCATCATCATCATCATCATCATATTTATCATCAAATCAACATCTCCATCATCATCATCATCATCTTCTGAACATCATCATGATCATCATCTAAACATCACCATCACCATCATCATCAACATCTTCATCATCATCACCATCACCATCATCATCAAAATCTTCATCGTCATCACCATCACCATCACCATCACCATCACCATCACCATCACCATCTTCATCATCATTGTCATCTCTAGGCTCCCCATCAACATCAACATCTCCATCATCATCATCTTCTTCATCATCATCATCTTCATCACCATCATCATCATCATCAACATCTTCATCATCATCACCATCATTATCATCATCTTCCTTGAATCAGATCAACATCTCCATCATGTCACCATCATCTTCTTCATCATCATCATCATCATCTGAACATCACCATCACCATCACCATCATCATCAACATCTTCATCATCATTACCATCACCATCATCATCAACATCTTCATCGTCATCACCATCATCATCATCATCATTGGCATTTGTAGGTTCCTCATCAACATCTCCATCATCATCATCTTCTCCATCATCATCATCTTCATCACCATCATCATCAGCATCAACATCTTCATCATCATCACCATAATCATCATCTTCATCGTCATTAGATCAACATCTCCATCATCATCAACTTCTTCATCATCTTCACCATCATCATCATCATCATCATCATCTTCATCTTCATCGCCATCTCCATCATCTTCAACATCTCCATCATCATCACCATCACCATCATCATCATCTTCATGACCATAAACATCTTCATCATCATTGTCATCTCCCCCTTCCTCATCAACATCTCCATCATCATCATCATCATCATCTGAACATCACCATCACCATCATCGTCAACATCTTCATCATCATCACCATCAACATCATCATCATCATCATCACCATCAGCATCATCATCAAAATCTTCATCGTCATCACCATCACCATCTTCATCATCATTGTCATCTCTAGGTTCCCCATGAACACATCTCCATCATCATCATCTTCTTCATCATCATCATCTTCATCACCATCATCATCATCATCAACATCTTCATCATCATCACCATCATGATCATCATCTTCCTCATTAGATCAACATCTCCATCATGTCACCATCATATTCATCATCATCATCATCATCATCATCATCATTACCAGCACCACCATCATCAACATCTTCATCGTCATCACCATCATCATTGGCATCTGTAGCTTCCTCATCAACATCTCCATCATCATCATCTTCATCACCATCATCATCATCATCATTGGCATCTATAGGTTCCTCATCAACATATCCATCATCGTCATCTTCTCCATCATCATCACCATCATGATCTTCTGAACATCATCATGATCATCATCTAAACATCACCATCACCATCATCGTGAACATATTCATCATCATCACCACCAGCATCATCATCAAAATCTTCATCGTCATCACCATCACCATAACCATCACCATCTTCATCATCATTGTCATCTCTAGGTTCCCCATCAACACAACATCTCCATCATCATCATCTTCTTCATCATCATCATCTTCATCACCATCATCATCATCATCAACATATTCATCATCATCACCATCATCATCATCATCTTCCTCATCAGATCAACATCTCCATCATGTCACCATCATCTTCATCATCATCATCATCATCATCATCATCATCATCCGAACATCACCATCACCATCATCATCAACATGTTCATCATCATTACCAGCACCATCATCATCAACATCTTCATCGTCATCACCATCATCATTGGCATCTGTAGGTTCCTCATCAACATCTCCATCATCATCATCTTCATCACCATCATCATCATCATCATTGGCATCTGCAGGTTCCTCATCAACATATCCATCATCGTCATCTTCTCCATCATCATCACCATCATCACCATCATGATCTTCTAAACATCATCATGATCATCATCTAAACATCACCATCACCATCATCATCAACATCTTCATCATCATCACCATCAACATCATCATCAAAATCTTCATCGTCATCACCATCACCATCACCATCTTCATCATCATTGTCATCTCTAGGTTCCCCATCAACACAACATCTCCATCATCGTCATCTTCTTCATCATCATCATCTTCATCACCATCATCATCATCATCAACATCTTCATCATCATCATCATCACCATCATCATCTTCCTCATCAGATCAACATCTCCATCATGTAACCATCATCTTCATCATCATCATCATCATCATCCGAACATCACCATCATCATCATCATCAACATCTTCATCATCATCACCATCATATTCATCATCATCTTTATCATCTTCATCTGCATCATGATCATCTTCATTGTCATCACCCTCCTCCTCCTCATCATCTTTATCATCTTCATCTACATCATGATCATCTTCATTGTCATCACCCTCCTCCTCCTCATCATCTTCTGCACTTATGCACTTAGGGATTAATGTTTAGAAGAGGGTCTAAAGGCCTTTATGGGGGAGGGGCTCTAGGAACAAGGTAAGACAGAGAGGGGAGGGGGGAAGGATAAAGGCGTAGAGGGTTAGTGATTAAGGGAGAAGAAGGGAGAGAGTGCTATAGGGAGGGATAATGACGAAGATAAAGAGAAGGTGGAGAGATGGAGAGTGGGGTGGTAGAGACATGGCTGGAGTAAGGGAGAGAAAGAAACATGAAAGAAACATGTAGGGAGGGATGTAGGGAGAATGAGGGACAAATATTTAGAAAGAGATAGGGGGTATCTAGGGATTATTGGGAGATAGCTAGGGGGTATTAAACCATACAAAACATTTGTCCCCACACTAAAAACATTTGTTTTGTATGTAATCATATAAATTATTAGTTTTCTTTTGATTTTGTTCGTTGCCCTAGCCGTGCACCTAACCTATTTATTGTGCTTGACAATATCGCGTACAAGTTTTTGCACTACATATCGCGCACGCATTTTTTCTTTATATAACACGTGCGCGTTTTGTAACTCCATAAATAGTGGACTGTCCCTATCCGAGAGAAACTTCACTCTGTCCGAGCCAAAACAACACTCCCGTGATTTTTCGAACAGCACAAGCCCGCCATTGGAAATTCTCACACTCTACACCAACTCCATTATTATTTTTTTTATGTAGGTGCAACATTGAGGACATCTTTCATGGTTGCTCAGTGTGGTGTTGGGTTATATGGCCATATTTGAAGAAGATAATCAGCAAGCTTGAAGAATCTCCAATTGAATAACACCAAAGATAAGGCCTTTGAAAGATTCATTTTGCCTATATTTGAGGAGCACACAAGATAAGATATCAAGCTTCAAGACCATTTCATGGTGATAGTGGATATACACAGGTGTACAAGAGAATCAAAGAGCCCAAACAATTTATGATTTAACTTCCATTTGCTTATTATTGAAGAGCTTGTAATTGAGGAGCAACAAAAACAAACTATATTGGATTGATCATTGTGGTGATGGGGAATGCATGTAACCGAGTAAACAAATCAACAAGGAAGAAGAGACCTCAAGAAGTCATTGAAGAAGAGAAAGAAAAGAAAAGAAAAGAATATACATGATGAATTGGAGGCTTTCTTTGGAAACTAATCCAAATCCAATTGTAGAGGATACCACGGTTCATCCTATTAATCCACGACAAGAGGGACCTTCAATTTCCACAATAGTTGTTGAACAAGCACCCCATGGAAGTAATCAAGAAGCAAAACGTAGGTGCTCATTAGGGGATGTTTCAATTCCCACTTCAAGTCAAAGTGATAAGTTACCATCTCAAGATGAAGCTCATGAAGAAACACCCAATTTGCTATCCGGATGTGGTTATACAAGCGATGAAGTTAGAGAGGCATTGGACATTTTTCCTACTGTTGAAGAAGAGAATGTTATCCACACCATCGATGAGGATGTTGGACTTCCACAAGGGGATGATGGACTTCCACAGACCATTGATGAGGATGTTGGACTTCCACCATCCAACTACCAGGAAGAGAATGAAGGACACCAAGCTACTACTGAAACACCAGAGCATCTTGGTGATGCGCTACATGGTACAATTCCAACCCCCTTACCTCCATTAGCAAGCACACGTCGAAGAACTCTGAAGCATATACAAGTTGATGAAAGTCTTATCAATTCCATTGAAGGTACACTATCTAAACGTAGTATTGCTTATCAAACTCAACAGATACTTGATAAATATTTTGTTTCTAAATGTGATGGAGATAAATGTAGATTATTTTTATCATTGTTAAAATCTAGGAGCATGAATGTTGTTAGGAAAAAGTTAGGAATACAGGTGATAAAGAATTCTGAACCAAGTTCTCATATAGTTAAAAGCCTAGTAGATGCATTTGGTAAAATTGGTAAGAACACACGTTCAAAGGACTGCAATGCTGCTCGTCGTGTGTTGTCACAAGAAATTGCAAATAAGAACACCAGGGCCCTTTGTATTCTCAGGCCTACATCCGAACTAGTTAATTTGAATGTAAAAACCCTCCGTAGGTATTCTATTAGAAGAGAACATCTTGACACAACCGATCAGACAGATTTTTGGGCCTTTGTTGGTCGGTTGCCACGTCGTGACATGAAGCTAGTTGATGCAGTAAAGGGACTAGTGCACAGTTTTTGGCATGATCACACAAGGCCTTCTTCAAACCGAAAGGATGTACTAAAACTAAGAAGGGGTTCAAAGGATCGTGAACCACATACTAAGCATCTTCTTGATATAACACAAACATAACTTTATGAGAAATTTAGGATTGAGCATAGACAATTGAACTTGGGACAAAGATCTTTTGAGAAATGTAAGCTATGGTATGTTAGAATAAATACTCTTCGTAACACTTGTTGTTGTAGATACCATGTAGAATATGAATATTACTATGAAACGTTTTTGTACATTCGCCGTGTGTTGCATACTAACCATGTGCAGGATTGCTCCATGACAATACCACCGACTTCATCAAGAGAATTCATTCATAGCATCATGTGCAATAGGCCCGAGGGGCAAACATACTATGCAAAATCTTGTTTGGATGGAACATGCTCCAACTGTGCTGGAATGGCATTATTGAGCCAATGTATGCACGAGAATGGAGACAGTGAATTTGGGAAAATGGTTACAGACATGAAAAGTTTCAAATATATCAACTATGAAATAGTCCCAGGGAAAGAAAGCAAAAAAATACAATTGGTGACATCTCAAGTATGCATTTATATCTATAAAATTATGTTGTAACGGTTACATTTCAATTCTTACTTACAACAAAAAACTAACATTGAGATCATTTTGTGTCACCAGGTACAAGTTAGTGACTTCATCAATGAATTTATTGAAAAGACACATCAATATGTTTAGCATGTCCACGTGGCACGATGGCAAGATGAGAAGTTAAGAATATGCAGAGATACATTTCCCCTTGGTACTATACTTTCAGTTGTTGATTTTTCCAAGAACTACACTCTGCAACCTCAAAATGAGATCATGATGGTGATGATGGTGATGATGATGGAGAAGATGACGATGATGGATATGTTGATGAGGAACCTACAGATGCCAATGATGATGATGATGATGGTGATGAAGATGATGATGATGGAGATGTTGATGAGGAAGCTACAAATGCCAATGATGATGGTGATGACGATGAAGATGTTGATGATGATGGTGCTGGTAATGATGATGATGATGATGAAGATGATGGTGACATGATGGAGATGTTGATCTAATGAGGAAGATGATGATCATGATGGTGATGATGATGAAGATGTTGATGATGATGATGATGGTGATGAAGATGATGATGATGAAGAAGATGATGATGATGGAGATGTGTTGATGGGGAACCTAGAGATGACAATGATGATGAAGATGGTGATGGTGATGACGATGAAGATTTTGATGATGATGTTGATGGTGATGATGATGATGATGATGTTGATGGTGATGATGATGAAGATGTTGATGATGATGGTGATGGTGATGTTCAGATGGTGATGATGATGATGATGATGATGATGGAGATGTTGATGAGGAAGGGGGAGATGACAATGACGATGAATATTTTTATGGTCATGAAGATGATGATGATGGTGATGGTGATGATGATGGAGATGTTGAAGATGATGGAGATGGCGATGAAGATGATGATGGTGATGATGATGGTGAATATGATGAAGAAGAAGATGATGATGGAGATGTTGATCTTATGACGATGAAGATGATGATTATGGTGATGATGATGAAGATGTTGATGCTGATGATGATGGTGATGAAGATGATGATGATGGAGAAGATGTTGATGATGGAGATGTTGATGAGGAACCTACAAATGCCAATGATGATGATGATGATGATGATGGTGATGATGATGAAGATGTTGATGATGATGGTGATGGTAATGATGATGAAGATGTTGATGATGATGGTGATGGTGATGGTGATGATGATGTTTAGATGATGATGATGAAGAAGATGATGGTGACATGATGGAGATGTTGATCTGATTCAAGGAAGATGATGATGATGATGGTGATGATGATGAAGATGATGATGATGATGATGATGGTGATGAAGATGATGATGAAGAAGAAGATGATGATGATGGAAATGTTGATGTTGATGGGGAACCTAGAGATGATAATGATGATGAAGATGGTGATAGTGATGGTGATGGTGATGACGATGAAGATTTTGATGATGATGGTGATGGTGATGGTGATGGTGATGTTTAGATGATGATCATGATGATGTTCAGAAGATGATGATGATGATGATGGAGATGTTGATTTGATGAGAAATATGATGATGATGATGATGATGGAGATGTTGATTTGATGAGAAATATGATGATGATGATGATGATGGTGATGATGATGAAGATGTTGATGATGACGATGATGGTCATGAAGATGATGATGATGAAGAATATGATGCTGATGGAGAATATGATGCTCACAACTCCCTCTAGTCTCTCTCTCCCCAACCATCAATCTCTCTCTCTCTCTCAAACACACACACATACACACACATTATGTCACTTTCCATTCTCAAACCCATCCCCCCTCCATCCATATCTATCTCCACCTTTCTCCCTCCATCCCTCACCCTACCTTCTCTCCCTCCCTCTCTCATCGCTTGTCTCTCTCTCACCTTCTATCCCTCCCTCATGTTATCTTTCCCTCAACCTATCCCAATCTCTCCATCACTCCCTCTCTCTCACACACTTTATGTCCCTTCCCCCTCCTCTCATATTCTCTCTCTCTCTCTCTCTCTCTCTCTCTCTCTCGCCACCACTCCCTGCATGTCTCCCACCAACACTTTCTATCCCTTCCTTCGTATCTCTTTATTTTGTTCTATCCCCATCTATCTCTCACTCCCTCCAAATCCATTCCTCCCCATTGTCCCTCTCTCTCCCTCGCTCTATGTCTCCCCCCCCCCCTTGTATTCTTTATTTCTCTCTCACATCCCCCTTGCCTCCATCCATTCCCCCTTGTCACTCAAGTCTCACTTTCAACTTCTAACCCTATACCTCTTCAGAACCTATTATACTCCTAATAGTGCTCTCAAGCTCCACTTCCCTTCACCCCCTGTAGCCCATCATGTTCTCATTCCCTTCATCTCTCCCCACTCAAGCTTCCAACATCCTTCTAAGCCCTTGACCCTTTCCCACCCCTATTAAATATTAACCATAGATTCCCTTGACCCTTCCCCACCCCTTCTCAAATATTAAACAAAAATTCTCTTGAGTCTTCCACACCCCCTGTTTCTCAAGTATTAAACATGTATTTTATGATTTGCATAATGCGAGCATGTTTTTTAACTATATAACGCGTACTTATTATGTAGTTCTATAACGCGTACGCGTTATGTAGTTCTATAACGCGTACGCGTTATGTACATCTAAAAGCGCGGCAATATTTTTGAATTTAAACCAGGCCGAATCACATGCTCACATGTCAACAATAATCCTATGTGTATGCTTTGGAGTTTGCTTCGGTAATTCCAAACTTGTGCTATGTTAATGAAAAACCAAAGCTAATTGGGTATTTCTTCCAGTTTCTAGAGAAGCCTATGCTTAGCCACTCATTACAATATGCTACACAGAGTCATTTTTGACGAAATCTTAGACACAAATAACATTTTTTCTGCAGATTCCAAATATGTAACTTTTATTTTGAAATATTAATTTTTCCTATTTTCTTTCAATTTCTTTTATGTCCTACCTCCTTAACTCGTGAAACACATTGTTAGTGTTTCTTCCATAACTTTTTAAATTCTCAATCATTTCAAAAAAAAATTGTATGGTGCACAAGAGGACACTAACCTCCACATTCTATGAAAAAACCATTTCAAGATTTTTGCATTAAGACCTTCAAAGGCTCTACCCACAAAAGAGGTACTATTTTCGAGGTTTGATCACTTAAACAATTATAAAAAATTATAAAATTACTAATTTAATTTTCAAAAAATAATGGCGCACAAGTGCTATGTGTTCTCTACATGCATGCCGATTTTTGTAGCTTGATTCCATCATTTAGGCCCTCAAAGGCTCTACCCACAAAAACATATACCTTATCATTTTCCTGAAAAATAAAAAGTGGCTGTTAGGAAAAATGAAACTTGACATAGCTATGCAAATTTTCAATACATAAAAGTTATATACTCGGAAACGTGATTCAATTTCCTACATTTCATCTTTTTTACTCAATGCAAGATATTTTGCGTAAGTAGATCAAAGTAAGTTGAGGGATGCCCAGTTTTCTATTACATCTAACGTGCCAAAAGCAACCCTCATTAGCTTTCACTGACCCTCATACAATAAAGATGATTTTATCTTTATAATATTTTTAGAATATTTGTAATTATTAATTCAATTAGAATGGGTAAAATTATTGAAATTCAATTCACATAAAATTTTATACTATTTTTTATTATCTCTTGAAAATTCATCATTAATATATTTCTCTTATAAAATTTATAAAAAAGGTTAGAATAAGAAATTTAGGTGATCATAAAACAAAGTTAATAAATATTGAAGTTATTTTAATTCTATAATGATTTTTTGTATTTGTAATCAATGGAGAATTTAATAAAGATATGACTATAAAATAAATAGAATTTGAATAAAAACTTGTATTTACATAAATAATCCTCCATAACTTTATTAAAACTATTTTAATTCTATATAATGATTTTATTGTATTTGTAATCCATTGAAAATTTAGTAAAGATATAAATATAAAATAAATAGAATTTGAATAAAGTGATGACATTAAATGGATATTTAATAGATATATTGTTTAAGTGTTTCTAAGCATTTAAAATTATGTTTATGTAAACTTTTGTAAAGAGATTTTTAATAAATATATTTTTAAATGTTAATGTAAACATTAAATATAAGTTTACAAATTTTGCACATAAATTTTAAATAAAAAATCATATTTATTTTAATGTATAAATTTTCAAAATCTCAATAACATAAAAATAAAAAATTATTATTAACTATTTTTTTTGGATAAAAAGATATTAACTTAAAATACTTAATGGCATAAAACAACCACCCTTTGCTTATAAAAACAAAATACAAAAACAAAACATCTTTACTTAAAATGCTATTGGTAAAATTTAATTCTTTTACAAAGTTACTATATTAATTATAATAATAATTGAATAAATAGCACAAAACCATATTAATAAATTTATGGTTTTATTCAACATGATTAATCTATAACTTAATGTTACACTTTGTTTTGCAACATACCTCCAAAATAAAATACTTATAACTAAATAAACCAACAATAAAGTTATAAAAAACATAATAAGCTTCTAAATTAATACCAATTCAAACTTTAAACCAAATAAGCATGAATTATAAAAATAAAATTTAAATTTGATAACCATGTAAAACCTTTCAATATTATGTTTATAATATACCATGAATTATACAAATAAAATTTAAATTTGATAACCATGTAAAACCTTTCAATATTATGTTTATAATATATTTCAATATTATGAATTATAAAAATAATTTTTTTTAAAGGTTTCAATATGTTTATTGAAAATGAAGCTATTTTGTACATGTATTAGCATCTCAAGAACATAAGCATTCTGACCGTTCTCACCAAGTCCACGTCCTAGAAAAACTCAGAAATTATTCGTAAAGCAAAATGTAACATTGTGCTACTTTGATATTGTGCTCTGCGATACTCTAAAGGTAATAAAGTACACTACTATGGCAGATTTATTGATAAATTTAATAATGCGATGGAATGAAGTAAGTTTCGGTAATTAACGATAAGCAGTAAGTAATATTCACTTGAGATTCCCAATGGCTTATAGAAAAGATCTTTTTAATCTGAGAAGTCGTTTGAAAAGAAATTCATTGTTTTCCTTAAAAAAATATCAATTATGAGAATGCGATTTACCCCCGTTAAACGCGTGAAACCTTGATATTCACATTAGTCGGTTCTCTAATCTTTTGAGGAAATCAGAGAGGTGGGGCATATGCATTTCAAACTGCTCTACTCCGAGGATTTCCTCCCGACAGAAGACGCAATCCAAGATACATCCCATTTCTGGTGACGGGCTAGGATAATCAACAATTGGAACCGTTAGGATTGCGACCTCTCTATACGTGCCCTGTCGTGAAATTTTACCTGTAATAAACTAAGAATCTATACAGAGCTCGTAACAAAAAGTATATCAAAAAGATGAACACACAGTGTAATCCAGAATATTGAATGCACATACCTTTGTCTCTTGCGGCTTTTATCGTTCTGTGGCCATCTGTAAAAAAAAAATGTTCTGCAGAGGCATCCCATTTGGATGAGGTTATTAGAATTCTCAGAATTTCTGATCATTCCGTAGATGACATGTTTATATTTATTATTTTCTCTGTTCTCTGTTTTCTAAAATTGGAGAAATGCGGTGGTAACAAAGACCGTTTATTTGTTGAATCCCAATATGAAATGACATTCAACTTGTGAAAAATTGCATGAATTTTGATTTACAAATTGGCATGAAATCTGCCTTTCCTACATTCGGATTGCACAGACACCCTATTATGTAATATTATAAATAAAAGCACCATTGCTATTTGAGCTTAGTAGGCATAAAATCAAAGGAACATTTTAAAATATTGATATAAATTGCTGATTAATTGTTTGGTATAAATGCCGAAGTCATTGTTGGGAATAACATATTATATATTTTTCCATTTTTGATTAATTGTTTCCATGTTTTGATTAATTGTTGGGTATAAATGTCTAAGTCATTGTTGGGAATAACATATTATATATTTTTCCATGTCTTTTAATAAAGTTAAAAATAAGTGTTACACAGGTTAAATTATTTTTTCATTAAAAATAATGATTTAATATTACAAAACTGAAATTTTAATAAAGGTGTTATGAAATGATTCTATTGATGTCACATGGAATATGAAATTTCTTTTAAATTGTACATTATTTTTTTATTATTAATATAATAAAAATTAAGCATTTTATTTTGAATATTATGTGAATATATTTATTTTCTAATAAATTTATGAAAGTCAAGTTAGTTCTGAGCTCAATTAAGGGGGAATTTATATAGGAGCAATGATCCCTAGATGTGTGCATAGAGAAAGTAAATGTGTGTAAGTATAACACATTAAAGGAATCATCAAAGTACATTAAACGCATAGAGAAAGTCAATGTGTGTAAGTATAACAAATCAAAGGAATCATCAAAGTACATTAAAAGAAAATGTATATTCCTCCACATGTGATCTATTAAAGAAAATGTATATTCCTCTCCATGTGATCTATTAAAGAAAATGTATATTCCTCCCCATGTGATCTATGATATGATATTAAAAAATCTACCCTTTTTTCACTTATAGGTTTACAACATTTTCATTCAAACATGAAAATGATTTGTGAACACACTATGTTCCTCCACATGTGATCTATGATATGATCAAGAAATCAACATTTTTTCACTTACAAGTTTAGACCATCTTTAGTTCCAACGTGCATGCAAAATGATGTGTGAGTACACTTTGTAGGTGAGAGAGGTTGTATGAGAGAGCATACTTTTATTTATTTATTTATTTTGATTATTTTATTTTTAATATGATTACTTGGAATGACTTGATTGGTTGGTTACAATGTTAATATATAGTTTTTATTTTTCATGAATATCTCTTTTGTGTATATTATATTTTGAGAAATTTTATCTATTTTCAATTATCACAAAATCTACATATTTGAATAACTTGATATTGTAAATTTCTTTAAAATCCATTATATGGCTAGAGTATGCTAGATTAATTAATTAACCCCAAATTATTACTGTTAACCATACATGGATTTCTTCACTATGTAGCGGAAAATAAATACTGAAAGAAATACCAATCAATCATACCAATAGAGACAACACAATCTTTTTGGGTATAAACCCCTAGACAAAACCCAAGATGGGAAAACCGGTGCAGTAGTTTGAGAAGATATTTTTATTAAGAAAAGATGGAGCAATACAATTCAGAAATTGATTTATGCCCAACTGAAAAATTGTACCACAACAAACTCACTGAGAAAAACTTGCTGAATGGTACGAGTTGGTGTGCAACTGTACGACCGACTGCTGTACGACCTGCTGACGTCAGCTGTACGGAATCCGTACGGCTGCTGTACGAATGCTATTGTATGACCTCCCTCCGCAAATCAACCTTGAATCTCTCCTGCAAATCCATACGGTCCTCTCTGGATCACTGCTCCTCCGTCTTCTTTGCAAAAACTCTCTCACTCAAAATTGTTCTCTCTGTCTCTGTAGGAATGTGTGCCCTCTTCACCAATTGATCCTCCTTTTAACTCAATGGATAAGCAAAATACTTAATCTCACTATAGATCAATGGATGTAATCCTCTGGTGAGATCAATGGCCAAGATTAGATTAGCCATCACTTAAATATTTTTCACTTTCACTTTATAAAAAAGTGTTCCATTAAGTCAATTAATAATTAGATCACTTTAATATATTTTCCAAAGTAAACTTAGGAAAAATACATTAAATAAATTTTATTGGCTTCTTCATTTAAGTCTTGTGCATGCAAGGACACATGCAATGCAGGAAGACCTTCCTTGTTGTCACTTTCTAACACTCCCTCTCAATGAGGAAGGGATTTGGTAACAACCCCAACTTGTCTCTGAACTTTACAAACTCGAGTTTGCAAAGTGCCTTGGTGAATATGTTTGCCACCTGCTCATTTGTCTAAATGTACTCCAACCGAATGGTTCCTCTTTGAACACAATCTATGAGGAAGTGATAACGGATTCCAATGTGTTTACTCCTGTCATGGAATACTGGATTCTCAGAAAGGTTGATACCACTCTGATTATCACAGTGAACTATAGTAGTCTCCAACTCACTCTCGAACAATCCTGAGAGCAACTTCCTCAGCCACATCCCCTCACATGCAGCCATGCCGGCTGCCATGTACTCAGCCTCTGCTGAACTCAATGCAACTGAATTCTACTTCCTGTTGAACCAAGAGACAACCCCTGATCCAATGTTGAAGCAACAACCTGAAGTGCTCTTCCGATCCTCTACACATCCTTCCCAGTTAGCATCCATGAAACTTGCCAATTGTATACTCCCACTACGCTCATAAACCAAACCATATTCCACTGTACCTTTGATGTAGCGAAGTATTTGCTTCACAGCTGTCCAATGTACTCTTCGAGGGTTCACCATGAACTGACTCAAAGAGTTGACTGCAAAGCGAATTTCTGGTCGAGTGTTGACCAGATACATAAGTGACCCGATAAGCTGCCTATATAGTGTAGGATCAAACTCCTCTGATCCCGATACATCTATCTTCCTCCAGTTGGTAACTAGAGGTACGTCCATAGATCTACAGTACTCCATCCTGAATCTCTTCAAGATCTCCACTGCATACTTCCCCTGTCCAATGAAGAAGCACCCATCTCTCTGCCAAACCTCCAGACCTAGAAAGTAATGCATCAACCCAAGATCTTTCATCTCAAACTTCACTGCAAGATTGGAATTGCAGTCCCTAATCATCCTCGCATCTCCTGTAAGAAAGAGATCATCCATATTTAGAACCAGTATGAGAGGTACCTCACCTGACAAGAAGTACAGGTTATGGTCTGCCTCACTCCGCTGGAAAGCCACCTCTCATAGATAACTGTCAATCCTCGAGTACCATGCTCGAGGTGCTTGCTTGAGCCCATAAAGAGCTCTCTACAACCTTCATACATGCGACTCCCTACTCTCTACCTCAAACCCCTATGGCTGCTCAATATAAACCTCTTCCTCAATAACTCCATTGAGGAAATTTGTCTTCACGTCCATCTGATGAATGCGCCAACCCATCTCTGCTGCCGATGATAGGATAGTCCGAATAGAAGAATACCTAGAGACAGGGGCGAAGGTTTCCTCATAGTCAATAACTTCCTTCTGCGAATACCCCTTCGCCATGAAATGTGCCTTGTACTTATCCACACTTCTGTCTGCTACATGCTTTACCTTGTAGATCCATCTAGATCCCACCAACTTTTTATTCTCTGGCCTCCGAACAACCTCCCATACCTGATTCTTCATGATTGAGTCATACCCCTCAACCATGGCCTCTTGCCACACATCATGTTGTGTAGCCTCCTCGAAACTAGAATGTTCAGAGTCAATCAACTTTTTCATCAGTGTCATATAGCTCAATCTATCTGGTGCCTTTCTCCGCCTTATGGATCTCTATGGAAGAATCACATGTCTGGAATCCTGAACAATGGTCCTATACCACCTAGGCCATGGCCTGGTGACTGACTCCTCCAGCTACTAGATATCTTACTGCTGCTCCTGCTCTTCCTCCATATCAATGGTAGGAGGATCCTGTCCACCTGACTCCCTCTAACCACCAGAACCTGTGCCCTGTGTCTGAACCTGTACATGTGACTCCTCCAAATTGACTCCTTTTGTGTCCTCATATAGCTTCTCCTGTGCTGGTACATCCATAAATATTCTCAAGGCTCTGTCCTCATCAAACTGGACATCCCTTCTCACAATGATCCTCTTGCGAGATGGGACATATAATCTATAAGCCTTGGAAGTCTCACTATACCCAACTAGAAGCCCCTTCTCTCCAGAAGGATCCAACTTCTTCCTAGTGTCAGCATGAATGTGACAATAAAAGATACTTCCAAATATGCGCAAATGACTCACATCCGGTTTAGTACCTATGAATACCTCCTCAGGTGTCTTCCTCCCCAATGTTGTGTGGGGACACCTGTTCTAGACATATATTGCAATCTGAAATGCCTCAGACCATAGGTATAGTGGTAATCCATGATCAAATAGCATGGCCTTAGCTGCACTCACTAGTGTCCTATTCTTCCTCTCCGCCACTGCATTCTGCTGCGGGGTGTGAGGAATAGTGTGTTCCTTCTTGATCCCCTCTTATGCACAGTAATCCATGAAATCTCTACCGCTGTACTCACCACCGTTGTCTATCCTCAATATCCATATCTTTCTCCCTGTTTGATTCTCCATGAGAGTCTTGAACTCTCAAAACCAATCGAATACCTTTGACTTGACCTTCAAAAAATAGATCTTGGAATAGTCATCAATGAATGTGACGTAATAACTGTAACCACTGAAAGAATGGGCACTCATCTGTCCGCATACATCTGAATGCACCAAGTCTAATGACCCCTCAGACTTTTGCTCACTATGTGGGAAAGGTCTCCTGATGCAATGGTTGTGCTTCTCCTCTTGTACTGAAGGAACTCCGATAACTGCATGTCTCAGATGCCTTAGTGCACCATGATGTAAGTTTGCCATCCTCCTATTCCATAAATCACCATCACTACTGCTGCTGTTGACCAGAGCCTTTGCAGGCTCAAACTATAGTTTGTAAAAATTCTCACTCTGAACCCCAATCATCTTGTCCAATCTCTGATCTGACCTATGTGACCTAATATATAATTTTCTATCTCAGAAAGTCACTATAAAACCCTTGTCTTTTAGTGTGGAAACTGATATGAGATTCTTTGCCATCCCTGGGACATATAACACATCAGCAAAGCTGATGGGATTTCCAGACTCCCTATGAAATGAAACCGTACCAACACCTTGCGCCTGATACCGCGCATCATCTCCTAACTCAATATGGAGATTTACTCCACCCTCCCGCATGCTCTTGAATAATGATCTGTGTCCTGTCATGTGACAAGATGCACCGCTGTCCACATACCAGATGTTGTTGCTGATGGAGCTTTCCATGCAAGCTATCAACCAAAAGTCCTCATCAAAACTCTTGTTGAATTCATCCACCTCTTTTGAACCTGCCATCTGTGTGTTGTTATTCTTCTTCTTCTCTAGGAACTGGGAAGCAAAGTGTCCATGCTTGTGGCATATGAAGCACTTGAATTTTTCCATGTCCAAGTTCTTCTTACCACCCTTCTTTTTCTTTTCCTTCCCCTTACCTTTGCTTGCTAGGGCTAAAGCCTCTTCATCCACGATTTGTGGAGCACCGCTGGATGAAGCTGAACCCTGACCCATACATGTCGCTTCCTGTGTGAAGTCATCCCACAATCTTTTCCAGTCAGGGAGCTTCTCCCTAGCCACCATACCTTTAATAAAGATGTCCCATGGCTTAGAAAATCCATTGAGAACTATACAAACTAGCTCCCCATCCTCAGTCTTAGAGCCCATTGCTCCAAGCTCATCCCTAATCTGTGTGATCCTTGTAAGATAAGGCACCACTCCTTCACCCTTGTACATCCTGGTACTGCGCATTCTTTCCTGCAGCACCATCTTCCGATTTTCATTCTTGCTTTGGTAGAGACTCTCCAAAGCATTCCACATCTCTAATGCGGCCTTCTTCCCATAAATATTAGGGACTATATGGTCCTTCACCCCATCTAATATGATCAACATGGTTCTGGAATCTATCTTCTTCCATCTAGCCAAATCTGTTGGATTTGTGGGAGCAGACTTCTAATCATCAATGTGCTCTTCAGCACCACTGACATCTAGGATCCCGGTGATCCTTTCTTTCCAAGTAGGAAAGTTCTATGCCCCCTGGATTCTATGCTCAACTCTCAGCTGTACGACCATAGTGAATAGTTCCTGTAAACCCTTGTATATATGTGCCAATAATCTATCCAACCAACCTGCTGCTTTCTTTCAGTCTGGTTAGAAGAGTTCTGATACCATGTCAATTTCCTTAAAATCCACTCTAGGGATAGAGTATGCTGGATTAATTAAATAAACCCAAATTGTTTCTATTAACCACACATGGATTTCTTCACTATGCAGCGGAAATAAATACTGAAATAAATACCAATCAATCACACCAATAGACACAACACAATATTTTTAAGTATAAACCCCCGGAAAAAACCAAGATGAGAAAATCAGTGCAGCAGTCAGAGAAGATATTTTTTTTAAGAAAATATGGGGCAATGCAATTCAGAAATCGATTTATGCCCAACTGGAAAAATCACACCACAAAAAACTCACTGAGAAAAACATGCTAAATGGTACATGATGTTGTGCAGCTTTACGGCCAGATGTTGTACGGCCTGCTGACATCAGCTATACGGAATCCCATTTAGACTTATTTAAGTCACTTCCTTGCTTCAATTCATTTGAATGAAATTAATTTGATGTTTCGACAATCTCATGAAATTTGGGCTTTCTCTTTATCAATGATTAAATGAGTACTTTGGTGGATTAGAATAATTTGATTGAACCCTTATTTTTAATAATCTTGATTTGTGATTTGAAAGGGTGCATATCAAAGAATGCAATTAAGCTTACACTTCTGAAACTGAATAGAATTTTATTTTTATTTTTATTTTACTTTTTATGAGTATCATCTTTTCATAAAAAAATGCTTGGTTTATAATTCTCACCCTTTCATGAGCAAAAGCAATTCCCATTAGACTCATTCTTAACACTTCATGCTTAAGGAAAATATACATCAAAGTCTATTAGTGCGCAAATTTAACTTAATCAGCCTAGATCCAAATCCTAGGCTCTATCAAGCGCTGAGAGGGATCAAATCTTCTGAGTTGCAAACCTCTCCTTGAAAAGCTCCTTGAGTGCAATACCTGAGATAAAGTATCAAGGGTCAAAGTCCCACCAAGGAAAGGTTGGTAAACGCGTAGAATCCACAAAGCGTCAATACATCAATTGCGCATTAACCACAAGTGATGAAGTGACAAGGTTCAAAGTCCCACCAAGTAGAGGATGGAGTATGTGCACATATCTCAAAGCAATGGTACATCAAGAGCGCAAGGGTACACCACCAAGGTGTAAATTCCAACTAAGTTGTGGACCATGAAGGAGCAAAACAAACAAAGGATGACACATCAATAATGCAGAAGATGATGTGTGTCATATGCATAATCCGTGAAGTATCGAAGAAGGGATGCCACAACCAACTTGTGGACATACAATCCGTGCAGGACATGTATAAATAGAGACGCAAGTTAGAGAGTTGAATTAAGCTTGATGGCGAGAGCATACGAGGTTCATGTAGAAGTTTCAGTTTGATATTCAGGGCATTAAAGGGATTAAGGACATAACAAAATGATCTAGTGAGGAGCCGAGTGTGCACATGCAGCAAAATTAAGTACTGATGGTGTGCATAATGATGTTGTAGATTTGAGATGGATGCGCAAGTACTGGAAGGAAGAAACACTGAAGTATGAACAAGTGCTTAATGTTTTGAATGAAAATATTATTGTCAGCATGCTGATAGTCACAGACGTTGTAAAGACGAAAGTGTAGAGATAGAACCGAAGTATATCAGATGATGCACAAATGTTTAGCTGATGCATATAACCAGAAGTGAAAGTGTGCAAAGTTGAGAAGTTCATCTGATGCGCGACGACAAAAAAACAACATGATCCACTAAGCGTGTTATGATTCAGATGATCTAAGACAAGTGCGTTAAAATGAACATACGAATTATTTGATGCACAAGACGTTACATATTTTCTAAAATATTGTGGCACTTAAATAGAAAAGACACATCAGTAAGTGCGCAGTTCCATCTGTTACCAGTGCATTATTTCATAAGAGTAAACCGTCAATTGAAAGTACAGTATCAATTGGTGAAAGTAGTAGTTCCATAAAAGAACGCCAAAGCATACTTAAGCACATACTGCAGTATCATCGAGCACATAGTACATGAAGTAAGACATCAACATAAGTGCATAATTGAGAGGAATGAGAAGTCAAGTGATGTATGCAGCACAATGACAATGAATCATCTGCATATGAAGATAGCACACAACAGAAGTAATATCAAAAGATTAGAAGTGTGCATGAGTCAGAATTTTAGTAAGTCAGAATTACATTTTGGATATCTGTGCGGCAGGGCAGGGCAAGGATAAAGGGGGTTGTATCCTCCTTCCAGTTGGTGCTAGAGAAAAACAGGGAATCGATGCTTCCTTCGGGTCAGAGCTTGTAGAACCAGGGGTTTGGTCCCTCCTTCCAGTTGGTTCTGATAAATACATGAAGTTGGTGCTTCCTTGAATGTACTCTTTTTCACTATAAAATAAGTATTCTGTGGTTTTCTCCAATTGGTTTTCCACATCAAAATTCTCGTGTTCTATGTCTTGGTGCATATATGGATGAATGATTTTGTTTATATTGGATGCATAATTAATCATAAATATTAAGTTAAGGCTAATCTGTTAAAGAAGGTAAAAATTGTTCATAACTGCGCTAATACTGATTCACCCTCCTCTCATTATTAAATTGATTCCAACACAAACATAATCTTACATGCATCCAATGGTGCAAATTTGCATTCTACTTCATCAACATAAGTAGTATTAATGGAAAACTTGATTTTGTATCTTTCAGTGATTCTCATAAGAGATTTATCTTGCAACCATTCTAGTGAACTTGGTTGTACTAGATCATAAGTTTCTAGACCAAAATTTTCAAGTAATTCCTTATAAATATGCTATGAACCCGTTGATGGGTTAAAATGACCATGTCAATAGTAAGGGAAAGTACCCGATCAATACAAGCCCCAAGTTAGGATCGGTAAGTTTTGGTGTGATACTTTCTGACTCATATGTGGGTCCAATTGTTGCAGTTGTTTGAGTTATGCAATTTTTATTTTCTTTTCCATTTTTAAGCCTACTATAAGAACTAAAATTAATCTATTCTACTAATACAAAAGTATAGAAAAAAATAAAACTATCCCAATTGGAAACAAAGATTATAATTGAGTGGATGCATATAAAGAGAATAATAATGTCAAAACAGAGAAATGCATTTCTTCATTCAACATTATATTAAATACCAACATAATAGGATCAATCAAATAAAGAGTGATATTTTTAAATCCTTTTTACATTGTCTATACTCTTGATAAATGAGGAGATGGAAAATTACATGATAAAATACCAACCTATGATATGAGAAACTAATTCATCATAATTATGAAGTTTGCATTTAAATATGTATGAACATCTGACAACAAATAATCACTTGAAGCATCATACAAAATCATTATATCACTAAGAAAATGTAGATTAATCCATAGTATTTTGATATTCAAGAATGCCTCCAGCAATTACATCGGACTCCACTTCTTCATCCAATTCATAACACTAATGTACAAATCAAAATGAAAAAGGATTTTCCACTACCACCCCACCTTTCGGTTTCATGAAATTTCACTTTTATATTCCAAAGTCGAGGGAGAACTGAATTTGTTTAATAACTATCCAAAATAGCAATAATTGTTTTTACAAAATTTACAAAGGAAAATAAAAATAAAAAAATAATTTATCTAACATAATCGTGGAAAGATTTCAATTGAGCATGTTGTTCAAAAATATTTTCCACTCTTGTACTATGCATCTTTTACAACCACACCTCTCCATCAAGGATATTTGATTCAACTTCCCTATATATATCCTTCTTGAACTTTTTGACAAAATCATCTAATAAGGTTGCCAACTTCATCATTCAATACATAAAATGGATTAGCAATTCTTCATTAGCTTACATGAGTTGATCGAACGCTTCCTTTCTATGGACTTGATCCTATTTGATATATGCAATATTTATCTTGATCGGATCTACATTACCCATCTCATCAAGGGAAGTTGTGAAATTTATATGGCCTTGATTCCATGCAATAATTTTACAAGCCAAGATCTAGAAACAAACTAGTCCTCACAAAGAGTTTACACAGAGTTTAGTAGAAAATAGAATAATTATTGAAACATAAATACATGAGATAGAACACAATTGATGTAAAATACACACTCTATTATTCAATAAGATGTGTACAATATATAAATATTCTCAACAGAGAAATTCGTGAGCCTTAGGAGACAGTTGAGTAGCTCACATTAATGCTAGGCTCAGTGGAGTAATTCCCCCAATCTATGACATTATGCCAAATGTAACTCTTGTATTGGGCCATAATGAGGTCCAATGAACCTATGAGGACCATGAGGAAGTTAGGAAAGTCAATTAATGTGGATAGAATCATTATGAGGGCTTATTAGGTGGCTTATGGCTTTGGTAGTGGCCATTAAAGAGCATTTGACCAAATCTAGTGCATTAGCGCCCTTGGTCCAACCTTATCCCATAAAATAGGGAAGTGGTTCACTTGTTTCATTAAATGCATTAAGTCGGGTGCCTTTTACTCCCCAGAATAAGGAAATGGACACACTTGTGGACACACTTGGCTATAATGACAAACCACTAGTCTAATATGTGGCAAACCCCCTAGACTAGTCACTATTGAAGCCAAACCATGGAACAAATTACATTAAACACTTAGAACCTTATGCAAGGATTATTAACCAAGATCTATATGGGGATTATGTTCCAAACCCCCCCCCCCTTAAGCCAAAATGGTTGTGAGCAAAGAAAATTATTATGAGGGCCCAAGCAACAAAGGCTTATGGTCACCCTTTACATTATTCATTCATATGAACTGAGGAAAGAGGAAAAACAACTTGGGGAAAATACTCCCTCTAAAATGGTCATGAAATACCAAAATAAACTTAACTACTCCAAAACTCAAGTAGGTGTGAACTTGATCATATGTTTGGAGGAACCTTCTTCTTGGGAAGAAGTGGATGTTGCACAACTAGATCAGGAACATGAACAACGACATGATGGACAATGTATCCGTGTAGAACATCTCCAATACAATGATGTGACAGAAGATGTGGCTTCTCATTAGACTTGAAATTCAGACTGAAATCAGGTCCAAATGAGTGTTGAGATGCTTGAAAACTTTGAACCAAGAGTGGTGAAATCAACATCAAGCAAAACTGAAATTTCTTGAAACTTTGAACCCAAAACTATTATGGCAGCTCCAAGAATGATGAACAATAGTTCCAAATGATATTTGGAATTGAAATATGAACTAAAATCAGATCCAAAACATGTATGATCAAGTCCAGATGAGAGGAAAAAGATTTCAATGCATGCCAAGACAATTGCAATGTCTCCTTCTTCAGTAGAATTGTAAGGAAATGCACTAGTCGCCATAGAATAATAGGTAGAAAGATTTGGATCAGAATTGGTGAGTGCATTTGCATATATCTCACATCTTAATGCATCCTTCAAATCATCCAAAAGATCAGAAACTTTTGCACCATCAGCTAGTGAAGTATGCAAAGGATCTTCAACAACTAGCTTATCATCCTCAAAATCAGCATTTGAAGAATTATTGGAGAACAATGATGAAAGATGGAAGGAGAGTTCTTCTTAAACAAAGTCATATTGAATGGATTCTCTTGGATCAACTACATGTGAATATGAGAAATTAGAGTTCTCATGAACTTCTAGAGCAATAAGAGAAGGAGTCACTTCAAGGAGGCTTTCACCATTTCGAACTTGAGTTGAATTGTTTTCCATATTTTCTTCTCCAACTTGCACAAATTAAAAAGAAATGTTTGAGGCAGAGACATCATATTGCATATAATGTGAGGAGGTTCTATTTTCATTATCCATATGTCTAGAATCTTCCTCATCATGCTTTCAAAAATATCTATCCAAATTGGTCCAGATATCCTTTGAGTATTCAACAATATGAATGAGGTCGCGCATGCTTCGAGATATAGCTAGACATATTGCTCCAGATGCTCAGTCACAGTCATTTATCCAATCATTTTTCTCTTCATAGGATATTGGATCTTCAAAAAATCCAATAGATATCTCATAGATACCTTGTCTCTTTAGAGATGCAAATAGTTTCAATTTCCACTCTAAATAACATATGAATGGAGTAAGAAGACGAACTGCTTTTGTATCCATGTAGAAGTTGTATCTACAAAAAAACACTCTTAAAACTTATAGTAGAATACTATTTGATTCAATATGATATCCTTATTTGTACAATAGGCACATTCGGGAGTGCATCACACCTGGGTAGACTCCAATGGATTGAAGGAAATTTCCCCAAGGATTTATGTGGTTGCTCCACTGCTTCTGGTGCACTAATGGAAGCAACTATGCTTAGATCACCTATGATATGGTACCATGTGATTTTTCTATGGCCTTGATGCCATGCAATAATTTTACAAGCCAAGATCTTGAAACAAACTAGTCCTCACAAAGAGTTTACACAGAGTTTAGTATAAAATATAAGAAATATTGAAACATAAATACATGAGATAGAACAAAATTGATGTAAAATCCAAACTCTATTATTCAATAATATGTGTACAATATATAAATATTCTCAAGAGAGAAATTCGTGAGCCTTAGGAGGCAGTTGAGTAGCTCACATTAATGCTAGGATTAGTGGAGTAATTCCCCCAATATATGACATTGTGCCAAGTGTAACTCCTATATTGGGCCATAATGAGGTCCAATGAACCTATGAGGACCATGAGTAAGTTAGGAAAGTCAATTAATGTGTATGGAATCATTATGAGGGAGAATTAGGTGGTTTAGGGATTTGGTAGTGGCCATTAATGAGCAATTTGACCAAATCTAGTGCATTAGCCCCCTCGGTCCAACCTTATCCCATAAAACAGGGAAGTGGTGTGCCTGCCTCATTAAATGCATTAATTAGGGCACCTTTGAGTCCCCAAAATAAGGAAATGGGAACACTTGTGGACAAACTTGTTTATAATGACAAACCACTAGTCTAATATGTGGACAAACCCCCTAGACTAGGCACTATTGAATCCAAACCATGGAACAACTTACATTAAACACTTGGAACCTTTTGCAAGGATTATTAACCAAGGTCTAGATGGGAATTATGTTCCAACATAAGTCATACCAAACTTGTCTAACATGGAGTCAGTTGAGTTTCATATTTTGCAACAAACTCGATTGGAATCATTGACATTTTTGTTAACTTCCATGCATGAAGCCTTGGAACAATATATTCAATTACCAACATAACATAATCAATCAAATATAGAGTTATCTTCTTAAATCATGTTTACATTTTCTATACACTTGGTAAATGAGTAGATGGAAAATTATAGGATAAAATACAAACCTATGATATGAGAAACTAATTCATCATAATCAACAAGTTTGCATTTAAATATGTATAAACATTTGACAACAAATAATCACTTAAACATCATACACATTCTTGAAACTAAAATGTACTGCTGAAGAATTGAATAATGCGCGCGCGCACACACACACATGAAATGAAATACAAAATCATTATATCTTTGAGAAATTGTAGATTAATCCATTATTTGATATTCGAGAATGCCTCCAACAATTACATCGGATTCCACTTCTTCATTATACCATTATATCATTGTATCATTATATCAGATATATATATATGTGAAATATAAAATCATTATATCATTGAGAAATTGTAGATTAATCTATTATTCTGATATTCGATAATGCCTCCAACAATTACATCGGATTCCACTTCTTCATCCAATTCATAACACTAATGTACAAATTAAAATGAAAAAGGGTTTCCCAGCACCATCCCAACTTCCGATTTCATGAAATTTCACTTTTATCGCCCAAATTCGAGGGACAATTGAATTTGTTTAATAACTATCCAAAATTGGGGGTCCATTAAATGAGTGTCAAATATTCCTTCTTGTATGGGATTTACAAGAATAAATTTACATGGAACATCCTCCTATCTATATTCAAAATGAATCTATCCAACTTGTTTGTCACCTTAATAAATCTATCTATGACCTTAAGTAAGGTCCTTGGGATTGGTATGCTAAAATGGGTGGATTTATTCTTCATATTGGCTTTTCTAGATGTCATTTTGACCCCAATGTCTATACCAAGAAAATGGGAAACCCTCTCAAAATACTTGTTCTTTATGTTGATGACCTTATCCTCAATAGTACTGACCCCAAACCTTTAATCCATGGGAAATATAACCTTAAGAATAAATTTGAATGACATTTGCATTATTTTCTTGGCCTTGACATATTGCAAACCAAGGAATTTCCCTTTCCAAGTCTGTGTATGCATGTGACCTTCTTCATTCCTTTCAAATGGAAGATTGTAAATTAGCCCCATTTCTCTTCTAGTTTGGAGTCAAAATTATTGCCACTTTGAACCATCAATTAGTTGGTAGTCTTTTGCATTTGACTTATAGTCATGTTAGTATTTCCTTTGTTGTTGATCTTGGTGCCCAATATACTTAAACACTCTTGGAGAACCATTGGAAAGAAACAAAAAAGATACTATGGTGTATCTGTTGAGATATTGTAACTTCTAAGAATATTATATTTGTACTTTACTATTCCGGATATGTTTCATTCCTCTTTGAAGACCTTATTGTATATCCCAAGATGTTTTATTCCTCCATGGAGAATGTGGTAACTTGTGTTATTAGACTTCCCTAGTGGGGGTCGGCCCTGTATGAGTCATGTGGGTTAAAGGGGTTATTAGACCACCCTAGTGGGGTCGGCCCTACCACATTATTTTAAGTACTTAAGTTGGGGCCGACCTAGCTTGTGTAAAAGACAGTCGGAGTAGTGTATAAATAGAGGAGGTGTGTTCCTCATTTATCACACTCACAATACACTACACTCACTTGTGATTAGCGCATAGGTGAGGAAGAGATATGCTATGGAGGAGAAGGAGCTCATGGTTGAGGTTTACATCTTTGTATTTGCTGGTCATCTATATTGAGGAAGCTTTGTTGGGTTTTCTTCCCCATGAGGGTTTTCCAGGATAAATTTGTGTCTCTTGTGTTTATGTTGTGCTTATTGTTCTTTTAGTGATCCTGTATATGCTATTGTTGTGAAATGGAATGTAATGCTGATATTTTATGTCTTAGCATATTGAATCTTAACATGGTATCAGAGCTAGCTTGAAGGAAGTCAATGTATGGAACTTACGACACTTGCTTCACTTGCGACAATTTGAAGGTTAGGGTTTTATATAGAAAAAACCAGTCATCGTGGAACTTTCACTATAAATAAATTTTGGTGAAGGTTCAGGATATGAAACCTTTACAGGTCGTAGATAACCTCCCCCTGTATCTTGTGTCCAAAGTACAGCCTCTAATTTGTTGTACTTTGTGATTAATGATCAGTACAAGTTAGGGTTTCTTCCTCTTCCAGATCTGAGTCATAAACATGTGACCTAGGAAAAAAGGTCACAACTTGGGCTAGGAAGCTCCAAATGAAATTTCGTAAAAAGTGACAGGTAGAGAACAGACTTTAGTTTCTCAGGTAAGGTTTTCAGAGGCCGAAGTTGAACCAGTGACATGTGGTCACGTTACTACACTTGGCATAACTTTCTCTCAGAGAATCCAATTGAGGTCATACCTATGGGGTTGGAAATATGACAGGTTAGGATACCACTTGGCATAACTCTCTAGCTCCAATTGTCACAATTCTTCTAAGATGCCTATTCCTCTTTCATGGGAGTTTCTCTTCCACTCCAATTCGACCTTACATGATTCATTCCATGAATAATAGCTCTTCAATTCCCCCAAGTATGTTACCCTTCATCTTGAACTCGAATTGGTGAGAGAATAATGCTAAGTGTAGTGGGGAATCTTGCCACATGTGGGTCCCACAACCTCTTATGTGCCCTCATGATCCAATGCCACCTTATTTTCTTTTTATTATTATTTATTTGACCTACTTAATGTGAACTTGTAAGTCTAAGGTAATTTTGGATCTTGTAGCTCCTCTATTCCAACTTTTAATGCTTCCACCCCCAACCAAGGGAACTAGTAATTTTCCTCCATGATAGTTCATTTGGATGGGTATATTACAAAATTTGAATTGGGAATTTCTCTTAATGTGACCTACCTTGTCCATTTGGATCTAATTTTACATTATTACTAACTTGGACATCATTCTTGGCAATTATTTGACCCTTAGCACCAATTTGACAAACTATCATGAGTATGGCCAAGTGGCTTAGGCCATTGTGACCCAATGAAAAATTTGGGGACATGACACTCATGTTGCTTCTTCTATTGGAAAGTTCTTCCACTTGATGAGTGTTAAGATCCTAGTGGGCGGCCTTCACTAACACCTCGAGGTTTTGGTGTAACGGTTCGTATCATTTGGTATTAGAGCCTCCACTCAAGTTCAAGTCACACAGCGGGTGGAAACGTCGACATTGCAGTGTTCATCCAAGGATCGTACGGCTCAAAGGGGACACCACTGTGTGGGCGCACATCCAGCCCAGAGTCTGGACTGTGGAGCATGGTGGGATGTTAAGATCCTAGTGGGTGGCCTTCACTAACACCTTGGGGTTTTGGTGTAACAGTTCGTATCAATGAGGTACTCAGTAATGTCTCGATTTCTTAGTTTCTCAATCCATGTTTCAATGATTGTTTTAGCTTCTAGTATTATTTTCCCTTCATCGATCTCTCATAAAATAGTCTAAATTGGGATATTGTCACCAATTACCTTTTTAGGCAAGAAACATGGAAAAATGGATGTACACGTGAAGATGAAGGAAACTCCAATTTGTAAGGCATACTTCTAATCCTCTGCAACACCATATAGGGACCATACTGGGGAGTTAATTTATTATCCTTGTTTTGTTGCTTGAGGAACTCCTATTTGTATGGTTGTAGCATCAAAAGTACCCAATCCCCTACTTCAAGTTTCCTTTCACCGCAATGTTGATATGCTTGTTGTTTCATTATATTTTGTGCTATAACCAAACTATATTTTGGTAGTTGGACAACCCATCACAACCCCAAATAGTAAAATTGTAGAATAATAAAAAAATCAAAAGTGTGCACGAGTTGGAAGTTCAATAAGTTGGAACCTTATATTGGATATCTGGGTGGAAGGATGGGGCAAGGAGCAGTAGGTTGTATCCTCCTTCCAATTGGTGCTGGAGAACATAAGGAGTTGGAGCTTCCTTCAGGTCGGTGCCTGTAAAACCATGAGGTCGGTGCCTCTTTCCAGTTGGTGCTGGTAAATATAGGAAGTTGGTGCTTTCTTGAATGTATTCTTTTCATTACAAAAGAGAATTCCATGTTTTTCTCCCAATTGGGTTTCCATGTCAAAAATCCTATGTGTTCTGTGTTATTTGTCTTGGTGCATATATGGATGAATGATTTTGTTTATATTGGATGCATAACTAAAGATCAATATTAAGTTAAGACTAATCTGTTAAAGAAGGTAAAAACTATTGATAACTGTGCTAATACTGATTCACCCCTCCTCTCAGTATTAAATCAATTCCAACAGTATTTAGGACCCTACAACCCTAGCCTTTGTAGAATGGGTAGTTGAAAAAACAATTTTGCTAGAATATCAAGAATTTGGGAATTACACCATCGCATTAATATTAAGATAAGAGTAATATTCTCACCAATGTTAAAATTAATATGGGCCTTACTAGTACCATTATGGGATACCTAGCTCAAAATACTTTTTGCACGATGTTGATCAAATTGGTGTAGCTCTCTATTGATATTTTTGTGTGTGGTCTCACTAGTATAGTTTCATGTGACTCATCATATCAATAGATGCCTCTTGTGACATTGATCATGCTGGTTTAGATATTGGAGAACCTCTCAAGTGGTATTCATAATCCAATGCCCCACACCCATAAAATGCCAACCTTGGATAAACTGAAGATTTTTTTTATCTCTCACCCGATCAATAAATACACTAGTGACTAACATGATTGTGTCATTAATTACACTTGATAACAACATGATTTCCCACAATGACCAAGTTGGCCTCTATTTTGATAAGATTGAGAATTTGGGTGGTAAGCATGATTATGGGAGCAATTTCTCAATTGAAGGCTCTAATAAGGGTAAGTAAATTGATGAACATGAAAGTTACAATAATTAATAGTCCTTTTCTAATTTTTCCCACGATCCGATGCCTTGCTTACTCAAATTTGATCTAAATAAGTTTGATGGGTCGTAATTGACATGTTACGTTGCCCAAGGCACTACTTTTTCCCTCCATGCCATAGAGTATGAATTATTGAAATTCTAATCAATGTTCTATATCTAGATATGGAATATTAGTAGTGGTGTCAATGGCATGACAAATCCTCTCTAGGGTTCAATACATGGAAGCAGTTTGTGAAAGTCGTATTTTCCACTTTATCTAGGATACTAGTTTTGTGTGATAGCTTACCAAATTGCATCAAACATGTATAGTGTAAGAATATATTAATTCGTTTGAGTGCTTTTCCATCATAGCATAAAATTTTACTAATGAAATTTTTAAGAAATGCTTCTTCAATAGTCTTGAGGAGAAAATCAAATCCTAGATGGAGATAAAACGCCCCACTACTTGATTGGAGGCCGCTCATATTGCTTGTCATACATAAGCTGTGTCCCATTCCCAATCCAAATACCACAAGTTTTCTCCACCCCCACACCTAAATGTAGTGGTCCCTTAATAGTCTGCTCCATCCTTCAAGGCCCAAAAGTTGACACAGGCCAACTCAAGGGTCTCTATTACCACTATGATGACAATTATTTTCTAGTGCATAAGCACAGGGAAAATCAATCATTTATGGTAATCTCTAAGGACATTTCTAATGATGAAATTAACAGAGGGACGTAGGAGGAATAACCCATTCCTCTTCCTAATGAATAGGGTGAATAACCCCAAATATCTCTTCATGCCTTGAATGGTATTTCCTCTCCTCAAATGTTAAACATGGTTAGGTATATCAAGCATTAGAAGGTCATTGCCTCAATCGATAGTAGTAGCATAAACAATTTCATTCATCTCCACATTTCCCAAGAAATACATTTCTATGTCAATGTTGTTAAAATCTTTGAAATTATGATTACCAATGGGGGAGCTATGAAATGTGTCGGTTGGTGATAAAATGTGAAACTTCAAATGGGGAATTATTCCCTGTAAGATCACATGTTTTCCTTTGTACTGGTGGTTGTGATATTGTTTTGGGTGTTTAATGCTTGAGAACATTAGGCTTTGTCACCATGGATTTCATAGAGTTACACATGATTTTCCAAAATGATGGGAATTCCTACTCTCTCAAAGTTATCAAAGTAGTCTCGATAGAAATAGTCAACTCCCACTATATGGAAAAGCTATCAAGAAAAGGTCTTTAGGGATTATTGGACAATTCCATGTTATTCAATCCTTTGAGGATACTTCTCAGCCAGATCATCTAGACTTGCAATTAGTTTTGGACAAACACCAACAAGTCTTTGAAATTCCCCAAGGACCACCAACCTCAAGTGGTGATCATGATCATGGTATCCCACTATGCCTAGGTATCCTACCATGCAATGTGCACCCATATAACCATATGTTTTCCCAAAATAATGAAATCTAAAAGATTTTCCAAGAGTTATTTTTAGTAGGTTTCATTCATCCTTGTATCAACCACTTTTCCTCACCAGTGATCATTGTTCTTTAAAAACAAGGCACATCTTGACTTTCGATCTCTTTATAAATTGACCATCAAGGATACATTTCCAACTCTAGTCATTGATGATCTCTTAGATGAGCCACATGACACATGGTTTTTTACCAGACTGGATCTTTGCTTCAATTATATCCATATTTACATGGAGGACACACATATTCCTAAAATTGTTTTCTACACTCATGAAGGTCATTATGCGTTTTTGGTGATGTCTTTAGATGAAACGCCCCCATCCATCAATCTGACCAACAGAGGGGAACATGAATGAATTATGTGCTTCTAAATTTCGCCCCATGGTCATATTATGAATTCATAACATTTAAAATATGTGTGCATATGCATAAATAAAATTATACTACGAAAATAAAATCTATCCACACACATCTAACATGCATATACCAACATAATCATCACATGATTCAATTAAAAACATTTCATATTCAAATTCAAGAGAATACTTATCATTAAACAAAAATATCCAAGCAACTTGTTGTGTAAGAGTGAATTTCTACCCAACCGTAGGCACTCTATCAAGCATATACTCTTTCTGTTGAGAGGCCACCCCCAAGTTGGGTTATGAGGCCACTAGGGTGAAAGACACACCTATATGATTCTCTCTCTCTACTCAAAACCCTTTCTTCTTTCTATGCTCATATAAATGCCTAGAAAAATATCTACATGGATCTCGCTCAACCATCACATCCTTGGCTCCAACAAAATATGTGCCACACAACACCCTTCTAGTATCAGGATTCCCCATCACTGATCCATGACTCTCTCGAGCGATCCATATTTCTAGGTACTTACCAATGTGTGCATATAAGGAGTCCAACTTCCTATATGCTATTGGAGAACCACCTATAGCCTTAATTCATGTCTTCTCAAGCATCTAAAAGTAGCAGAACTCAATGGGTAAAGGTTCCTAGCCTGCCCAACCTCAATGCTCACCTACAACCATCTCTTTCCCCTTCAAATCCACAACACTGGTTCCAAAATCGAATTGATAGGTTACACATAGTCTGGTAAAATGATCATGAACAACAATAGGGAGCTCTACATAGTGTAGATCTACATGATAGAATGATATAATGAGTTTTGAATCCAAAGGATATGAGATGATGGTGAAAAGACAACTGACACAACTTCTGACCATAGAAGAAAGGTCTTCTGAAAACTAGGGAATTGACTCCTGACATTTGATAGAACTATCACAAAAGTGCATTCACCCCCATGCTTAAATAACTACATGAAGTGACTTTTCCCACCAACCTAACACATGCATTCAATGATTGGATTTAATAGTCAAGATGAAGTAATTGGCTCATTTAAAGCACATGGCAGCAATTAGAAGAGTTCTAAGGTTGACACTTGGAAACAAAGGTTTTAGTTTCCCATAATCCCCCTTTCCTCTTCCTCTTTGGTGGAATCATATCCCCTCTAGTGCTCTTTACACAACCATCTTGGACCATTTTATTATTTCTCCAACATAATAATTACATAGATTTCGAGTTAGCATGAAAATCCAACCGTTTGGTCCAAATAAAATATTTACAGCACACATGCCTAGTCATTCACTAGTCTGGACTTGGCCTTGAGCTCCACACTAGGAATCCATAATAGCAAATTTACATCATTTTGATTCAATAAATATCAAGTCAAAATTGGGGGTATTACATTAGGTTTTTGCAATATGCCTTCCTCTTTTTAGTTCCTTATGAACTAAATATTTCGACCCCCTCTATACCATTTTTTATTGGTCTTCAATGATGACATATTGGTCTACAACAAAACTTAAGAAACACAAGTGGATCACATTCTTCCAACACCTCCATAATCACCAAGTGTTCCTCAAACATTCTAAATATTCTTTTGGTGTCTCAAAAGTGGAATATTTGGAGCACATTGTGAGTGATGCATGTGTGCGTGTTGATCCTAAGAAAATCGAGGTGATAAAAGATTGGCCTCGCACCAAGACCCTTAAATTTTTGCATGAATTTATTTTCTTCATATGTTACTACATGAATTTTGTAGAGAAATATGGTAAAATCGTATCTCCCTTGACTACCTTGCTAAAAAAATGCTTTCAATTGGAATGAGGAGGAAAAATAGGATTTTCAAGTTTTAAGAGATAATATGTGTGCTACCCCAGTACTAGCCATGCCCGAATTTAATAATAATTTTGTCTTGGAAGGTGATGCCTTATGAAAATTTGAATTAGCGTAGTGTTAATGCAAGAGGGACATTGGTTGGACTTCACTAGTAAGCAATTACATGAAAGAAACTTGGACAAATCCATCTATGAGAAGGAAATGTTGGTTATTCTTCGTGCAATTGATAAATGGTACCCTTACTTGACGGGGTATTATTTATAGATTAAAAAAGACCATCACAACTTGAAATATTTCTTGGATGAGAGGTTTTCCTCCCAAAAGTAGCAAAAGTGGGTCACTAAAATGTTAGTGTACAACTACAAGATTATCTAAAAGAAGGGAAAGGAGAATGTGATGGTTGATGCTCTCTTTAGGAAGTATGAAGAGGATGGTTCCCTATTTTCCTCATCTTTCCTAGTGTTGGATTGGTTGAAGGAGGTACATCAAGAATGGTCAATTTATGACAAGATAGTGCACCCGATCCATCAGTTCCAGGTGGATCCCCATGCACATTCGAGCTACACATAGAATAATGATGAAGCCTACTATAAAGGACATATTTTTTTGGTTTGGGATTCAACATTTAAATCTAGTGTGTTATCTAAGTTACACTCCTCTCCCATAGTGGGTCACTTTACAAAAAACATATGAAAGGATTAAGCATTCATTTTTTTAGAAAGGCATGAAAACAAACATCCACACCTTTATGGTAGAATGAGACATTTCCAAATGCCACAAGGGGGAAACAGTGAAGGATCTAGGAGCATTACAACCTTTACCCATTCCAACCACCATGCCAATTGAAATTTTTATGGATTTCATTGTGAGGTTATCGAAGTCAAGCAACAAATCAATAATTATGTTACTTGTTACTTGGGGTTTATGCCTTACAACACCTATTGAAGGTCTCCACAGTAGCACAATTATTCATGGACAATATTTTTAATTTCTAGGGTATTCCTAAATTAATTGTCATTGATCATAACCCCACCTTCACTAGAAATTTATGGCAAGAGTTGTTTTAGCTTCAAGGTACCAATTGAATCTCAGCACAACATATCACCTTCATGTTAACTTTTAGGGTTACTCTAAAAGAATTTACACAATGTTTGGGAGAGTTTCATGAGATTTGTGGTACATGGTGTATGATCATCCTTAGGATGGTCCATGATAGATTTGCATATTGGAGGTGGCTTACTGGTGGTTTCATGAGCTCAATTGGATGCTTGTATGACATTCATTCTTAGGAGTGCAGGGGATTTTCAAACAACTTAGTGACATTTTACATGTTGGCATGATGGAGGAGGTTGTTTCATTGGAGAACACCCTACATTGGAGGAGGAACATTTGGCATTCGGGATGAGCGATTTGAGCCCTAGACAACATGGGGCATCTTGGATGATTGCATGGAGGCATGGAGCGGACTTGAGGATGCTTGGGTTGAAACAATGTTCATGCAGAGAGAGTGGAATTGGTGGAGAGCATGGCTTAGGAGGATCATTTGAAGCCTTGGAGGCTTAGAGGAGGAGCATTGCAGACATCTCATAGAGCACCTTTGCATTGGATCCTTGCTTGTGTATGTCATTACATTGGATCTTGATATACATACCCTTGGAGTGTAGTGCTCCACATTTGTAAGCCTATTTATGGATTTGTAGGTTGCTTGTAAGAGATTCTCATCTATTTTCTAGATAGGAAACCCAATAATGTTTCTAGATTTTAGGGGATAAAATGGACGAATTTGACATCGAAATTTAGTGGGCACATGTAGATGGTATCAAATATCTATTATCGATTGTAACAAGTTCACTACTAATAAACACTGTACAACCAAGTTATAACAAAATTACATATACATCCTTTTCACTTTTTATTATACTTGCCAAAGGCAGGTTATATTGTACTCGATCTAAGGTCAAACTTTTTTGACTTCAGATTAATGAACAAAATTAAAAAATTCTTCCAAGGTTTAACTTTAGAACTTAAAAATAATAATATTTTTTATTTTTCAATAAACCATTTATCTTTTACCTAATTCGTACATGTGTGATTTGATAATGAATTGACTAACTTAGATGTATTCTAAAGAATAAAATTTAAAAAAAAATACTATTGGCTAGATTCTGTTGCTAACTGACAAAGGGTATTGTAGCTGACAAAAAATAAATCAAATCCTGTGGCGAGCATCAATTCTGTAGAATTTACCGGTACGTCCAAATAAGTGGCTAGGTATGATTTCATTAATTATGCATCATACATGTTTTGGGTCTAATGACATTAATTATGAATCACGACCTTATCCATTGTAATGACTATATGTCTTATTCATTATAATTACTGTATTTCGGCGTTGTCTAAAAAAAAAACGATTTACACGTTGGTGTTCGAATCCGACAACTTGATTTTGGTAGAGTTCCCATCGATCCAGAATTCTGATCGATTTTTCGACCATCTAGGTCAGTTTAAAATGGGCCAAAAACACCAGGGGTCGAGTTCCATAGAGGAACTTTGCCACTACACCCTTGGAACTCTTCCCCCACCTGGAATTTCATCGGATTTATAGAGGAACTCTACCAGATAAAACCACCAGAAACAATTAATTGTTTACAAATAACTTTAATCTTTTATTTTTTTATAATTTTTTCTTTCCCATTAAGATACTATAAGGAGGTCATTAACCCTTATTTGGAAGATCAGAAGCATCTCTTGATAGTAACTAGTTCAATGAAGAAAATTAATATAACCAAGGTTAGAACGAACTCTCATGAGCTCCATAGCGAAACATGGCGTTGATCTATTCCTAAAAATCCGTGGGCGGAAAGGGTTTGTCATCTTTGTGAGTCTATGAGCATTGAGGATGAAAATCACTTTCTCTTAGAGTGCCTTGCTTACACCCATATTAGATCCGAGTTTCATAGTATCTTCTACAATACAAACCTTTCTAACCTCCTAACATGCCAAAACTATAGTGAGCTCGGAAAGCTTCCTGCCAAGCTTTTTTAGCACAAGAACAAAATTTTAAAGCAAACCAAGTAATACCCTACTTAAGGTCTGATAAACCAAAGTTGGTCTCACCAGACGTTAATCATCATCATCATCATTTATAAAAAATAAAAAAAATTAACATAAATACTCTCTTAATTATTATTAATTATTTATAAAAAAATACATTAATTTTAATAAAAAAATAATTTCTTGCTATAACTAAAAATCAACACTTTTTTTTGTGTAGTTCACGGAACACCCTCTTTTTTTGGTGCCTACTACATCCACGTTAACCTCCCCGACGTCCGAAGACATAAGAATGACAGTTAATTGGCTAGTAGAGCTCCTGAAGAGCTCAACGGCTCACTTAAGAGCTAGTGTGAGTGGCATGACTTGAACTTGGGTGGAGCGGATAACAATCCCATAGCTCAAGCACTCGAACTAAACCTAATTGACCAACAACTTTTTTTATATGTATAACTAAACATCATATTTCTTATTTTTTTTTAATTTTATTGAAAACATTAATAAAATATATTTTATTTAAAATAATAATAATAATAATAAAATATTTTTTAATTAAAAATATATTATATTTTACATACTAAATTATGATGGTGTTTTTCTATATAATTTAATTTTTAATGATTTCCAATTTTTATTAGCATTATTTTTTAAAAATGTATATTTAAAAAAAAAATTATTTTATCCAAAATATTATATTTGAAATGATTATATTCATTTTTATATTATTCTAGTTAATTGATTATTATTATTATTATTTTAATTCAATTTAATAAAATCAACGAATATATATTTATGATGATGATAATGATAATGATGGTCTTTAACGTCCACTCAAATCAAATTTGGTCTATCGAACTTAAGAGAAAAGACAAGATAGAGATTACTTGATTTGTTTTAAAATATTATTACTATGCTCAAAAATCTTAAAGAGGATGCCCCTAGCTTGCTATAGTTTTGAGGAGCTAGAAGGTTAAAAAGGCTAGTGCTGGAGTAGACTAGATTTTGGAACTGAGATTTAATGTGGGTGTAAGCAAGGCATTCTAAGAGAAATTGATTTTCATCTTCAACACTCATAGACTCGCACATATGGAAAATTCTTTCATCCCAAGGCGTTTTAGGGGTTGTTCACCACATAGCTTCATTGTGAAGTTCATGAGAGTTCGTTGTAATCTTGGCAATATTAAATTTTTTTCTTTGAGCTCGTTAAGATAGAAAGATAACTTTGATCCTCAAGGTTAGGGTTAATGATCTCCTTATAATAATGTAATTTTATTTTAACCTCTAAATCTTCGTTGCACCACATTTTCTCTTTGAACGTAGAAGTAATAATGTTTTTAATGTTATCGATATTTTGTGGAGTGACAATTTCGTCAATCCCCAAATACTTCAACCAAGTTGTGGAATCTTTAAGCCATCCTCGTTTGAGGCGAATGTGATTTTGGTTGGAGTTAAGAGCAATTATAGGAAGCCAATGGTCCCCTATATTGTTTAACTTGTGCTTGTACATTAGATTTCTGATCATAGCCATGCTTTCAATGGGAGAGAGCCCTCCTTATAAGAGGAGAATATGATAGGGTGTTTTGCTCTTAATTTTAAGATTATAAGTAATAAACCTCTTTTGGATTTATTCAATACTTTTCCAAGATTCTATGGAAATGTTACATCCCCAAGCTTCATAGCCAAATAAGATAATAATTTAGTATTTTTTGTCCCACATCACAAGGTTTATATAAAATAAAAATACACATCCTACTTTATATATATATATATTTGGGTTCTTCTTTCTTGAATGATTATTAAAATTTTACATTTTATGCTACAAAATTTATTATTTAATATGGTAATTCTTTGAAAGTTTTTCCTCTATAAAAAAAATTGTGTACAGTAATTTTCTTATTACAAATTGTCTAATGTAAATTATCATCTATATAAATGATAATCAATTAATAATATTTAATATAATTTTCAATAAAAATAACAATATTTTATTTCTCAATTATTAATTATATTAACAATATTTTTTTTTAGAAATTATTACCATTATTTATTCAATAAATTTATTATAAATTATTATAATTATTTTTCCAATATATATTTTTTATTTATAAATTCTTTTTATATTTTCTTGTTTCACATATAGTAATATATTTTATAATTATTTTGACATTTGATAACAACTAAATATGTAAAAAGATATTAGCAACATAGTTAAAGATTTAAAAATATATTAACAACATAATTATAACTAGTTATTAGTATAATTTAATAATTATTAATTAAATGATCACTATTAATTAATTAGTAATTATATTATAATTAATGATTAATTAATAATATATTAATTATAAATAATTATTATTTATAAATATAATTTAGTTATATTATTAGGAGAAATTAATAAATAAGCATTAATATTGTTATTTTAGAAATCGGTATTAACTATGTTGCTAATTTTACTTATTTGAAAATTAAATAAATGAAAAACTCGTACTAAAAAAAACAATCTGCGACAACTTAGGCTGACTCCATCTCTCAAACACTTGTGGAATCATGTGCTCCTTCAAAGATCCAATACCATAAAATGTGGAACACAATTATAATGAACTTATTTATTTAATAATATTAGAGTGCCATGTTGGTAGCCCAAAAACTTAAAAGGGAAGTTATTTTGAATATACTTTGGGGGATTGCGTGTCACTCAAAAGCCGCGTAGAGCTCGTGTTTGGGGGTACACGTGGTCCCGGTCAAGCTAAGGAAGTCATTACGCGTGGATTGCTGCTTTTAATGTTTTCTGTAATCCCTCTACAATTTCCACTGGCCGTAGGAGCCTCTTTCTTTCCGGTTGTAAACCGCGTACAATTTTGAACGAAACTTCTGAAGCAAACTTCAACGACACGTCTTGAGGTTGCTCTTCTATTTAACTGTCCGTGTCTGGTCTTTGTTGTCAATTGAATGATCAGATCAGAGAGTACGCACTGTTTCAATCCATTTTCTGCGCATTAATCCTGAAATTGATATTCAGCGTTTATATTGTAATACACGTGAAGCAACTCACAAGAGCGATGGCATTAGAAGAGGGAGCAAGAGTTGTGAGAAAGAAGAGTCGATTGTGGAATAGGTTGCGGATAGTCATTTTCATGATGAGAAGAGGTCTGTTAAAACGCAGGACATTACTGCAGGAAGATCTGAAGATATTGAGGAAGAGAGGATTTCAGGTTTTCGGAAAGAACTTGCAGTTGTTTCAGCGACATCACATCCCAAGTTCTCCTCGCGGGTTTGGGCTTCTTGAGCACGAGTTTTCCTTCTCCGACAGCCCTGCAAATCCACCTCTACATTCCACAAAGAAAAAGCTGATGACTGTTCAGCACTATTTTCCATGCATCCAGCCTCACACAGATGAGTCTCCTACATTTGCTGCAGCATATTGGTTGGAGCAGATGAATAGTATCCAGTCTCGTGAGGAAGTGAAGAGCATGGAGACCTACCAGTTGGATGTTGGAGAGGAGTTGAGTACTGCATCGACGGCTGCAGAAGGACTAGGGCAAGTAGATCGAGAAGCGGAGGAATTCATCGAAAGGTTTTATAAAGAGGTCAAATTCCAGCGCCAAATTTCTCTGTTGCAGTACCAGGAGATGCTTGCCAGAGGTGCCAGTTGAATTGAGGAATTATAAGTGCTTGTGTTAATAACGGTACACTGTCATCTTTCGGCTATAATTTCGTGTCATTCTGTTCGGCTATAGTGGAGGTCATCCCATTCCCATTTCAATGAGGAGAATTTAGGCCAAAATTCCAGTTTCAAATTTCTCTGTTGCAATACCAGGAGATGCTTCCAGAGGTGCCAGTTGAATTGTTTGTGTTAATAACGGTATAGTGCCTTCTTTAAATATTGTTTGTCATTCTGTTCGGCTGTAGTGAAGAACCGAAGGTCATCTCAGTGTATCTTATATTGTATATTATTTTCCAAGGCAAACTAGCATTGAATATTGCCGACATAATAGCTTTTCATATTCATACGAGTACTGCTCAATCGCATTGAGTAATGAAAATGTACATGCTTTTTAAGTTGTCGCATTGAGTAATGTAGATGTATATGCCTTTTAAGTTATAACCATGATGATTCATGTTTACTGAGATTAATAAGATTGATGATTACTGTACAGTTTTAGAAAAGTAGGGAGTTATTTGGTTGTTTTTTTTATAGTCTTTTTGATGATTAATTTTGTTTGATTAAAAATCTACATTTTTAAATCACTTGGTTTTTTTTTATAGTTTTATAGATGAAATTTGAATACATCTTTGAGTGACCTGGGCCTTGCATCGTTGAAGTCAGCTAGAGAGCGTCCATTTAGAAAATTGAATAGAAGTCATAATTCACACAATATAATACTTGGACAAAATAATCCAGCCACCAATATAATACTTGGACAAAATAAAACTGTCAACTTCTTTAAGATGTTATAAAAAGTCATAATACTTTTCATAACATTAATAACTTTAGCACATTAAATATTAAAATAATAAATTGTAATAGGGAATATGAATATTGATATTGATATAAGTCTGTTCAATCATAAAATACAAACAATACCATTGCCATTATGAAGTGATTTTAAAATTATATAAATATATGTTAAAATTTAGATAATAATAATATCGTTATGTAATATTTTACTATCT